>JASSRZ010000049.1:3394237-3405902 GCA_032164315.1 Malacoctenus gilli
TGTGTGTGTGTGTGTGTGTGTGTGTGTGTGTGTGTGTGTGTGTGTGTGTGTGTGTGTGTGTGTGTGTGTGTGCCTGCCTGCTGGGGGTTGTGAGGTGGCAGAGCGAGCAAAAAGAGACAGTAGGGAGACATAGGCTGGTACTTCATGTACTGTTGCTGCCTCACACAGGGGCATTAGGCTACATTATTTATCCAGTGTCATGTCTCCAACACCATTCAGTCAGAACAGTGAAAGCTTTCACTCAGCATGAGGACCGATGTAGTGCCACTCCATCCCAAACGCAGACACAATACTCGACACTGTCCGCGTTTTCTCCGATTAAAACGTCTAACCACTGCCTGACGCACGCACCCAATCGTGGCCACCTCTGCTCCAGACGAGCCTTCGGTGCTTCGCACAAACACGACTGTGATGACTCTGCAGCAGTGGGTGGCTATTTTCAGAGGGATATTGGAAAAACTATGCGGGGAAACAATAAAAGGGCACCTGAACCACGGTCCAATTGGATCAGAGCCATCACTCCTATGGGTACAGTCGGGTTGGGTTTTTTACAAGCAGCCGAGAACACCGAGCCACCGACCCTAAAACTGTCTGTCCTCTATCCGGAGACCGTACGAAGTCGTTATCTCTTGCTGCTTGTTTTCCTGGAGCGTTTTATGCTTGTAATTGATATTATGTGTGTGCAGGAGAGCCTGAATAGACACCCAAAAAAAGAAAACCACATTTGAGGCCTCGAGCTCTTATCCACAGTGGAGCCCAACCACAATCCTCACCAAAGAAGGGGAAGTGTTACACATTGATTTTACACCCAAAAAGTATTTCGGGAACACTTCAACACGGCACACTTCTGTTTTTAGCTTTCGCTTCCCTCTGAATACAGACGGGCTCTGGAGAAGTGATTGCCAGCCTTTATTTTCTAATGTATATCCCCACAGAGCTATCCAATCAGCACTAATGCGCTGTAAACGACACCACCTGCCACGTGCCAGATGTGTTCATTTCAGCTGATTTGATTCAAACCTGCATGAATTGAGTTTTTGGCCACCAGGGGGCAGTAAAAACTGAGTGTAATCATAAAAAAACAAGTGTTGATTGGATCTTTTTTTTAAACTCTCATTGGTCGCCCTTTGCTATTTTCATTACTATCACTATTATAGATGCCTCAATGCAGGGCCTTATATATTGCCTCTGAAAAAAGCAGAGGGCTCCCTCTCCAATCTTGGATTTGCTGAAACATTAAAGCGAAGCCAAACACTCGAGAAAAACATACCTGGTTCAACACAGTATACTCGGGATGAGAATTTAAGTAAAATTATCAAATCAATCTGACATGAGACAATCTAATACATATTAGCCATCACATCATGACCCCCAGTTCATTAACATGAATGTCACTAAAACAGTAGCTAGCAAAATAGCCCTGACCAACTGTGGCACTGGGTTCACTGGACCTTTGAAGGTGTGCCGCGGTATCCGACACCAAGGTGTGAACAGCAAGTCCTGGAAGACGTGAGGCGGCGCCTTCATGGATTGAACCTGTTTATCCGACGGATGCGCGATTGAATTGAATCATCGATTCATTCATGCGACGTAAGAGTCATATCATCAATCAGACCGAGCTGCCTTCTACGATCGTGAAGAGGGGTCAGCGTGATCGGCCAGACAGGTCATACAGTAACTCCTCTGTTGGATCGAAGTACATCGAACAGCTTTCCAGTCCCAATGAACCTCGGCTCCCTGAGATTTTGGCTGCTCATGTTTGTGGTTTCAGCCAGTTTCAGCCCCCTAATCAATTTCTTAGTGCTGTCAGATTTATTAATATCCCACTCCAATCAATCCCATTGTACTTGTTTTTTTTCCTCTAAGGACAAAAGAACATAAAAAACATCATCGATGGAGTTTCTGAACTTGCTGACACAATGTATCTTTTCCTTTAGCTCATTTATCTCAATATTACTATGTATATTTGCATCACCCCACAGGCACAGGATAATGTATACACAGTGTATGCACACAAATGCAGTTAATCAACTTGGGGCAACAGAAAAGATTATGTTTCCTGTTCAATCTCAATCTATCAGACACGTGTGCTCACTTTGGTGTATTATCGGCTGTACCATTTGCTCTCCTAATAAGTTCCGTATCTTTCGCTCCGCTGCTGCACATTCTCATTAAAGTTTCATCTGAGCTAGTCTGTTCTTCTCGTCCCAACCTCACACGACTATGAAAGGCTGCAGTGCGAACAGGAGAAGCCTGTCATCCCAGTGTGTCACCTGGGCTCAGTGAATACTTGTTAAAGTACACCATCTGTATGTGGGATTTTAATTGTAGTCTCTGAAAGCAACAGAGGAAACTAGAAGCTTGTTTTTGAGGAACCCTTTGAAGCCACTATGATGATGCTTCTATAGATTGGTTACATAGTTAAACCTATCAACTAATTAACCATTCATGTTTGCCCAGATTCATGGCAGCAGATGCTGAGATTTTCTTGTGAACGCTCAACAAACAGCAATTCTTAACCAAACCTTTTGGGACTTCACACAGATACATAGGTTAGAGGATAAAGTCTATTGATTTTGTTTTGGTCATGTCGGATCAGGTCACTTCAGGTAGTGTTGGGTCAGTTTGTGTTGAGTCATCGGGCCGGGGATCCATCCGCGCTCGACCGCTGCAAGGTCGAGTGCTCTTTCTAGTTGCTCCGGGATTCGAGGCACATATCCAGATGTGAGCGCTTCACATTGGGTTCAATGAACTGATTTTACTGCTGCCTTGTGAATCTGTTCACGGTAACCTATCTCTCTCAACCCATCAGGACCGTTCATGAAACCACCGAGACAGATGGGCGGAGAGGGGAGCCTGAGAGAAAGAGGAAGCCCATCCTGATGTTCTATATATACCCCGATCCCAATAGTAGCTGTGTCTCTGCTGCAGCCTGTCAGCCGGAGCAAAGGCCCAGCAGTCCGGCTTGATAAGGAGCCTCTTTGTCTGGCTCTACGGCTCCCAACAGAGAGCGTGGTCGATGCTCCTAAACAGGGGGGGTTCAAAATGCTGAGTCTCACCATTAAATGATACAGAGCCACATCTCTTGCAGTTCTACATGAAAATGTGATAAAAAAAAAAAAGAAGAAAAAGGAGGGAGAGAAAGAGACTTGCGTCACTGCGTTTGCTGTAATGATACGCTGCCTCCTGTAAGGCTGCAAGAGTGAGGGGAGTCTGGGTGTTGCTGTAATTGCTCACTTCAGTCCTTGTTTTCATGTCCGCTCTCTGTGGAAACCTAGCAGGAAGTGTTTGTGGTAAAGTGAGATTGTGGGTGAGTGCTGTGTGAGAGCGACACTGATATGTTATGGTGTTTTCCTCTCGCTGTGTGCGAGGACGTCAGACCCGGTTCCAGTTCCCATCGAGCTCCTGAGATCCACCTCGGTGAGGGAGAAAAAGGCTTTTTCCGACATATAACTTTTACTGGATGATATGTTGTTGCTAAACTTTGACAAAAGCACTCTTGTTGACTTCGTTCCTCACAGAAGCTCTCTTAAATTCATTCAGGCTTGTTGGCTGGCCCGTAAATGTTATCTTACTCTCAACATTTGTCTGGATTTCTTCATTATCTCTAAATAAAAGGGAGAAACTGCTGGAGACCGAGTTAATGTTGGCTTATAAACATCTCTAAGCTTACAACTGACTCGCCATTTGTTATACTGAGCATGACATTTCATTTGCATTTCAATGGCCTCATCCCATTGCGATGCACGTCACTGCCATGTACCTTTGTTAGCCACAAGAGAGTATAAACTATGTGGCAAAGCACTGATGAAATACATACACAGTACAGCACAGCACAGAAATTGTGTTGTTATGCTTTATTTTGAATATTAAGGGTATAGCAATGTTTACTTCACATCTATAAATAATCATAATTGTCATCAATAGAAATCCAACTAAAAATTGAGAAAAAAAAGCAACAACAAAACTTTATGAGTCTTCTAAAAGTAATTATTTGACATTTTAACTCCTTCAGAAGCCGTCGAGACGATAAGTGAGCATGAGGCAGGTGTGCTGGAATCCAGTCATCTAAAACCAACAAATACAAAACAACCTAAGAGAGTCAACATTTGACTCTAAAGCCAGTGGAAGCCACACCTTCCTCCGCCTGTCGTCAAGCAGTCTTCAGTGAGCCTTATCTGAGCTGTTGCACTTGAAATAGCTGCAGCTGGAGACCTCAGTGATAAGGGGAATAAAAGTGGGCCAAGGGGGCCGCACGGTAGTTTAGTGGTTAGCCCCCTCACTTCACAACTTAAAGGTTCATGGTTTGCAATGAGATAGAGGGAATTCAGTGCAGAGTTTGCATGTTCTTCCCAGGTGTGTGTGTTTTTTTTTCCAGTAATTTTAGTTCCCTCCCACAGTTTAAAAAAATATGCAGTCAAATTGAGACTCTAAATCTGCCTGAATCTGAGGATGTGTGTCTCTGTGGTGGATGGGTGACCTGTCAAGAGTGCTTCCTTCCTTTGTCCAGTGTCAGCTGGAATTGGCTCCTGCATCCTGTGACGCTAAGTTTGATAAAGAGGTACGAAAAAATAGATAGCTTGCCAACGAGATGAAGTTCAAGCCAAAACAACCGACTGAAAGACACTAGAAGTTACGTAACGGAGGGCCTGGATAATCTGTATCACAACAGTCGCCATCCTCCAGCGTGATAAAACATTCTTTGATATAGATAGTTTCTGCTCTCCTTGACTCACTTTCATTCACTCGATGATAAATGTCGAAGCCGTTCGGCTTAAATCCCTCTTTTAGTCTCTCCCAGAAATAGAAGGACACTTTTTTTTGTTGCTCACTATTCCAATATTTTCCAGACAGGAAAGTCTTCTTTTCTTACAACTACACTACAAAGTCTGCAGCAGAAAAGCCTCGCAGGCATGACTTGAAAGAAGTGTCTGACTCCAGTGCAAATATTTGTTGTCACTGGAGTTTGTGTCTGTTTATCCCAAAACTTTACACAGTAAGTTCAGCTTGCGGGTTTTTCCCAAGTAATATTCAGCCCTGGAGAACATGGTAAAGACTGTGTGCAGAGTATATAATATGTCACACTGTCTGCAGTGTTTATGGGTGACGCTCTTAAGTCTGTGCCGATAATCCCGATGATGTCAGAGTGACCAGATAAGTGTTGTCTGAGCTGCAGATTGTGATTCAGGAAGCCCATGTTAGCCTTCTGACCTGCCGGATGTGATAGGGAGAATCGTGCAAGTCAGCAACAATCTTCACGAAAACACAGTAATATTTGCAGGAGCAGCCTATCTCTTTAAACACGGGCTCTTCCCCCCCCCAAAAGCTGACCAAACTGAAACAGAGCAGTCACGTGCGTAAGTGCGTGTATTTTTGTCTGTTGAGTATGTAGGGTGTTTGTCCCCGGCAGCGTACAGGGACAGGGCGATTACGACGATTGTTCGGAGCGGTGAACCGAGTATCTGTCGGGATAACGGCGAACACGGCTTGGACCGAGGGTCTCTGAGATCTCTGTGCAGAAAAACATACGGCCCCCTCCTCACCCACAAAACCACCAAATCAGTGTCACATTTTGTAGGAGCACCGACAGAAGTCCCCCTCAGGCCTCGCCACAAGAAGCTCACTGCTCCTCTCATGAATAAAACACCAAGTCTTCACAAATACACATATACAAATGCATGCACATGACACAAGACTAGTGTCGGCTGTGGTCATTGATCACACGAAAACTTGCCACGGATCTAATCAAAAATATCGGTCCTTTTTTTTCTGGCCCTCTTTTTGCGTCGCACTCAAACAAATAATGAATCACAGTATCAGCAACGTGAGGGAGGAAGCTGATGCAGGACGGGCTCAGCTGATTGATGGCAGCACGAGATGTGTTGAGGTGTCAGTTGGGGACGCACATTTTTTCCCTGACTCCAACACAAAACAGCAGCAACGGGGGAGCCGCACACATACGCGCACCCATCGCACAACTTTAGGACTTAATCCATCACAGCACAACTGACAGAACTGAAGTGAGAGAAAAAAAAAATAGATAAAAAAGGAAAAGCACACGTCAGGGGACACAGAAAAACGACTAAGAGAGACACACACAAACTTACACAGGAGGGCAAAATTCAGTGACAGACAAAAGCTGGCCGACAATCCCTCTGAGAGTGGACCCAGGTGAATCCGAGTGATGCTGGCATCACTGCTGCCCACGACGCCACAGAAAGGTACAAACAGACACACACGAGGGGTCCAGTGCAAGGGCTTATATAATGTAGTTTCCACTAACATGGTAACTGCACACTCATCTTCCCCGGAGTGAACTCTGCTCAGCTGGAGCGGACATGGAGGGGGACGGCACTGATGCAGTGCTCAGCCCTCCTCAAGACCAGCAGGTCTGAGGGAAGGGCAATTCGTGGCAACAAGGTCACAGCGTGGATGTGCAAACACAGGCTTTCGCACAGTGCAAACACACGTGAGTCTGCACATCAGTAACGCCCAAAAAAACTGCTGCTTTCTCGCAGCGTGCGAGAGGAGACGGCCTGTGTGGTTTTCTTTCATTTTTTATTTTTCTGCACATCACATTTCCAAGGTCATCTGCTGTGTCATGGCACCCCGCTGGCCTCCAGCGCATGAGATTCACCCTGTCTCAGTCTCGCTTTCCGCGTACAGCCGCCTCTGCCGTCAGTACCGAGAGCGGCGGCGGATCACGTATCATGTTACCGAGGCTGGAGCGTCGCGGCTTCATGTTTTGGTGATCTATCGCTTCCTCGATCAAACCCCTTCCCGCTCTCAGGCAGAGGCGCTGAGAGCCAGAAAGTGAGTTAAGGAGTGTGGGAGCGGGTGTGAAGGTGGAAAAAGAGGGACGGCGGCGTGTTAACCTCAGCTCTTAACATCTCGCAGCTCCAATTCAGCTGTGATTTAGATGGTGATGCTTTTGAGCTGCATTAAGATGGATTACACAGAGTCATAACAGCAATCTGAGAGGAGTAACTTGCGATACATATATAATGAGCCCCACCATAATTTAAAGATTCAATTGTGCTTGTTATTAGGAGGAGTGCCGATGCTGGAGGCATTTTATGCTTCATTCTCAAACGTAAATCTAAATATTTGGCACTCTTTGCTCCCTATTAGGAAAGAAACATCTAATTTCAGGACTGCATGGTGGTGTAGGGATCAGCTCCTTTACCTCGTAGTGAGAAGTTTGCAGGTTTGATTCCTTCCTGTGTGGAATTTGCAGGTTTTACTTGCGTGTGCATTTTCTCAAGTTGTACAAAGTCACTTTGTGACTCTAAATTGAATTTAGGTGTGAACGATGGTATTTTAATCAGTGCCTAGACTCCTGTAGAGGTGATGACCTGTCCACTGACTTTCACCCCGTGTCAACTGGCATTAGCGCCAACATCCTTCAGCCCTAATTATGTAAACCGCTGATTTAAAACAGAAGTTACGGACATGGGGGTCCATCCTCTCTGCCTGGGGGACTACATGGGTCACAGCCCACCACTGACGCGTTGCCAGTTCAGGTGTTGTCAAAACTCTTACCGAACTGTTTAAAGACAAGCTGAATAAGACACTTGATAGAATCTACACCAGACTGCCTCATGCTTTTATTTTGGAGGCTCCTGTGAGGAGAGTGTTTGTCAGTCATTGGCTTAACTGTAATGTTTTGGTAAATTAAAGACCTTTCTTGGGTATTCTGGGGGTCTATAAACAAAGGCTGTGAGTCATTGATTTTATACACCTGTTGTTTGGGTGCCACATTTTTCAGATGATCTTTGTGTGATGAGTAGCTTTTGTGATCTACTGTTTGGTTAAGTACACATCTCAGTCTGGTTTATAAGGTTTACCGCTTTAATTATGCTGTGACTGATCATTGGTAAGAAGGTTAAAGGGATAATGGGAGGTTGGTGGGGTTAAGCAACATGGAGTAAAAGTTTGATGGAGGGTAATGGATGTCATGGAGTGGAAGAGCTCGTAAGTGAGTGAGTGAGCATGTCCTCATATCTTTTATGTCCTTTTTCTGCCCCTATCAACATACAGTGTATATAGGCCAGCTCTACAGGGCCGCTCTGTGACCACCACATGCTGCACTGTACACTGAACCACACTATCTTGCTTCCTGTGCCAGAGGGGCTGAGGGCAGAGCACACACACAGGAAGGAGGGCAACCATGCAAAGCTAAATAATGCAATGCCTCAGTCTCCACATTATGACCTAGTAAATGGCTGGTTATACAAACACTCAGAGGCTCTTGGGCTGCCTCTGACAGCACAATCACCAGGATGAATTGACCAGCCTGCACATGAAGCCATTCAACATTTTAACTCCATGCAACACCCAGGAAATAACTCCGTGTGGAGCAGGAGTCTCACACGGAAAGGGTTTGAGCACACTGAGGAGATCCCACACTGTGGGCTGAGTGAATTAAGCCAGATGTCATCTGTGGGGCATCTTTAGCAAAGTGTGAATTGGTGAAATGAAGGAGGACCGAGGGGGCAAATGGAGTACTTGTCATGCAACTCCACAAACTGACTTTCCTTCTTGGCATGCTCCAGGCCTGACAGCTTTAAAGAGGTGAGAATGGGACTCTTCAAAACACAGCTCCACATTCACACACATAGCCCGGAGGCTTTCTGTTGTTTGCACCGGAAATCTTTACATCTGCCCCTCGACTACATTTAAGAATGGCTCCTACAACTTCATACACACTGACGGATCTGCAGCGGGCTACGGAGGCTGGCGCTGCGAATGTCCAATCCAACTTCTGCACATGTACACTGTATGTGTCTGTCTAACCATTCATGTCACAAGCACAAAGTAAGCAACTCGCAGCCCCGTGAAAAGCCCCCTCGGGGTCCCACCCTACCTTCGGTGTGGCAAGTGGAGGACAGGATAGTGCTCGGAGGGCGGAAGAGGTACGGGAGATAACGGGAAAAACATTTCATCTTCTTCTCCGGTGCTTGCCGACGGCTGAAGAGCGCTGTGTTGCTGGCTCCACATCCGCACTGCTGCCGCGACAGACCAGCCAGAGAGGATCCAGGGGAGGTGCGGGAGGGGAAAGAGGCTCCGTGTCCGCGGCGCAGGGGGCTATGACAGCATCACTTTTTTCGCAGACAGGCAGCAGGCTCCGGCACAACTGCGCGCCGCCCGGGGAGCAAAACGGCGAACGGTGTCAGCGCGCCTCCGCCTTCCCTGACGGTAGTTGTTACTCCGCGCAAGGAGGCGAGTTGTGCGAGCAGGACAGGGGGTCGCTTCTGTCCTCGCGGATGGGAGGTCAATCTATGTGTGGTCTGTCGGCGAAAACACCCCCCTCCTTATGTCTGTGGTCTCAATCTTATCCCTCGAAAACAAACGGACGATAAGAGAGAGCGTGACAATCAAATCGTCTTGTAAACATATATTTGCCAGAACATTAGGCTATGGAATTTTTAAAGGGCCCATTTTAGCTCGTGGTAAATTTTCCCGGCACAGCTCTGCTTTGAAATTTCATGAATAACATCTATTTAACTTTTGTGGTGCAAAAACGAAAAAGACAGTCGTGTGTGGGATGAACAGAGGCCAGAACTTGATGATTCATACACAAAACTTGTTTGCAGACCAGGATATTGATTATTCAGGTTTGGCGCCATCTTGTGGCCATATGTCATGATAGAACTCCAACTTCAGGTGGCTCAGGCACAAAACATTAATTTTAATTTAGACAATATCAATTGAAACCTTAATCATAAAAGGGGAATTTGTACATATAATATTTTGCGCAACCGGTAAACGGTGCAAGCAAAAAAATGCCAAGTTTGCGAGAAATACACCAAAGCTTAAGATTGAGATACAGACTCACATTCCTGTGAGATAGATAGTTAATGTGGCAGGACTGTAACAATGATCTTTAAATGCTACAAAAATAAGCATTTCGCTGATATTTCGAGAACAGTGCAATTGTGAATCAACCAGACACTCATGACGCATCACACTATAGCACCGTTTTTAAAGTAAGCTTTGGGAAAAACGCCATCATCTTTTACTAATCAGGGTCGAAATTTCTAAGGAAACAAATAACAATTCAGCCTTAAAGAGCGATGCTGAAGACATATTCGACGATATTCACATATATTGCAATGTATTAATTATTTCAGTATTCGAGCAATGTCTCGATAAAAGTCTCGCGAGACTTGAGTGTGAACTAATGCCAGCGGAAGTAGTTCACGAGTCTCTTTTCCGCCGGCCATAGAGGAGCAAACGGCAGGGTAAGGAGTCCCGGCTGATACTTTCACAAAATCTCCTTCCATCCTCCTTCCCAAGCCACAATGTGCCCCTGCAAATGCGTAGATACCACCTAAACATCAGTGCAGTCAAACAAAAGTCGATATTGGTTACATTTGACTGAAAGATTCCTAAATAAACGCTGTGTAGTGTTAGGTCTTCCCGTCTGGTCCGTCAGTATCCGCATGTCTGCAAACGGCAGCGTCGATGTGTTCCTACTTTAAGCGAGTCATGTTTTACGGAATTCAGAGTAAATGTGTTTTTTTTTGTAAGCTGCTCAAAAATGTACTTTAGGTCCAGGTTATCAAAACATTCCCGGTCAAGTCTCCTCAACGTTATGCTAGCGTACATAGCTAGCTTAGCTTTCCTCCGAAAGCCTCAACGTCACTCGGCTACAGACCTTCAACACATCAACATCCATTTTTATCATTTTCAAGGTTTTGCTTGGGGGTTACTTCGTCACATGATTGGAATTTTATTTGACAATGCATCTGCGTGTGTTTACGTTGAAGTATCCCAGGTCTTTGCCATGCTAATGTGTGCTGATCTCAATGGTTAATTTGTGTGTTTGTGTTTGCTTTCAGCATCATGAAGCTTAATCCATTTGTCACCTCCTCGCGCCGTAAGAACCGCAAGAGGCACTTCAATGCCCCCTCACACATCAGGAGGAAGATCATGTCTTCCCCTCTGTCCAAGGAGCTCCGCCAGAAGTACAACGTGAGGTCCATGCCCATCCGCAAAGATGACGAAGTCCAGGTATTAGTTTTTCAAATGGCAATGTTATTAAGTTTGAAAATAAGGGATGCAGTTGGCTGACATTATCATGTTCACTTGTGCAGGTCGTCCGTGGACACTACAAAGGCCAGCAGATTGGCAAAGTGGTCCAGGTCTACAGGAAAAAGTACGTCATCTACATCGAGCGTGTGCAGAGAGAGAAGGCCAACGGAACCACAGTCCATGTCGGCATTCACCCCAGCAAGGTGAGACTTTATTCACGTGTGAGATGTTTTGTTGCCACCGAAAAACCATGTATGCCATAAGTGAAGTTTGTGTGTTTGGGTTGTCTGTACCTCTACCAAATTGGAGAATGGCTGAGACTCACCAGTGAAATTGGAGGTTTTGCTTTTGAGCAATGATTTTGTCAGAGCTTTGACTTTTGACTGAGAGCAGTGGCGTTTACTTTTAGTTAAATTTTTTAAGGCAGGGGTGGAGGAAAGATCAAAAAGTTATATGAGGTGTCACTTAAGCTGTCAACTTCTCTGTGGAGTTGATGTAGTCTTTCGGACATTCTGATTTATTAAAGTTATCACTGATGTATGTATTTGGGACTTGAAACTGATGAAGGGCAGAAGTTTCTTTATTAGATGGTCATATTTCTTGAAGAGGCCACAGAAGATTGACCGCA
>JASSRZ010000049.1:3406002-3417508 GCA_032164315.1 Malacoctenus gilli
CTTGAAACTGATGAAGGGCAGAAGTTTCTTTATTAGATGGTCATATTTCTTGAAGAGGCCACAGAAGATTGACCGCAGTGTCCCCAACTTGTCTTTGAGTTTTCCTTTCTTTGAAACAGTCTGTATATTGTTGCATTGCTTAGGTTGATTCTATTGTACTTCTGCCGATTCAAATCTGGAAAGTGGCCTCAAAATGCTCCTTAAAGAAAGTTTACTACTTTGCTGAGAGTCTGTTTCATTTCATTGCCACTGATCTATATTTTACAGCTCACTTTGGCATTTGTGACAGCTTTTTTGTGTTTTGTTCCAATCTTACAGTAGCTCATTTTTTGCTTGAGATAGAGGAGTTCAGAGGAAGTTTTCCACAGTGAACCATGCAAACAAATGCTTATTGAAAGTCAAACTCAAAACATGTTTCTGTGGGGAGCTACATGTGTGATTTGCTTTATCTTTCTTCTTTGGTTTGAATTTACTTTGAGTTCACTTTTTATTGGTGTATTGTACATTTTATCTCCCCACTTTTTTATTTAAATAATGTGGCTATAAATGGTATAAAGATACTATTCTTTCAGTTTGTACTTCTGAAGTTGGCCAATAAACCCAGCAGAACATCACACATTTTTTTCAGCAACTTGTCTAAAATCTGAGAACTGTAAATAATTTACATGATTTAATCCTTGAGTCCTCACAGTTTGGCTGAAAGTTGGTTTAACAATTTGAAAAGTTTTTAATCCCTTACCAGTCAAAGTTTTTCTTACTTTTGTCATTCTGGTGTTAAATAGTTCTCAGAGCCACATTTAGATATTTGTGTATATTTTGTCTTGGTTAATTGTAGGAATGTTGGGGTTTTTTCTGACATGGGATAAATCTGTCACTGGAGTGTTGCGCTCTGCAAGCAGACTGTGTTAGTCCTTATACTGGAAGTATCCCAGCACAGATTTATACATGGAGACAGAGTAGTTGAGTTTGTTAATCTAATTTCAGTGCTTCTGTAATAACAATTTTAGGAGCAGCACCTGGTGTCTTGTGTCATGAAGTATTCATTATCCTGCAGCTTCTTTTCAAATCTAAAAGTTATATTTTTATTGAACTCATTGTACCTGTAAGGATGTGCTTTAAGTTATACTGCGTTGGAAAGTTTGGCCTCTATTCATCTTGCTGGTTCTGCAGTGAAAACTTAGAACATTTATTCATTAATCCCTCTATTTTCTTTTCAAACTTCAGGTGGTCATCACCAGGCTAAAGCTCGACAAGGATCGCAAGAAGATCTTGGAGCGTAAGGCCAAGTCCCGCTCCGATGGAAAGGAGAAGGGCAAATACAAGGAGGAGACCATTGAGAAGATGCAGGAGTAACAATGTTTTTGCTAACAATAAACTCTGTAAATGGATCTCACTTTGTCTGTTGTTTCTTTTGTGAATACTGTATTTTATGTAACAAATATTTATTCCTGCACACAGTAATCGGTTTCAAATAGAAGGGAGGTCTTCAACTACAAAATCTAAGGTTGAAATTAGAATATTTGCTGTGTCAAGAAACATTCAGTTTGCATCACAACCCCTGAAGTTTAGTGCTTAGGGAAATTAGACAATTGGAAGAAAAGATAAGGCCACTCAGATGATTTGCCAACATCTGAAAGAAATTTTAAGAAACTGGCGAAAATAACTAAGGAGCCAAATTTGAATTAATCTTAAATATCTTCATGTGAGTCAGGACCACCCTTAGAAGAACTTGGCTACATTTTGAACCAGTGAAGTTTAACAGCAGCTAGTTAATATTCCTTGCACTTCAAATATGTAAAAAGTCATGCTATAGATGGTGAACAGGTGGCAAACAGTACTTCCAAATACTGATTTTACTCATTCACATAACTCATGCTGGGTGGAGCAAGAAAAGTATTTATGGTTGCTTTGTAAACCATCAGTTTTCTCACTACTAAGGCCAGAAACACAGTGCTGAAACAGCATCAGATCCGTTGTCAAGCTAAAGAAAACGATTTTCTTGTGTTCGTTCTCGTTAGTTTGATAAAGGTGCATTGTGAATACACCGCTCGTCTGCATAAAGGCCTAACCTGGCTCAGCGGGTGGTTACAGCGACATGCTGCCTGCACTGGTTCCACTTTAGGCCCTCGGTACTTCCTCCTCCGGCGCTCAGCAGTCATGTGATACGTGCTGCCTCTCGGAGCCGTCGACAGTCGCAGGGACCGTGTTGCTGCAGCAGCTGGACGGCCCCACAAGTTGTGCCAAGTGGAAAGTTTTGGGCTTTTTCGGGGGTCACTTTTGAGCTTTCTACAAACCAAACATGGCGGAGCTGAGCTTTGTGATAGCCACCTCCGTGATGACCCTGTTTTGGCTGATCGTCGGCGGAGTCGTTCCCTGGTTTATTCCCAAAGGTCCGAACAGAGGGTGAGTCGGTTAGCTTCACTTTTAGCCCCCAACTGGCTAATTAAAACCAAGTTAAACTTGTTTTAATTCTTTCTACGGAAAACGTGTGGGAATCGGTTGTCATAGAAACTAGTTTAAGAGTTAATTTAGCTGTTAAAAGTTTGGTTAAAGTTTTAACGGCTCGGTTACATTAGCTAACGTGGAAGGAGGCTTCATTCGACGAAGACGAAAAGCTAAAGCTGGTAAAACACCCCCTCAACGTAACGAGTTTTCTTTTTATTTTTGAACAGACATGAGAAGAAAAACCTTTAAACTTTGTGGAGAAAAGTGTCAAAATACACTCCAACTTCCTGTATTTCTGTGTGTCACTACATCACGAGATCAAGTTGCATTAACAAGCCCCCCCTTATGTTTGTTGGTTAATGTGATTGTTTAGATACTGTCTCACTTTTCGTGTTATTGGAGGGAAATTTAACTTGATGTTCTTTCCTTCTCTATAGAGTTACGATTACAATGCTGGTGTTAACTGCAGTCTGCTGTTACCTCTTGTGAGTATGATTGAACTGCCATGTTTCTGTCAAATAGTGTTGTGGAGGCCTGTTTTTCAACACTATAGTCCTCATACTCGTGTGTGTATATAGCTATTGATACGGATAGATGCACTTGTTGTTCCAAAGTAGAAGACTGATCAGCCAGGATCATGTTTAGGGTTCTCTGGTTTGATCTTAACATTAATTTAGGTTAATATTGCTTTCCTATTTATTTCATTACATAAAATTTTCAAAGCTCATTATGCAAAAAAGTTGTCCTGCCTTAAATTATTCATGTCCACTGCTCAGTATGCAGCTGGTGTGATGTTTGCACATCGGTGGGGCAAAAGAGGGCAGCAGAGACAAAGTAGTGACACAGCCGCTTCACCAGGCGGTGTTGAATGTTGGTTTGTGAGATAAGCCATGTGATGTTTCATGCAGGACTTGGGAGAAGTAAAGCGTTGTGAACACCTATTGCTGTCATTTGTTGTCTGTCGTCCAGCTGGTTAATAGCAATACTGGCGCAGCTCAACCCGTTGTTTGGACCTGCTCTGTCTAATGAGACCATCTGGTACCTGAGCTACCACTGGCCCTGATTTGACTCCTGACCATGCAGGTAAACCTCAAGACCTTGATTTGTTTTACTCCTTGAAAATGTGTTGATATTTGAACCTTTTTTCCCCATTTCTATTTTCTCTTTACAGCAAGGTCCACTCTGTCGACTTCTGCAGTGATCATTCCTCCAGAAAAGCATTAACACTCAAATCCTTCTTGATTACAGAGTGTTGCCCACAATCGTGCCTTGTATAAATTTCCACATGTTCCCAAAAGACTTAAATCTCCCTTTGGATGTATTTTAATTTAAGTTGAAGCAACTCTAACTTGTTGCAGTTTGCTTTATATTGTACACTGTGTGTAATGTTGTTGTTTATGTGTGTGATGGAAATGTGAAGTGTGTGAGTGCAGCCTTACCTTTTCTTGCGAGTGGTGAATGTAACATGCGATGGTTACAGAATAAATTATTCATCAACTCCAACTCCTTTGTGTTGTGTTTGTATTGGAAGCCTTTTAGTAAAAGTATTTTTTGAAATGTTTCAAATATCTTTTAGTGCTTTTTCAGTGACATCATTGCCTTTTTGTTTATTATGCATTGATCTGATGTGCTGTTCTCCCATAAGAATGTGGGCAGCAAGGACCAAACAAGGTGGGTGAAATACAGTGTTCACAGGCAAAACAATGAAAAGAACTAAAACAGTAAAACCTGGATTCAACACTTGATTGTTTTTGGATTTTGGGGAGGAAACAAACGCACACACATGGAAAACATGCCAATATATGTCTGGATGCCAGCTTGGTAGCTTAATTAATGCATGAACTTCCTATACTGCCACGCTTTTCCTACTTCTATAAGTTGTTGACAAACTGAGTTTAGACATTGTGTTTTGGCAGTTCCTTGGTCGTTTCCTGATTCTTGACAATGTTGAAGGAATAGTTCTGTAGCTATTGATGTCAAAATGACCAAAGAAAAGTGCAAGACACATTATGCTCAAACTCCATGACATTTGGCATTCCTTGTCTTTCACTTTTGATATTTTTTTTCTTGACCCTCAATTGCTATCATTGGTCCTCCTATTTTAAACACTTTATTTAAAATACTTTTTCACGCATATTAGACGTTTACAGGGAAAAAATATTACTATTTATCAGCGTATTAAATTGCCCTCTCTTGGCTGCAAATATGGTCTTTGAATAGGCTATAATTGATAACGTAATGACGTCAACATTTGTAGTTTGTGGACCTCCCGCTTTCCGTACTTTCGGCCGACTACGTTGGCAACATGGCGTCGCTGGGTGTCCACGTCCGAGTCTGTGAGCAAGAAATACTGAAATATGACTTGGAAATCAAGGCTCTCATCCAGGTGCGAACATTTCTTTGGTAAGACTACTTAGCGCCGCGGAGGGACACGCGGGTTTCCAGGAGTGTCACGGAAAAGTGTCCTCGGTTTCGCCCGGATGACGCGATGAGCGGCGCGGACTGTGTGCAGCAGGCGGACAGCTGGTGTGGATGAGCCGCCTCCTCCGGAAGAGAAACATGCTAAAACGCTGTGGTTGATATGCTAATAATAATTTTAATGACGCTTGTGAACAAAAAGAAATATGTCTTGCAGTGAATGACATGGCGCGGGTGCTTTGGCGTCAATTCTTGGCTATAACGAAAAGAGGAGCACACGCGCATAGAACTGTGCTGTTATTTTTATACAGAATTAATGTATGTGGATTGTGGCGTGATTTGCACTAATGGAGTTCAGTCACAGAGGTTATCATGTCAAAAAGTTCATCTCCTGGGGTTAAGTGGTGCTTAAAGTAGATCTCTGAACACTTTTTATCACTTTTTTCAATTTTTAGATAGTAAATATGATGCTCGTTTCTATGCTGAAGCCAGTATTTTTGTTAGTTATAGCAACTTTTTAGCAGCCTTAATTTTTAAAAGAATATGTTGGGGTGATTTTCAAATAAATTGAAGTCTCAAATCTCAAAAGTAGCTTTTATTTTGCTAAACCGACAATGACTTTGTCTGATATTTCACTTGTCTCACCAGGATATCACTGAGTGCTCAGGGCCTCAGAACAAGCTGACAGAAATAAATGCAGAAGTGAAAAAGAGTTTCCACAACCTCAGGTTAAGGATCCAGGTGAGTATTTTATCCATGTTAGGAATACTTTGACGAGAAAACAGGTAAATACTTCACGGCAGAGATTCAATTGATCCCTGAAAAACGTGTTTGGATGCTTCTGTCGGAAGGACTTGGAGCAGATCGCCATGGAGCAGGACAAAGAGTCGGAAAAGCAGTCGTTGATTGGTCAGATAGAGGGACACAAAAGACAGATGCAAAGGTGAAGTCTTTGATGGAATAATTCACCACGAATGAGGCTTTCATGAACATGAATGTTTGTGTGACAGTATTTCTTTTAAAGTTAATTTCTGCTGGTTTTGCAGCAACCAGACTGCCTGGAGAAAAGCCAACCTGGCCAGCAAACTGACCATCGACAACATGGAGAAGCAGGAACTTCTTAACGGCAGCGATGGTGGAGTGAGACAGAGGTGAGGCAGGAATCACCTTTACCTTCAAACCTGTCCTCGCACTCTTTGGCCTTGTTTTGCTTTCTTTCATTTGATTTAATAATTTTTCTCACCAGCAGTCCTTTTTCTTATTCACCAGGAAGCAGACTAAAGAGGATCTGGCCCAGACGACCAGCAATATAACCGAAAACTTGATGAGCATCAGCCGGATGATGGCGCAGCAAGTTCAGCAGAGCGAGGACACCATCACAACACTCGGTCAGCAACAAACTTTGCTCTATGATTATTTTCTTCTGTTTCGTCACTGATTGCATTTTCATTACTTAGATTTTTTCCACTCGTGTGGATTAAATTCACTTTATACATGCATACAAATGAGGCTTTATCGAGTTTGGAGAGAGATTGAGTTTACCACATTTTAATGTTGTTTTTCTTGTGTTTGAAGCAACGTCCTCAAGAACAGTGCAGGAGACCAACGATGAGTTTAAGACCATGACGGGGACCATCCAGCTCGGGAGAAAGCTCATCACCAAGTACAACCGCAGGGAGCTCACTGATAAGCTGCTCATCTTTCTGGCGCTGGCTCTTTTCCTGGCCACAGTTCTCTACATTCTTAAGAAGAGACTCTTCCCCTTCCTGTAGACCAGTCCGCTCTCTGCAGAGCCGTAACCACACACACATCACTTTCTGCGATTGATTTAAACAACCCCTCGACGCTGCGTGTCATTTCACTCGTGTTCCACGCGAGTCTCTGCTGAGAGGAATGTGGACTGAACTGACGGCGGAGGGGGGGAAATCTTTTCACACAGAGGTGGTTTAAGCGACACGCTTGAAGCTCCATGCAGTGTTTAATTTATTGAAGAAAAGTTCATCTATTAGACTTACGATAGAGCATGTGTATGTTGGAAAGAAGGGAACGGAGTGCGGGTGGTGCGAAACGTGTCTGAAGTCTACGTCCTGAGCGGAGCTCATGTAAGGTGTAAAGACACATGTTTACATAAGACTCAACAAGGGAGTTTCTTTGTCTTAAAACTAAACAGAAAAATACTGAAAGTAGATTTTGAAGATCATGAATAACAGTTATTAGTATTGACATGAGTAGAGTTGTAAACAGTTATATAATTTAATACTACTCAGTTGCTTATTTAGCACCCTGCCTGTTGCAGGTGCTCTTGGGAACAATTTTAGGACTGAACACGTCTTTGATAGATGTGCGTATTCCAGAATAACTCCTGCTTTATTTATCAGCCACAATCACATGACCACAAATGTGTTGGTTTTTTTAATGTAAAAGTACTGTAAAATTACTTCAAGATGTATTTTTTTTAATTTCAGAGAACTTGATATTACTTTAGCGTTCTAGAAAAAAAGAAAGGCGAGAATCGGACCATGTTTCCTTCAAGTTTTATTCAGTTAATATACAAGCAGAGGGGGGGGAAAAAGGAGGTTTTATTGAGCGCGTCGAGCCTTTCTGCTCGGCTGCAGCCTCACAGCCGAGCAGAAAGGCTCAGAAAAAGGGAGCAGCAGTGTTCACACTGGCAGAGATAGCGCAGCATGCATCTCTGCCTTTCTTCAGATAAGACCCGGAAAAGCAGATTATTCCGACCCGTTTCCCTCTCCCTTTCCAGTGTGGGTTGAGGGTGAAGGGAGAGGGGGGTGATATTTTTAGGTTTGTGCGGCTCTCTTATCTGACGTTGCCTTTTCAACACCATGGAGGAGAGGGTGGCCAGGGGGGCTACATGACCTTGCTACCCTCTCTGAGATTGCCTGGCATTGCCACTCACTTTAATATATATAAATGTTCACGGTATCTTTAATAAACATGGATGCCCTCAGCTTTGTGCTGGAAATGTGTCTAAATTTGTAATCGGGAGCGCCGATGGTTGAGAACGAGACGGCGACCGACGGAGTATGTGTGGAGAGACCTGAGAGATGCCTAAGCATCTCTTACTCGTGTAAAGTGGCGGCTGTTGGGCAGAGCCCGTTTACCCGTATAACTGCACACTTAGAGCAGGCCTCTGGCTCTCTGTCGAGCAAATTGGGCCATTTGTGCATTTAGCACTGAGATACTGTCAATCAAGTGTTCGGGACAAGCGGGCCGGAGGGCCAAGAGGTGAACGTGAGACGCAGCCTGTCGTGAATGTAACTGTACAAAGCTCCGCAAGAGTCATTTTCACAAAAATAGTGGCTTATTTTCATCCTGGTAGCCTTTTTTTTTTTTTCTCATAGAAGATGATTTTGCGAGTCACACAAACTGAACCGATTTGGTTCCTTTTTTATTTTTCAAATGCATGAAAATGTAAAGTGAAACTCAGAAAGTAACAGATTTTTTTCTGCAGGTTGACATTGCTGGAAAATATCACTCAAATGTGACCACGACTTCCCAAAAAAACAGGAATTATTTTCAGTCTTTTATTACTGTTGCCAGATTTGAGATATTATTCAGAGGTCAAGGTCATGGCTGACGGCCATCTGTCATGACTAACAGCCATCTCTGTCCCAGCGACCTCTAAACACATTTGTGTGGAGTCCATGCGAGTCTGACAGTCGGCCGTAAAAAAGTGTAAACGTTTAACAACCTTTGAACCTTGTTTAAGCATATTGAGGGAAGCGTCGTAATAGCCACTTGAACGTTTTAACCAGACACAAACCATGCAGTGGTCCTACAGGGGTTCGGCCCCTCAGTGGTTCCCTGCGTAAAAGAAATCAACCCTTTACTCTGCTGCTCAGATTACATGCATACACTAAATTACACTTCATTGTTTTGCAAAGTTTTATTCTTTGGCTGATTTTAGGTTTTAAAATAGAAGTCAACCAGGTACAATGAGTTTGTTGGTCAATGGAGAAAGTGTTAAAATGGTAAAATAGTTTCAAAAACGTTTTTCTTCTTGGCTATAAAGCTCAAGGCAATTTTTTTAATTTTATTTTTTCAAATGCTCCCAAAACAAAATCTTCCACAATCCACTCCAAAGAAACTTAAATAAAAAGAAGTTATAATGTCCGGTCCTATGAAAGGAGCGTTTGAAGAAATTTGGTGACAATATTTTTGCAAAAAAAAAAAAAGTACAAGTGCGCTAAAATCAACTGTACATTTTGCCAAAGCTCGTGAAAACAAAAGCGCACAAACTAACTAAAACAAAGAAGTTCTCCAAGTTTTTTCTATCGTTGAAAATCCAGGCCGCCATAAAATCTGAGTCGAGGAAATTTGCTCGAAGTGTTTTGTTGTGTTTTTCTTTTCTTTTTAAAATTTCGTCCCCCCCTTTCTTTCTTTTTTTTTTTTTACCATGTCCTGATGCCGTGTAACGAGGAGGACACCCCGTTACTGGAGGGAAACGTATTCGGCATATTATTCAGGTCCCCTACCCCAAAGTTCACGTAATTCCCGTTATTGGAGGATCCCTGCATCGTCTGCATTGTGGCCGCCGGGTAGCTGCAGGCGTAGTTTGTGTTGCAGCCGGGGCTCGTGTAGTTGCTGAAAGTTGGGTAGTTGTTGTAGGGGAAGTGGTTGAGGTGGCCCACGCTATAGGAGGGGTTGTAGGAGGCCGCCGAGTCTGCCGTCAGACACGGCTTCCCGTCCCGCACCAGCACCGGCACCGACACCCTCCGGGGCGGCGGCAGGGACACCATCTCCAGGCTCTGGTCCTGCCGCTGCCGCTTGCACTTGTACCTCCGGTTCTGGAACCAGATCTTCACCTGGGTCGGGGTGAGCTTGAGCACCCCGGCCAGGTGGTCCCTCTCCGGGGCGGACAGGTACCGCTGCTGCTTGAAGCGGCGCTCCAGCTCGTACACCTGCGCCTGGGAGAAGAGGACGCGCGGCTTCCTGCGCCGCCGTGGCTTTGGTCGATCCGGATCCTCGGGCTTGGCGTCCTCCGCAACCTCGGCCTGAATACCGAACTCATCTGGTCAGACACGAAAACAAAACACAAAAACAATGAGTGTGTAACACTTATTTTTCGCTTATTTTTCCTACTCATTCGTATTGTTCATTATAACAATCGTCTGCCATGAGCTGTGTGTTTTATAAGTCACAGGTGGCCCGTTTAGTTTCATCATCACGTGAATACAAAGAACACAATAACATAATTGATCAAATTGACGTCAACTGTGCATATTCGGCCTGTATAATGAAGATTTAACGTAAATATCGATTTTCTTTTCAATTTTATTTTACTTTGAGACACATTCCAGGTTGTGTGTTGACCTGTCACTTCAGCTTTTTACTGTCAAATTTGTCAAGTCAAAACATTTTTTAAATCCCATATTTTGTGGCTCTCATCACGGATATTGTTTGCTTTCCAAAACTAGTTTTCTTTTACTGCAACTCAAGTTCCGTTCGTCTTTGGGCCTGATTTTGCGCTGGCCTTCCAGACATAAACTCTCTTCATGTACTCACCTTTTCTTCTTTTCCCATCGAACATGTCGGCTCTCTCTTTATGCATTTCCATTTCCAACAGTGACTTTCCGTAAAAGTTAGACGCAAACTGGACCGTGTTGTCCCTGCCGGCCTTGTGGTCGTGGAAGTCCTCCCCGAAAAGCGAAGAGGCGGCGGCGGCGGCGGTGGCGGACGACACGTCCCGTGGAGGCTCCTGCTTCAGGCGGGCCAGCATGCAGGAGGAGGCGGAGGCGGGCGAGGAGGAGGAGACGGTGCCGCAGTCCATGCGAGAAGAAACGTCCAGAGGACACAGAATCACGTCATGACTCTGCTCCAAGTTTAATATGTCTTTAACGGAGAAGGGAGTGGACGTGCTGGGGCTGGGAAACATCGCCAAGAAGGTCCAAAGAGAAAGAGGAAGAAAAACAAACCTCAATCTGTCATGTGTAACAAAAAAACGAGGGTTGTACACAGTCCGACTCGTTACTTCATGCTCGTCTCAGTTTTTTGGAACCACATTCTGCCCCTGAGTGAAGTGTGCATTTTGAATGTCAACCGTGTCTCCAAACTTTTTCCTTGGCCTCTCTCTTGTGTGACGCAGAGAGGAGGAGGAGGGAGAGGGGAGCCAGTGGGACCCGCACCCCTCCGCTACTCCCATTTAATGACGTGAAATGATGTCCAGGACATGTTAGGTCTGATGTTGCGTAGAGGCCCATATCTGTTCCTCTGCTGCACGTGGCCTATATGCTCAGCTAGAGCAGCGATCACTCAGTTGTGATATCCAAAAGCAAATTCAATGGTAAAGTAGCACTTTAAACTATCGTTTCTTCCATATGATTTTGTCTTTAATGTCACAGTTTATTAGGGCATTTACTTGCACTGTTTAGCATTGTGATGAAACTATCTCGTTGAATTGTGTTTAGTCTTGCAGTTACTCACACACACAATGAAAACACGGCGTTAGCTGCAGCCCAGCATTCAGACGGATGTTTATACGCCTTCAAGGGCCAAAAGAAATTATTTATCTTGCGCATCAAAATGGCGAAGCCGTGATTTAAAAGGCGAGTTTTGTATTGTTTAGATTGGTGGCGGCCTTTAATGTGTCTGATAGTGCGAGCGTGTGCACGCGCGTGTGCGGGCG
>JASSRZ010000049.1:3455914-3498448 GCA_032164315.1 Malacoctenus gilli
ACACACACACACACACACACACACACACACACACACACACACACACACACACACACACACACACACACACTCAGACAAGCATTTTCCCAATATGCCCGAAAGTTTAAAGAACGTCCTGGATGTTTTTTGTAACTGAAAGTATATTACACAGGATAATATGATTGCATGATATCTTGGTTGTGTGTCTGATCTGCAAAGATCCCATTAACGTCCATTAAACTGCATATCAGTTAAAAAGATAGTGAGATCGAAGGTGTTCTGCCGCAAAGCGACAGCACTTCCGCCGCTCATCACTTTGTGTAATTGGTCTGTTCATTTAACTGCATATTGTCCTTCACTCCACGGAGAGATTCTGGACCATCACACTTGGCTACTTTTGTGTTGTGCAAACAAACTCTCGATTTACTACAACTCAGTCAATGTTCTGCACGTGTGTGTCCGGCTCTGCAGGCCTTTGGCGTTTTAATGTTATTCTCAAGAGACAGTATAACTGGCTAATGCTTTGGAGGATGTTTGCCTTCTTCACGTTGATGTCATCATTGACGTACATCCCATCTAAATCCTGCTTTTCAGACCCTGCAGCATGTCCGCAATCATCAAACTTGGACAACCTACCAAAGGTTTCTTGTGGCTTGCTCTAAACTTGTAAGATTGCCACTGAAGGATTCAGTCCGAAAAACAAGGTGAGTTCAGTGCAAAATGTCGGCTCATCGGGATCATTTTCATCTCCACGCTCGATGAAATTCATGGAAACGATTGTCTCCAGATATTTTGGAGAATCAAGTTTCGTTGACCTGCTTCTTTTATGACAGCATGCTGTCAGCTGTTACAGTGTAACTGCTCGACTAACCCCAACTCCACCCCCTTCTAACCTCAACCTAACCCCAGCCTCCCTTTGACCTTAATAATATTTCATCCACGTTTGATCATTTACATCACGGAGCCTGCTTGTTTTTCACCAATATCCTCGAAAAGTCCCTATAATGTGAGTGCGTTATTAGGATTCAGATACTCATAATGCAGGCAAAACACTCACACACATGCACGCACACACACAGCTGTGGATGCTCACAACGGCGCGCAGTCATAAACGGAGTCAAATTTAGAACCTCAGATATCATCTTCAGGTTCCTCGAAGACTTTTGGTATTTGATATTTCACAGCCTCTTGCTGCTGCCTTCGCGTGCTCTTTCCCCCTCCGGGGGCTTTTATAAGTTCTGTTTACACAGTGAGACTTTAAACTCATTGGATTTACTGCCAGGATTCATTTTTTTTATCCCCCCCGGGATTTCTTCACAATATGCTTTTGTGGATTTATGCAGGAACACTCGACACCCCCCCCTCCCCCTCGCCACCTTCAAACTGACCCCTTTGGTGCATACGAGTTAAATTTTAGAGAGTAAACACCTGGCGTGCTCGAATGAAAGCATGTCCGTGAAACGGCAGCCATACAGCGGCCCTTACACCGCTTGAGTGAACATTTATGCGGCCTTGCTGAACATTGACAGTTTCAGAAGTGTCCTGCGTTTTATCAACGTAACGGCCCTTCCAAATGGGCTCGAGGGAAACAAAGTGATGCTGATGCCACTCGTATAAAAGTCACCTGCAGTCTCTGCGTTTGTGTGTGTGAAGGCGATCGTGGCATTTAAGCCCTCGGTGGGGTCACTCAGGAGTTATTGTCCGGCAGCTTTCGACTACAAAGCCTCAACTTGTAACCAAATTACACCCACATGCTTCCCATAAAGTACTATAAGGAGTCTGTAAACTGGTAACATTAATTGCTGTTGCAGAAGCCTCCCTCCCAGTGAAGCGTCCACCCCAATTCACACACCGATGCACACACACTCGCTCACACACACCCCAGCCTGGCCTCTCTGTTGTGGTTTCATTGGTCGGTCACTTGCCAGGGCCCCAGGGGTCCCAACTCAGAACACATGTCTGCGTTCTGTATGTTTACAGTACAGCAGTCAAAGTGAATGAATGCTACGGCTGTCAAAGCATACTTGTCTATTTTCTGGACAGTGTCACCAAAAGGAGACAATGCCTCTGTGCAATGTAAACATGAAATATATTCTTAATACCCCTGAAAGAAAAACACAATGGCAAAGTTCAAAAAAAGGAGAAAGAAAGAAAGAAATAAACTCCAGCTGCCAGAAAACAAACTGTGAGGGACTGGCAATGACAAAGCTTCAAATGTTTGTCATCACTGATGATGATAGCTCTCCGATGTGTATACAGAACACATGCAATCACGTTGTGAAGGACAAAAGATGGAGACTGAAAGGCTTCATCCGGTGCCTGATCTGAAAAGCACTTATCGAGTAGTAATCGTAACTTCTACGGTTAGGTAATGACCAAGAAAGCCTCTCGACTAATGCCAATTATGTGATCCGACTCATAAAAATCACTCAACGGCGGTCGAGCTGCGATCTTTCTCTCAGTTGTGTCTCGAGATGAACAGAAGTTGGACAACTGTTGATTACAGAGTGTCCTGGAAAACATGAAATCAAAGATTACCCTAAATCTTGTGAGCAACGCTTTAAATGATGATGCTCATTCATTTGGTCAAACCACTGAATGTTCTTCTTCTCAGTGCCAGTGCTTGGTGTGTTGTGGTGCATTCACTGACAGTGGTAAATAGTCTCACTGCGTGAGAGACCCTCTTTTGTTTTTTCTGCATTTCAGCAAGTTAATTTGTCTCAAGTTTGATCGACTATAAGTCATTCAGCGGGGTCAGTATTCATCAATCAAAACTTGTTGTGGACACTTTTAAAATGATATAAAAATGATTTTAAACTGCTTTTGGGGAAGAAATACGTGTGTTGAGACAACTTTCTCCCACTGAATGGAAATTTTGGTTGCCACTGAGACAAATAAATCATGGTAGATAAAAATAATTTGCTGGCTGCTAATCAAGTCATGAAAAATAAAGTTCAAGTGCTGAAAAAAAGACAATTGAATAAACTTTGTTCATGAAATCTACTTGTTTTTTTCGTATTTTTACACAGGATTATTTTTGACTCTTTATTAGTTGTATTGCCATGATTTTGATGTCCACCTGTAAGGACAAACAAGGTTTTTTCTATATATATTGTAACTCAGAAAATTCCTCCCAGTGCTTTACAAGGCAAACAACGGGACAAGAATGTCAAAAATCAAACTACATTCAAAGCAAATCGACAGCAAGTAGAATCCACGTATAAATTACAATTCATAAACGGAACGTTTTATTAAAATAGAGTTAAAAGTCCAAAAGTTGAACGTCTCCTGGTTGTTTACCTTCGGAGTGGATTTCCGTTCGTCGCGTTTTCTCCTACGTGACCTGAACGCAGCACCAGTAGGCAGCAGTGACGCACCCGCTATTACAAGCCTGTGGTCCTCTGCAGCAGCCTGATTGGGCCAAATCGAGGGTGTGTGGACAGCGTGGGCAGTTTTTAACAGACGTGAATTGAGCTGGAGATTCCAGTCTGTGGTATAGGCACGACTGGACACGCACCAAGCCCATCTTCAGACGCGTGCCACCCTCCCGCGCGCGCCCGATGGAAACCCGGTGGACTTCGAAAAATACTGCTGCATTGCGATTTCCGTTCTCGTCCAGCTTGGGCCAATTTGCGCGAGGGAGTCTGGAAGAAGTTTTCCTTGTCTAATTCCCGTTTCCTGAGAAGAAACTGGTCGAATAATTAAAATTGACCGTCGTTATATTCATAAATCAAAAGACTCCCTTTTGTTCGAGTGATGTGACAAGCAAAAATAAGCACAAAATAGGACTGGAGGGTCATAAATTTGTGAAAGAAAAAAAAATACCACACTCTTCAGAAGAATATAATGGGAATATTGAAATGTTGAGGTTTTCAGAGCTGCACAGTCTGGCCAAAAATGCCCCTCAGCTGTGGTGACTCCTCAAAAACTCGCTGACTAAAAACTCCAATTAAACCGATAGATCCAGCAGTCCCAAGATAATAATTATCTATATTTAGAGCTATAAGTGATCATCATTTTGGTTAGGCTCGAGCAAGAGTCCAATTCCCGCTCTAGGCTAATTTCATTGATGGTCTAAATATAGCGGAGGGGTTTGAAAGTTTTTCCAGTTGACCGAGCCAGAAATTCCCATAAAAAAGGGGGGATTATGCGAAAGTAAACGAAATGTTATGATAAACAGATTTCAAAATCACAGATCTATGAAATTCGGTGGCCACTTCGGTCTGTCCGCCTGTCTTTCACACACGCACCCGACCGCCAATCGTTTCCCCATGTTAGTTTATGGGGCGCCTGAGCGGTGGCATCATGTGATTTGTGTAGGGGTCTGGGTTTGCAGTCAGGCCCTTGTATCTCAGGCGTCGTCGCACTGCAAGAACGAGACAAACAAGCCACCCCCCCCCCCTCTCTCTCGCTTGTTATCTCGCTTTAATGCAATGGGAGCTGAAGTTTGTTCACACCTGGGGTATTTTGACATGCAACCAACCACAGGACTCGAGGGAACGCACATGTCATGTCAGTTTCCTCCAAGTCAGAGGTGGGCAATAATTTTCCTGAGGGGGGCCACATGGAAAATTACTGTGGAGGCCTGAGCCATAATTTCCACACAATTCCACTCAACATGGACACATATCTTACTGAAAGCAGAGTCTGAAAAGGGGTTTGGCAGCTTTTTGTGCTCCGCACCAAATTGCTGTAATAATTCCCGTGTTTTGCTCAAATTCTGAAGTTTTATCTGGAGTGCAAAGGTACATCTGAAGGCTTGAACTACACAATGTGATAAAATAAGGCTGCCACCTTCAGAATAAAAGCAAACAACTCCACTCAAATATCATGTATGCTCATTTTCATGTCACCGTAATTTTTTCCTTGACCCATTGCAAGCCACTTAGCGCCACCTAAGAGACCACATGTGGCCATCGGGCTGCACAATTCTCAGGTCCAGTCCAGACAAACCAGTGATTGATCACATCCATAAAACAAATACTCTGATTTTCCTTTTTAGTGGTCATGTGGTCTTCGTGGTGCTGCATGGTGGTCTCACTACAATGAGGCTTCTACAATGATTAAGAAAAGAGAGAAAGCTTTAGTATTGGTGAGCCCCCTGCAGGCTTCAGACCTCAGTGCATCCCCTCCCTCTTTGCACCCTGGTCCTCTGTTGATGGCTGGATGCTTGCAGCGCAGCTCTTGCATCGCACCACCGCCTCATATAGGAGCCTTTACCTGAGAGGTGGTAACACCGTGAGGTCAGTGGAAACATTCAGAAGACAGAGACTTTATGTTCCGCCTGCAGGCTCGCTCAGCTCCCACTTCTTCCACATGGCATCCTCAAGTGTTGCTCTTGAAAAAGGTTCCTCTCAAGTCTCCAAATCTGCAGCCCTGCCAATATCTGTCGTCTATTCTTAGATCGCTGCACGTTAGTGGTTTGCAGACCTCATTGTCACTGACTAAACCGGGCATTGTGTAACACACATTCTCATATTTGATCCCTCATGAAAAGTCAAATGCATTTTCTTTTTCTCATTTAGAAACTGTTATGAGGACATGATCTCCAGCCATAACCATAAAAAAAAGATTATCTGAGAAAGCTTTGTTGTTTTCACTCGTTTGTGACTGTTACAAGAATGCACTTCATCTAAAATAAGACTGTCCAGTGAGTCTCCACTGAGAGTTACTGCCTCCTCCAAAAAAACCCAACTTTTTTGCAGTAGTTAATTTAATCACCACCATGCAATGATGACTTAGTTGTGTAGAACCACAAACTCATAGGGTTTTACTGTGTGTTTGGAGAACTTGGACATCACACACTTCAGTTTTCTCCAGCCTGTTGGCAAGATTATTTCTTGTTCCTCCTACTGCTTCCATACATAGCATGCATCCTGGACGAGTGCTCCAGTTTGATGGTGAAAACAGACTTAACAGTGACTTTTTATGGCTGTAACTGCATCAACAAGCCAGAACTGCAAGTTATCTTTCAATACATGCAAATTAATTGACCTAGTGAAATATTGTTAAATGCCTTGGTGGGATATTTGAGGTTTATGTTGGATAATATAATATTGACTTTTGCAGTTATGGTTTGTGAAACCCTAGTTAATCACCCAGAGCTGTCACAGTCAACTTACTCATGAATATTGGTTTTACGGGGCCAGTTTTGTGGCAAAAAAGGAGACTTTCACAGGACACTCCCCTAAAACCTTGGACGTGGATTTCCGCGCCTCTGATTGGTTGTGGAGCCCCGACCGACAACACCTGCTTAACTCCTTCATCCAAATTGACACCCGGGGCTCTGAGAAATATAGGCAGCATCTCTTGCAGCTCATGCATTCAGTCCCACAGCTGCCCCATAAGACACCGAGCCGCAGCTGCGCCGTTCACTGATCCAAGGTGAACCCCTCGCACCGTACGCGGCTCGCACCACCCGAAGCTTTGCAGGGGAAATAGACGCGGTCTGTCGGAGAGACGCAATGTTGGTCAAGCTGGCCGTGGCGCTGCTGGTTTTGTCAGTGCTGGAGCAAGTAGTGGGATCGGATAATATTGATATTCACGACAGTCCCCCGGAGAAGCCCGTGAGCCAGAAAGGACGCCTCTCCCTGCAGAATACTGGTAAGAAGCAGACCTGAGGAGGGATAGGGGAGGCTGGCGGTGGGGTGGTGTTGGTGGTGGTGGTGGCGGCGGCGGCGGCAGCGGCAGCGGCGGCGGGGGGCGGGGAGGGGGTCTCTTTGGTTTGGTGCGGCTGCTCACAAATCTACGTGGGGTTTGTCAGGACACGTGTTTCTGTGGCTGCAAATTAAAGCCCGCATGACACACAATCGGAGCGATTTCTCAAATCCGTTTTTTGTCCTCAAACTTCACATCCCGGCGTTTTCACAGCAGAGAGGCGCTTTTCGATTAACTCCGAAAGACGATATTCTGTAAATATTCTCAGACAGAAATCCGATATGTTAGTAAACTATTAATAGAAAAGGCACAAGGTAATAGGTAATGTATACGGCACTGCATCTAGGTGTGCGTGCACGCTGCAGGACGCGTGCGTCCGTGCGATAGGTAACAGTTTCTGTGGGTATCCGGGGGAAAACTGTGTCTTTTTTTCTTGCATGTGGCGTCTAGGCTGTCCTGAATGTTGGGCGGTGTGTTCGAGCAAGTTAGTGGAGCAGTAATGAGGGTTGGAGTGCGGCGGCCGTCCAGCGCCGGAGACGAGCCGGAGTTAAATTATAAGGGCGATCCCCGTCGGAAAGTCGCCCGTGGAGGTCGTCGCTGAAACTTGTGCGCTTTGTCGCGATCACACTGAGCACCGACTGCCGCATTCTCTGCGAAACTTCGCGTTGATTCCCGTCGATTGGCTCCAGACTGGCGATGTCCCGTGTGAACAGAATATCGGAGCGTATTTGTTATCTTTCCTCCGCGAGAGAAAAAAAAATGGGGACAAACTCCAATGCACAGACCCCGGTAACACCACTGTGTAATTCAATGCACGTTGCGGCCAAGCTCGTACGATCCAAGCACATTCCCGTGATGCCAAAACAAGCACTGCTGACATCGGCTCACTTTTCCTGCGCACTAAAGTTCAACTCAGTGCTTACAAACCCCCGTGAGCAGTCCCCTCCCCTCCCCCCCTACTACTGCCTGCACAGAGGCTCTTTTGTTTACACGCGTGATTTCTAATAAGTCACATTTAATCCTTTTTTTATTTGCTGCGGTCGAGACAGTCTCCTTTACGCAACTGGTGCGCAACTGCGACCAAACCTAAAAAAAAAGAGAGAGAGAGAGAGAGAGAAAAGGTTCCCACGCCCATCAGTTATCAACTCCGTCACAAATCACGCGTGTAATTATGTTTCACTTGGGTCAACAGTTGGGGTGTTCGTTACCAAGCTGAAACTTTATCCGAGCTGTTGGCTCTCGGCCTGACCCGCAATTTGCTGTATTCCGTTCAAATTGAGACAGTCCCGAGGATGTCGCACAAGGGTTGCAGCAGGTTCTCTGCTGGGAGTCGAGTGTGTCTCCTCACATTTGCCCTCGTGGGTAAGTTGTTGGGATAAAAGCGAGACTTCGACTTTTGGCAATATCTGCCCTTAATTTAATACCCAGCCCCTGTATTTAAGGGCTGCAGAGGAAAGTCTTGAAGAAAAGTCAACTCCAGGGCCAGCTAGTGGCCACATATGTATTCATGCATGGGCGGAAATCAATGAGGGGGCAAAGGGGTCCATAGCCCTCATCCTTTGAACAACAGGTTCTTGTTTTCCTCATCAAAACTTGCCCTGAAAAGAGATTTTTGTGTTTATTACACTTCTCTGATTGACGTGCATGTATATTTCCCAAGTTATTCCTCTCTGCATTGTTGCTGTGCTACTCCCTTATAAAGCCGCAATGATGTTGCATTTTCAATTCGCAATCTCGGTCAGTCGACAAATGCAACACCCATGACCCATGAACTTGTTGCTGCACATTCATTTGCTGGCTGAAATGATCGGTGTTACGTTTCCTTCCACACGTAGTTAAGTCTGTGTGTATCTGCAATGCACCATCTCATCTCGGTGCTAAGCAGAGTGGTGCAGAGTGACACAGTGCTGTCTGCCACCAAGTGTTCCTCCTCAGGAACCCCTTCAAGCTCAGGAAAATCAGACTTCTGCTCCCGCCTCCTCTTTATTTTTTTTCGGTCCGAGACGCCGGGTCGTAAAACCAACCGCCTGCGTCCGTGGAAATAGCCTCGCGCCGCGTCGGCTTCGCGATCCGTGCGAAAGCGGAGTTGTGCCTTCTCGTTGCCTGTAGCAGTGTGTGCGCGCCGTCTCTGCTGTGAACAGATGATAAGGTCCCTCCCCTAACCTGTTCTCTATTTCCAGCTGAGATCCAGCACTGCCTGGTGAGTGCAGGGGATGTCGGCTGTGGTGTGTTTGAGTGCTTTGAGAATAACTCCTGCGAGATACGAGGGCTACAGGAAATCTGCATGACCTTCCTGCACAACGCTGGCAAATTTGACTCTCAGGTACTAAACTTTGCAGAAATGATATAACCAAAAAAGTGACATTTGTTTCATCACTCCCTGCTCGCCACTTTTGTTCACACATGTCGAAATTCATCCTTTTTTAGACGTGCAATCACACACACACTTATCCTATAATTCCCACTTCTCTCTTGGGGAGTTGACTTGCCTCTCAGTGGACTGATGTGTGTACAGTTAGGAGCAAGGGTCATGAGCCAGCTGGCCAGAAGCCCAGTTCGACCTCTTTTCATACATAGTGGAGGCAGAAGGCCTGCCAAAGCAGGCTCGACTGGGGTGTTAATATGTCTATAGGGTCACATACGAGGAACTCGCATCTTTGGCAGACTAACCCAGAATATTTCACCAGAAAAGCTGCACCGTTGAAACTAAATCTCCCCATTCTTCGAGAGGAGAGTACAGTTACTCATTCACATAGCGCTAACAGACAATCAATCCAGAGCTGCTAAAACAGGTGCATGGTATTCACAAAACTCCCAAACTATTACGTACAAGTGACAAGCATCTTCTTTTTTCTGTAGCTCATGTGATGGTCTAATTTCAAGGGGGACTGTGTGTGTGTGTGCGTGCAGGGGAAGTCCTTCATCAAGGATGCTTTGAAATGTATGGCACACGGTCTCCGGCACAAGTTCAGCTGCATCAGCAGAAAGTGTGTGTCCATTAAGGAGATGGTGTTCCAGCTGCAGAGGGAGTGCTACATCAAACACAACCTGTGCTCGGCCGCCAAGGAGAACGTGGCCGTCATGGTGGAGATGATCCATTTTCAAGATCTATTCCCCAAAGGGTGAGTTGTGGGCCGGACCCTCATCACGTGCTCTACTTCTCTCGATGTGTTGAACTGTCAAACGTTGAAGAACGTTCTTTTTTAACTGCCAGCTTCCTCTCTCTGTTCAGGCCGTACGTGGAGCTGGTGAATATTCTCCTGAGCTGTGGGGAGGAAGTGAAGGAGGCCCTGACGCGGAGTGTGCGGCTGCAGTGCGAGCAGAACTGGGGGGCTCTGTGCGACAGCCTGAGCCTCTGCTCCTCCCTCGCCCCGTCTCCCGCCAGCACCCCCGTCGAGCACCACCGCCACCCGCCGCCCGCCAACCCCAACCCCAACCCCAACCCCAACCCCGAGCCGGAGCACCCTCGCTCCGCGCGGCAGGGCGAGAAGGACAAGGCCGGTAAGCCGGGCTTCAACGCTCACCCACGCAACCGCAGCCAGGGTCCCCGGCGCCACAGTCCCGACGTCGGGGTGGTGGCCGAGCAGGAAGACCCCAAGGCCACCGACATTCGGAGGTGAAAGCTCGGGAGACGGCTGCTGACCTTTGACCCCCCCCCCTTTTCCCACCCTCTTTTACGTCGTCCAAAAGCCACACTTGCAGACTTCTGCACACCACACAGTAACACACACGTCCAAACACTCGTCCACACAAACTCCCTGACAGACTGAGCAGAAGAAAACAGGCCCCGACCTTCTCCTGTCCTTATTCCGCCCTCTCCAGTCATTCCAGCAGTCCCACATGCTAAACTTGCAGGGTAATTGTGGCGTAGCTTGTACCGTTATGCCAGACTGTAGGCCACAATTTTTTTTAATTGAATAACAATTGTTATTATCCTGAATATTTCAACTGTTAGGACTGTTTTGGCTCTAATATAGCATTTCTCAAATCATACTTACTGTAAGATTTGATTATATTTGTATTATTTATTTTATTCTTTATGCAATGTTGAAATATCAAAATGTACATAGAAATATACTTATCTATATTTATATAAACATGTATAAATATAGCTACAATATGCAATACTGATATAATATAGATGACGTAGTATATGGCGTGCTGTCTGTTGTTCTCTTCACAGTATTGCACCCATCACACATTGGCCTGTAGATATGTAACATACACCATTTGCTGTGTCAGAGTGGGATTGTGTATTATAACTATAGATACTTGATGATTAAATACAAATTGTACAGGATTTAAGTCCAGTTCTGGCACATATGAATTTTAGTGCATGATGGCCATAAAGCCAACAAACTTGTGCATTCTTAAAGTGAAAAATCCACTCTATAGAGGGTGCAGACATAATACTATGAACAGTTATTTCACACTTGTATGTGTCAGATAAGTCCTCTGCAAAGCTATGTATCTCTATCTTTTTCTATTTAGAGATAAAGTCGAGCAAAGACTGAACTTTGGATGTGATCCCACACTGCTGTCTGAGCAGTGCTAAGCTAACACAGCAGTTTCCTGGACTCTGCGTGTTTCATAAGCATTCGATACACTCTGACATGTGTCTTATTTGTATGCAAAAAGTATCGCATCGCTCTCATTCATTGTTAATAGAACTTCAGAAACTGTGTCGCCGAGACATTACAGATTAATGTCATGTGTAAAGCTACGTGAGCCGTTGCTCTCGCTCACACACTTTTTTTTTGTTTGTTTGGTTTGTTTTTCCATTCAGTCGTCAAGCTATTGGTGAAGTGCAGCAAAAGACGGGATGTTCAGTTTCAAATGTAAAAAAAAAACAAACATCAAGGTGCCTAAACTTGTTTCTGTCCACGGTGACCGCTTCTCTGTGATTTAACTGAATGGGTGATACTGTGTCGTGGGAGAGAGTTGATGTTGACGTATTTTGCGACGGTGTTGAGCCACAAAAGTCTTGGATTTTTGCACTTTTGGATGATTGTCGGTTTGTGTTGGACTGCTGCAGAGAATCGGCTATTTCATTCGAGCGACCTGGTTTTCCTTATCTAATGACGGCGCGGAGCCCCGCATCCCCACGTGCTCCTTAGGACCAGATCGAGTCCTTTTATTCAGTGGAGCCACGGGGGCCCTGCTGTGGCGTCCCGGAGGGCCGGAGAGAGGCCTGACAGAAACCCTCCACATCTCTGGGCCCTCTCAATCGGACCCTATCCCTCGCCGAGCCCTCACCTAGGTCGGACATGAAGGCCTGTTATTCTACCCGTACGAGCCGCAGGCAACACAGCAAGGACCCAGGAACTGGGTTAAGTCCACACACGGGGGCTCTGGTGCTGTTATTCTAAATGTTATATTTACCGAGGCCACCAGAGAATTCCTCTGGGCCAGAGCCAAGAGCCAGCAACACAGGGAGGCCGGGAGGAGTGGAGCGAGGAGGAGACGGACATGCTCCGCGTCCTCCTCCTCCTCCTCCCCCTCTTCCCCTCAGAAAAAAAAATGTGATGATTCACTCTTTTACCTTTCCCAGCACTTTTCTTCTCTTCCTCCTTTAAGGTCTCAGACTGGCTGTTTTGACCGCCTCAGGTCAGTCACAAGCTTCAGAAGTCTAGTTCGTGAGCACATTATTACGTCACGTGCGGATTCGAGCTCGGTGCAGAAATACAGAACACAGACCTGCTCAGACTTTGTGGCTCAGTTTCACGGTTTTCACCTTTTCTCCTGCTTTACTTACAGTAAGTTTCTCCTCTCGGTCATTTAGAGCCTTTTACTTTAAATGAAGCTTTCAGGCTTTTGGGGTTTATTTTCTATTTTTATTCTGTTGTGGAAGTCGGGAGTCGTGTGACGTCCCGACACAAGATATAAGCTAATCCTATTGAGAATGTACTGTATGTGTGTAAAGTGACAATCTGTTTAGCTCTCTGTCATTAGGTTTGATATGGCTTTTTGTAATAATGTAGTGGCTTGAATGGCTTCTGTATGTGTTCAGAGGACAATAAAACTAACCATGTTTTCCTGTATCGTTCATGCTTCGTCACCATGTTTCTCTCCGTCAAGCACAAGGTTGGCTTCAAGATGCAGGACAATGTTTTAGATGTTTGTAACTCGCGTGTAGGACGCTCGCGCTCCTGTCAGTATCTTTGGACTCCCCCAGTCGGATGTATCTTGTTATTAAAGTATTTTTGCCTGTATTTTTGTACATTTTGTGTCTTTGGAGGTAGTTTTTTCCCCCTTCTTTTCAACCGAGGAAGTGAAATCAAATCCCTACTGGACACGTTGGGAGCAGGCGCATTCACCCGTCTCCGAGCGGGTTAGAGGAGAAGACCTGGTCGTCTCGGGTATACACACAGGTTAAAAGACACCCTATTCTCGCTTGACTTGCCGCCTCCGCTCCGACAGTGAAATACAGGCTGTGTTTAAAGTTTCAAGGACTGGAAATATCCTCCCCATTCAAAGGCCTAAACATTTACGTCAGCAGCTCTGGATTGTCTGCAATGCAGGGGGTGGGTTCAGGGTGTCAGTTTTTATGAGTTGTCCCAACAGTGTACATTGCCTCACCAAACATTTAGACAGTGCTCCAATTCAAAAAGGTAGACTTTCATCTGTTGTTCGGGGGCTACGAGTCACCCTGGAGTGCAAGCCAAGCATACTGAGGTGCGTTTGCAGGCCATATAAGGGGGGCGAGGGGGGTTATTACACGAATCCCCTCGTCTGTTGCTGCCACATGCCATAACATACCATCCAGCTTCTGTAATACTAGCGCCTCTGCAGTTCACTGAGTCACATAGTCCGTCTCGTCTTCTCTGAGGATGCAGTGATGCCAGACGGCCGCTCGGTGGCGACATGTCTCTGCTATTCGTCCAAAAGCAGACGGTGGCAGCAGGTGCAGATGATTTTGAACGGGATTGAATTTAGTGTCCAGGTTAAAGCAGCGAATTTAGCAGAAGCCACAAAGTGGAGCGTTTGATAATTCAGAATTTAATTCATTTATTGAGTCTGTTGAAGAAAAACATCCTGATTCTCCTGAAATCTTGTTTCCGAGAACCCCACAAAAAAGTAGATGCCATTCATGATCGTTCAACTTCTGTGCAGTGTTTCTGTTTGAGGGACCAAGCGGTGAGTCTTTCACAGGGCAAACTCAGAAGGACAATCACAACCAAACGCTTGCTGCATAATTTCGACTCACCGACTGACCTCTTTTGCATGTTGTAGACCTGCGGAAGGAAACCAACACACACACGGCAAACATGCAAACTTCACACCGAAAGGCACGTTGTTGTTGTGAGGAGAGTGTGCGTACCAGGACACGGCTGTACTCCTCCACTATCTGAGAGATTTTTGCACAGACACGCTGCTTTATATTCTTGTTAAATAAATGTAAAAAGCACATATTTATGAGGCTGGAGGAGTCAATTAAAACATGCAATCGCGTTACATCAAAAGAGAAAAGCTGCATTTTTGTAGTTTGACCCAGATTTGGGACGAAAATAGAGGAGGACTCTTCTTTTATTGCTTATGTTTATGTAAGTTAATCACCACCATAGAACATTGCTTGTCCTGCTTGCCGATCAAATAATTAATAGTCCACAAAAACCCACAAACATTTGATGAGTGCTGAACTGTTTTTATGTTGATTTGCAACGCTGGTATGTAATACAGATTGAAGATATGTATCATCTGTATTATCCCAGATCATTTGCACATTGTCAGCTGACAAACCGCTGGAAAACAATGTCATCATATGGTATATTTGTCCTCTGCGTGTCCTGAAGAAAAATTGTGCTGTGTCACAGTCTGTTTTTGCAAAGGACGCTGTGAGAATGAGATGGATGACCTCCCCAGACAAACAATGGCCTACTGGGTGGACCAGGCACGTCCCAGCTCTTGCGGTAGGTATAGCAACCGAGCTCTATCAATATGGAGACGACCGGTGTCCCATCTGAGAGGAAGGCAGAGCAGCAGAGGGAGAAAGCGACTGCGCCTCCGGGCAGAGAAACCTGAGCTAGTTGGCCCTGGGTGCTTTGTGCTCCTCCGCCCTGTGTTCCAGTGTGAACTAATGAATTAATGACTGGCTGCCTGAGTTTCATGGATGAATCATTTAAGGACCGTTTGGGGTGAATGCATGCGCCCCGGCGAGGTCTCCTATTGGCAGTCAAATGAAGGATGTTCTACATTTACTAAAAAGTCAGAGCGATGGTTTTGCATGCAGTGCTTTTCATCCGTCGCGTCTACCTGCTTAGCTGCTCGATGTGAAGGCAACCTCAGCAGCACCGGTGCCTTTCGCTGGGGAATACAAAGTGTGGAAAAAATGCTGACACTGTGCTTGAGCTGCTGTCAGACTCAGACAGCGCCTGTGACAGCAGCGCAAAGAGAGGAAGGCACATTCAAGAACGCTGGCAGGGAATATGGAGCCGGTAACACCTGGAGCAGCTGTCTGTTCCGAGAGAGCTCTGGGCGCACCATTGTGCTGTTAAACCACCCCAACAGGCCCTGCAGCACGCGGGAGTGGCGTGGAGGATACAAGTAAAGGGTGGGTCCACCTTGGGGGACTGGAACACCATGTCAACAACACGGTCAACAAGTAAAAAGTAAATAATACTTCAAAAACTGGGACAGAAAACAGTGTCAGTGGGTTATCTTTTTTGTCTCGTAATCAAAGTGCAGATTCACTTTGATGGATTGTCATTTTTTAAAGAGAACGTGTCTTCTTCTTAGAGCAACTTTTGCTCGTGCCTCCAAAGACAAAATGGCCTCGAGCTGCTGGAGCAGGTTGAGGTACAAGTAATTTTACTCCCACTTGGGTAATGTATCCTGCTGGTAGTGAGAGTAACTCCTTCAAATGAGGCCGATCTCTCCGCTGCTGTTGAGGAGACCATTGAGTTGATCAAGTTAAAACAAGCCCTTGTGAGCCTCAGAAAAAAGACAGATGAAGGAAGAAAAACCACTGAGTGAAGATCCTATCTCTTGTGCACAATGGTGTGATCAGAGCACAGCTCAGATCAAAGCAAAGTGAAATTAATCGAGCTCTCAAGCTCGATTACATACTGAAAATAGCAGCGGCTTATTTTAATGAGATTACTATGCAGTGCTTTGCTGCGGATCCGGGTTATTGCAGTCCAACAAAATGCAGCAACCACCCATCTGTGACTCAGTAGTGTTGCAGTCGCCCATAAGTGAATGTTACATTTTTAAACTAGCCCCAGATTAATCTCCTCTCTCTCTCTCTCTCTCTCTCTCTCTCTCGCTCTCGCTCTCGCTCTCGCTCTCTCTCTCTCTCTCTTTCTCTCTCTCCCTCTCTCTTTCTCTCTCTCTTCATTGGAATCGGGGCGTTAGTGACTGAAATTCGGGTGCCTTCCCTTCTTTGTGCTTCTTGGTAACCAATTAGTTGCAGAGACAAATAGTTCACAGATCCAATCTTAAACTCCTGAATGACTGTGTTTGTTTAGACAGATAGGTCCCTCCCAATATGGCGGTATCTTGATCTGTTCACAGCACTTTCGCATTCCCGTGTTATCACATGCAGTTTAAACAATGACACAGCAATTTGGTCGGCTGGAGAGCCCAATTTGATGTGTGATCCAGTCACATTATCACAGTTTAGAGTTTGACCATGATTGGAGACAAAAGGGTCAAGCGTTCATCGACCTTTTCAAAGGTATCATTAGTATAATAAAGTCTGCCCTTCAGGCTAAAGTAATCAGTTTATTTCTAAATAGTATATCATGAATTTAGTCATTTTTCAAAGGTCCACAAGTTGTCACTGTCCTGACACAAACCTCACATTCACTTGAATTAGGCCACTGCTCGTTTCAAACTTTTAGGAGTATATTTTCTGTGGCATGTAAAGTGTTTGTGAAGAACAGTTTATTGAGGAGCAAGTCACCTCATCTGCACCTTTGAATCGATAGCTTGAATTATTCCACATGAGCTCTCAAGTTTTGCTTTGAAGTATTCTTGATGAAAAATGTGTTTTTTAGTCTTGTTTGGACAGATCTTTGCTTCGATCATTAACGTTTTCCCTGCAGCAACTCCTCCCATTGATTGCAAGACATCCTTATTTGGGAGGAGAACGTTTTGAGTGCATCTGCCATTCATTGAGAAGGAGAGCTGTGGGCGGACCCTTGCCCAGTCATATCCAATCGGATATCAGATTTTAGCTCAAGTGGGTGGGACGTCAGAGGGAAATCCTAACACCCACTGGCTGGCGGCTGGTGGTACGGGCGGGGCTTGTAGACGGAAGTGTCTCCCGACTGGCCCAGCTGTCATCTAGAAGAGAGAGGAGACCATTTACACCGGCTTGCCTAGGAAATGCAGAAAAAGGAATAACGCTAAAATATGGCAACATCTAAACGATAAGGTCATGACGCCGAACTGAAGGTAGCTATGCCCCGACACATCACCGCAACGGCTGTCGTGTTGTGTGCGTTTAGTCCAGCGGTCGAGATCGCGTCGCGTTGTGTCGAGATGAGAAAAAATTGATGACAAGGATTGGTAGGCTGTGTGACATTGAACATACAGGACACGAAACAGACGAGGTCGCTTAAAGAGCCCCACACACGGCTTCCAACTTGTCATGTCCGGCGGATTAATTCGGCGTTTGGCGTGCGTTGGCGAGAGCTCGACGCGACGTCGCTGCCGTTAAAATTCGTCCGTTGCCCCGCTTTTTAGCTGCCTGGCGAATATGCTACAACGTCTCTGCGGTTGTGGGCTATTATCCTAGCCGAGCGGCTCGGTTGAAGGGAACTACCCCAGATTCAGAACAGACAGGAGACGTCATCAACATTTCCCTGTATTTAAATGGTTGCGTATGAGGAGGTCATTGCCTGGAAAGGGAAGATTAATCGGGTAGGTGTACATGCTTAAAGCCCAATACTGCGGCCGAGGGCTGAAACCTTTGCGCCGTAGCACTTAAACGCACTTTAAAAATGGACCGCTCGGATCCGCATGATTAATAGGGCACATGGAAAGGTGGCGGAGCAGCTGTTAGCTCGCTGCTAGCTGCGTAACGACCTTTTTGGAGACGTCAGCTTCATGGGCTCCAGGCTGTTAGCTGTCTGTGCTGGTTTAGACTGGGTGTTTTCCGCCGTCCGCCTGCCCTGCTGTAGTGTTATATTTCATCCAGGCCTCCCAAAGCCAAGCGAGTCAATGATTTAATCTCATTGATTGCATCACAAGACCGGGGCAGGGTGCAGCTCAGGCGCATTCGCTGCGTTTTTGCGAGTCCTGTGTTCCTATTTCTTCGTTTTCACCTTGAGGTGTAACAGTCTGGTGCTTTTTTGTCACCCCCTGCCCCCTCCTCGACCCTCCCGTTAGGATACAGAAGACGGTGAAAGCCAAGAGTGAATTGAAGATTTACTGCTTGTCCTAAATGGGGGACTACGGGTTTGGAGTTCTGGTGAAGAACGGCAGTGGTAACAAATCTGCTTTCCCCGTAAGGATCCCTCCTCATCTCCAACCCCAGCACCCTCACCACCCCTCCAACCCCCCCAGCCCCCCTTCCTTCGTAAATAACACCTGCTCCACCAATGGGGGCAGTGCTTGGCTGTTCCCTGCAGTAGCCCAGCACAGTAACATGCAAGATGAGATTCTGGAGTCAGACAAGTCCAAGGCCTTGGACATCCAGGACATGCAGGAGAAGGCTCAGGTCCAGGTCCAGCCTCAGGCCCTGTCCCCAGGCCAGCAGGAGGCCGGAGGAGGTCTAGGGGAGCTGGAGGTGGCTCTCCCTGAAGACGGCTCGCTGGAGAAAGGTTCTTTGGAGAGCAGCGGTGGGAAGGAGAAGCTGAGGATGGAGTCCCCTGTGCTTAGCGGTTTTGACTACCAGGACAGCCTGGGAATGGGTACGAGCTGCGCACAGTCCACCTCCTCTTCGTCCTCACTGACGAGCTTCAACAACTGGTCCCCGGCCGTCCCGTCCACTCAGTCTCCAGTGGTCGGGGAAGACGTGAGCGGGTTCTTTGGTCCCGCCGGCTCCAACGCCAACGGACCTCCTCTGTTGTTCCAAAATTTCTCCCACCACGCCGGGCCTGGCTTCGGAGCCGGAGGGAGTTTCTCCCCTCAGATCGGCCCCGTCTCCCAGCACCACCCCCCCACCCCTCACCCCCAACACTACCACCCACACAGTCAGGGGGTTCCTCAGCCACACCGGCGCTCCCCGGCGAGCCCTCATCCACCCCAGCCCTCCTTCCCTCCCCACCCGCATCGCACTGGACCGTTCACCCAGCTGCCCCACCTCGCTCCCACCCAGAGCAAACCCCCTTCTCCATGGGGAAGCTACCAGAGCCCCTCCACTCCTACATCCACCTCCTGGAGCCCCGGTGGGTACGGCGGATGGGGAGGCACGCAAGGGGTTCGAGAGTACCGGCGTGGTGTCGGTGGAGGGATGACAGGCCTCAACTCCATCTCTCCACTGAAGAAGTCTTTCCCCAACAACCAGGTGGATAAATATATCTCAAACAATGGTTAGATATCACAGATTCATGAATACCTGTATGTAAAAATGAGTTCCTGGTCTTTCAGGTTTCCTCGCAGAAGTTCCCAAGAAATAGCTCTGGTATCAATCACAAAGGCTGGGTGGAGGACACTATGAGCCGCAATGACAGCGTTTATCCTTTTCAGGTGGGCCACGTCAATAACATGATGCTCAATCTCATGTTTAGAGCAAGTAATCCAACTAGAGGTCATGGAAGCAGCAACGTTCTTAGTCTGCAGTCCTGTGCGGAGTTGAAGTTTTCCAAGATGGTTTCTCCAGATGACGTAATAGTATTCGGTGTTCTTAGCTGTGTCAAATGCAACAAATGAGCTATTGAGCAAAAAGTGGAGACGTGACAGTTTAACCGACTGAACGGATGAATTGAAACTTACTGTGCGTGTTTCTGTCTGAGGCCTTATCGAGAACATTTGGTAAAAGAGAGCCGTCTTATCATCTGCTCTGATCACATGGCTTTCCTCTTGTCCTGATTTTAGAAGTCTTGTGCTCTGCTGCAGCCTCACTTGCTCTCAAGCCTTTTTATATACACAGTGATGCATCTTCAAGTGATGTCGTAAAATATAAATTCAGCAAGATTCTGTCTTTTTTACAACTGTTTCAAATATTTTTGCGTCACTTTCGGATTTAGGATGCATTTTGCATTGGTTATAATTAAGGTATGTCAGCAAGATGGTGGCTTTTCACTTATCTGACACTTTAAGATGCAGCTGAAAGATGTGGGTTAACGGCATAAATTTGACTTTCTTTTTTTGACACCTTTTAAGCTCCATTTTTTTATTTCCTGTGCCCTCTGCTGACGGTCTCTACAGACACACTGTCTGTTACTCTTTATTGGTTTATTAGCATCCTGGCAAACTGTGTCAGAGATCTCTGCACAGTTGCCGCTTGAAATGGTGATGAGGGAAGTGAGGAGGCTAATTGTTGTCTTCCTCCCTTTCAGCAGGAGAGAACACGGTCTTTTGATGGTTTCAGCATGCACTCTCTGGAGAACTCCCTGATTGACATTATGAGGGCTGAGCAGGATTCCTTGAAAGGTTGGTTCCCACACTAATGATGGCAAGGTTGGAATGGGTTTGCCTCACTGTTGGCTGCAGGTGACTCTGTACATAAACGACATCAAGCAGAACTGACGCATTGTTCAAAACTGTCCCCAATGAGGCTTCAGTTAAAAAAAAAAAAGCCTTGATGCTTACCAAGTCAAAGTTATGCATTCACACTTTGACTCGCAGAGATGTTTCAGTCTTTGTATGGCTCAGAATCATTTACACGAGCGATGTCTAAGTCCGAACGATTATATAAGAAACACCGAAGGGGTGATGCGAGCAGCCAAACCTGAAGTCTGAACTGTCAATTTGTTTGATCATTTTGTCCCCCCAACACCTCCACAGTATTCTAAATGTTTTATAATCCGCGTTATACTAACTCGAGACTCTGATGTTTAGTATCAACTAAAGTGCACCTCTCCACAGAATACAAAATGGGGATCTTTTATCTTATCAGATAAGAGTTTTAGAAACATTTGTACTGTGCTGGCTGCTCTTATTCAAATGTTGCCTTTAAAAGCACTTTACAGTTTTTCTTCTTGCAGTATCAGAATGTGTTTTTGTGTTTTATACGATGTATCTGTTAATGTTGCACCGAAATCAAGTTGACAAGCTTATCACAAGCGCAAATTGCTTGATTACATTTTAGCTCAGCAGTGATATTCAGTACGTTACTCTTGTTTCATAAACATCGGTGTGAACAGTTGCGTATCGGGCGACAAAGTTCGGTCTGAAAAATGAGCCATCATTTCTAAATCTCGATGTATCTGTAACAGGCAACAGTGAATCTACATTACAGCCGTCTGTGGGAGCTGGTCTCAGCCGAGCGCTGCACACGTTCTCTTTCGCTTTGAACCTTTTAGTATTTTCTGCAGTCTTCCTTTCTGTTCTGATGAGGGTGTTTTCCATCTTAGAAGTCAACACACCCCATGAATAAAGAGCAGGATTTATCCTCCGAGTGGTTGTCAGTTCAGTAATGTCGGGCGTCTTCCATCACTCTGACACAAACGGATAACTTTTACATTTGCAAATGAGTTTCTTCTACGTTTGAATCTCTAAATTTCAGCTTATTTTTTTAGTTTCTTCCTCTTCACGCTGAACAGAATGTGTGTGGCTTTTTTATTCCTTTTCAACATGATATCAGTCTGTCGTGCAGCTTCCTCGTACGTGACAAAGAGACAATAACACACCTGTGTGAATCCTTGCCCTGCACTGCATTCTGAGGCCTCTCCTGCTCTTGTCTTTTAGGACGCTACAGCTTCTCTCACCAGGGTGGAGACGGGCCTCTACCTATGAATGGTATGTAAATGATGTGCAAGCAAATATGCAGCGCGGTTGCAGAGGTCAGGGCTTGGAACTAATGCCGTCCCACATGCAGATAATACGCTTTTTCGAAAATATAAATCCAGTTTGAGTACGGCGATTATTTCAAGAAGCTGTACAAACATGTTTGTACAAACAAAACAAACATGTTTAGACTGTATCGCCTCGTTGAGTCATTCAAGAAATGGTGGAAAACGCTTCCTTCACATGACCGATCACTCTCTAAACTGCCATGAAGTTAACTGTGCTAAATAGCCAAACAGGAAGCTTCCTCAAGAAGGCAACTAATGTTGTTGGGCAGGTTTTTGAGATCGTAGACAATGAGGAAAATGACACCAAAAATATTCTGTCAAAGGGCAAACTGTGCGTTTCTGATATACGTTTATTTTCAGATTTACTCGGTGGACATTTTCATGTCGTGGCTAAAAATTATTATTTTTTTCTGTTGCAATTTTGTTTTTACCAAGCAATTAATTCCAAGCCCAGCCAGTGCCTCAGTTTTTTTCTGTTGTCTTCCAAGAAAGTATTTCAAGAGTTTTGTGTGTTGTTTCACATGCAGCGAGGAGTTATGGGAGAAGACGAGGTAAACCTCAATAAAGTGTCTCGATGTGCTTGTAATTTAGAAAGCAGCAATGGCTCCTGGTATGATCTCTGTGTTGTGCGTTCCTGTTTGCCTGCTTGATTTCACCGCTGATTGTTTCTTCTGCATTGGATGTGACGAGGGCTCGAAGCCTTTATTCCTTTGGGGCATATAAGTGTTTATGGTTAAAGATCAAGTCATGATGATGATCACCGGTTGTGAACGCTTTTGTGAGGGTGGAAAAGGTGTCATTTGTTTTTTTTCAATCAGTCTCAATCTTTTTCAAATTGATGAGAATTCCCGTCGACTTTGAAATGCAGCTGTCCAACATTTGCTCCCGTCTCCCTCCTCAGGCCACTCGTCTCTGTTCCCGATGGAGGATGAGCGGTCTTTTGGCGAAGACGAGTCGGGTGACCAGGGACTCGCTGGCCTCGGGTCAGCTCACTGTTTCCCACACCTCAATGGCGAACGTGTGGAGCGCTACTCCCGCAAAGTGTTCGTTGGAGGGCTTCCCCCAGACATAGATGAAGGTAAAAATGGTCACAAAATGGCTGTCAAAGCTGTAAGCGTTTAGTGTGTGCCAGTGCTACCAGAGTGTGGGTGGGGTGACCTCACCCCTTTCTCCTATGCCACTGGCTAAATTAATAAATTGTAGCTTCAGAACAAAGGAATGAGCAACACGTTACTGTTTTGGTTGTGGTGTTTTTAATCATTTAAACTACAGATGCTAACACTAGAGCTAATCAAGTGTAGCATCCTTAACCACCCGTTTTTAAGCCTTAAACCAATCAGAATTGGGTCACCTCTGACACCTTCACTTTTCAAAACTCAATTCAATTGGGGAAAGAAAATTACAAATGGAAGCTATTATAGTACTGCTTGAAAGTCAGCTACAGTCCTGGCACAGACTGATTCCCTTTCTGTCTTTTCCAGATGAAATCACTGCCAGTTTCCGCCGATTCGGCCATTTGTTTGTGGACTGGCCCCACAAGGCAGAGAGCAAGTCCTATTTTCCCCCCAAAGGTGAGTCCAACCAGTGAAAACGTCCATGCCAGGCTGTCATAAAGATCTTTTTGTGCATCCCGTTCTTTGCTCTAAATGTCCCCGTGTTTTGCAGGATACGCGTTCCTGCTGTTTCAAGATGAGAGCTCTGTTCAGGCCCTGATTGACGCCTGCATTCAGGAGGACGGCAAGCTGTACTTATGCGTGTCCAGCCCCACTATTAAAGACAAACCTGTGAGTGTTTCTGGTTTGTTTTCAAATTTGCATTGCTACCATCTGAGCCAGTGGCTGAAACACTGCAGCAAATGTTAGATTTGAACAAGTAGGCTTTGTTTCAGTGTGTTGGCGACGGTCCTACTAGAACCTGCTGCTACTGATGACGTCAGCAGCCGCTGTTCAAGTGAACCCAACAGTGTTGATCCTCATTACATAAGCAGCATGTGAACGAAACACATCTTGCTTGGAAATGATCCTAAACGTTGTTGTTCCCTACAGGTCCAGATTCGACCCTGGAACCTAAACGACAGTGACTTCGTGATGGACGGCTCCCAGCCGTTGGATCCCAGGAAGACCATCTTTGTGGGAGGTGTCCCTCGCCCCCTGCGTGCAGGTACCTGTGATGAGACGCCTCACACTTGTGCGACTTGAGTTGTTGAGCTCACAATAACTTTCATCGTTTTCCACTGCAGTTGAGCTCGCAATGATCATGGACCGCCTGTACGGGGGCGTCTGCTACGCTGGGATCGACACAGACCCTGAACTCAAGTATCCGAAAGGGGCGGGGCGAGTGGCCTTCTCCAATCAGCAAAGCTACATTGCAGCCATCAGTGCCCGATTCGTTCAACTGCAGCACGGGGAGATTGATAAACGGGTTAGTTGATCCCAAGACGCCAGCGGCGGCGTATTTAAATCCTAAAAATAAAGAGTGGATTCTCATAAAATATTCATTTGAACCTCTCCAACATGCCGCCGCGCACAGATTCAAAGGTTTCTCTCGGCCTCCATTTTGTCAGTCTCCCCCTCTCTTATCCATTTGAACTTCTCCTCCCAGGTGGAAGTGAAGCCATATGTCCTGGATGACCAGCTGTGTGACGAGTGCCAGGGCACCCGCTGTGGGGGGAAGTTCGCTCCTTTCTTCTGCGCCAACGTGACCTGCCTGCAGTACTACTGCGAGTACTGCTGGGCAGCCATCCACTCCCGGGCCGGCCGCGAGTTCCACAAGCCACTGGTGAAGGAGGGAGGAGACCGCCCGCGACACATCTCCTTCCGTTGGAACTGAGGCGAGAGGGCGAGCGGCGGCGGCAACGCAGGATTCGGGGAGGGACCGAGAGACGGGGGTTGGTAAGGGAAGGGGTGTGGGCTATGATCTGAAAAATAAATGCACTTTTCTTTTAGGTTTGAGAAAAACAAGACTAATTTATTTTCTATTTTATTTTTTTTAATTGGACCTTCTAAAAGAAGTAAATGCTAAGAAGAGTGAAATCCCATTTCTGTTTTGACTTTCAGTGTGCATGAGCATATGGACGCATTAGATTTGGAGTTCGATGTTTTTTGACTGTTGTGTTTTCTTTTTTCTTTTGTTTTGATGTTAGCTGGCGAAGCTGCTTACATTTGTTGTGGAGAGTAACCTAAAGTTTAAGTGAGGTTCATCATAACTAAATCAATATACTAACTATGGATGTTGAGTTTAAGAAGGGTGCATTTTTCTTACTTTTCGCTTGCAGGATTAGAGAACAACTGTACCATTTACCAAAGGTTGAGCGCAAATGGTTGGGTTGAACGGAGGAGGAACTTGGTTTCAGATGAATGGATGAGGAGTTGTGTGTTGTTGTTTTCTTTCCCTTTTGTTTTTCTTTCTTTTCTTTTCTTTCCAAGCAGCTCAGTGTATAGCATCGGGCCACGTCACAAAACAAAATCTCCCCTCAGTTTGGCACACGTGTTTGGATCGTCGGCGTGAGTTTTTAGGTCTCGGTTCAAAAGTCAACACTTTGTAACCAGAAAAAGGGCAAACCAAAGATTGGCCTAAATGCATCATCAAAAAAAACCACACACAGATCTGAGGGTTTTCAGGACAATGTTGTGTTGTTCTTGTCACACAGCGGAGGAAAAGGCTGGACTTTGGGTTTGTAGGTTTCAGCTGATTTAAGACACAGCCCTCAGGGCTCAGGTATTGGCAGTAGTATTTACTCACTTTATATTGTCAGGGATATTAGCACTGGAAGCTAACTTGCTAATGTAGTACAAACTAATGGGAATGCACAGTCCAGTCTCCCTGAGCTGTCCTCATGGTGTACCACTGCACGCTCTACCATGACTGGAGCTTCTATCACAGGTGTTGTGGTTGGATATGGTAGTAGCTAGAATTTGCTGTCACAGAGATAAAGATATTATTTTATACATGGCCTGCTGATTTTTGTACAGTGTTTTATAGCTGATTATTTTGTCATGAACATATATACATTTATTATGCACTACTTTTCTAAATATTTTTTTCAATAGTCATTTTAGGCACATTTTTCACAGATGGGAGAACTCCTTTTGCAATACCTCATTTTTTTCACTTGGTGAAAAATAATTTTGTACCTTTGTTACTAAGAGATCTGCATTTATGGTAAACTTAATTTAAGAAAAAAAAAGAATGATATTAATATAATTTTCAATTAGCTTTTATATATTTAAGTGCTGGTAAATTTGAAATTTGTCTGGTGCATTGGTGTGACTCTGTAGATTAAAAAAAAAAGAATAATAATAATAATAATAATAATAATAACAAACGGGGAAAAAAGGCTTTCATTAGCCAGTCATATATGGATTCTCCTCTCTCCTGATTAATATAATTACAGGATCCTAAGGCATGGCAAGATCTTTCTAAACTGATTTTGATAGTCTTGAAAATATAACCTGATATTTTGCTCCTAGGTGTAGTCGATAAAGATCACCGTTAGGGTAAATGTTTCGGCTTTGGTCAATGTGAAATCTTCCCCTTTCTCTCACTGGAGTGAGTATCAGCTGTTTGAATATTTAGATCCTCTTTCTGGGACTGCCTGTAAGTTCTACTTATTCTTGGCATGCGTAAGCGATAACATGGCTAGTGTTAATGCAGGACCTAATGTGATGCACTAGATCTCCTTTTTCCTTTCTAACCTTGTTTTGTATCTCTTTGAGATCGCCTCTCTTGTAGCCTCTCTTTACATGATGGAGTCTGCCTTCCTTACACAGACATGATGTTTATGCAATCTACACAGTGAAAACACTTTGGATGAGTTTTTTTTCTCCTTGGTTTTTTTTTGTAATGTAGAGGACACTCAGTAGGACATTTGTGAGGAGACTTAATCACTTGACCCCCCTCCCTCCCCCTTTGTGATGTGGCATGCTTTGGGACATAACCTGAATGTGATTTAATGTTGCAAGTTAACTTTTGAGCCATTATGTGCAATACTCTTTCTTTCCAGATACAGTTCTCCGCAGTGTAAGTCATTCAAACCATAGAAATCATGCAGTCATTGAATATATTTTTTGTTCCCTCTCGTTCATGCTGATGTCTGCAAAAGAAAAAAATAATTTATACCTGAATTTATTTTTAAACATTAGTTTTGTGCTTATTTACTTATTTTGCTACTACCATGCTACTGTGATTGAAAACATTGTATATACTAGGTCGATAATGTATTTAGCATTTGCTATATTTTCAATTGAAATGTATAACTATCATTTTGATCAGATTTCTGTTATATTTTTTGGGGTGATGTGTTCCACTCGTTGACGTGTCTAGTTTTTCTAATTGCTGTATTGTGCTCCACATTTTCACATGAAAAGAATATTGATTATGTCTGTTAGTATTACTTGATTGCAAAATTTCAATAGTTTTTAATTGAATGCTGGGAAGGTTATATTTATTAACTTTTTTTTTTACCTGATATCATTTTGATTTTTATTAAGTCATTTCACATTTATATGTAAGTTCCAATTTTTATATTTTCCTCCTGATTGATTTACGCTACAATACAGCTGTCAGTTTTTATAGTTGGTTTGTAGTATTGAAGTAAAAACAAAGATCTAATGTCATATATTCATTTGCTGCCAACTGTTTGTAACTGTATGCATACATTTGAAGTATTTGTAATGTGAGATGTTGAACGAATAAACAGCTGTGAGGAAGAATATCTGCTTAATTGCTGGCTTCCTTGTTGATTTGACAGGTCTGTGTGAACTCTTCTGCGAACTAAAGGTTTATGGTTTAAAAAAGAATTTGGCTCATGCGGTTGTTGTGAGTGACGGCACTTTTTGGCCCATCTGGTGGGTTACATCAGGTCAGTGGTATTAATAGACTGAGGCCTACTTCAGGCCTTTCCGAGCGTTGCTTAGCTAACCTAAGCCACACTTCTTTTGTCCCAGCAAACTCTCGCCACTAAGATACATTAGCCATAAATAGAAATGGTTAGAACCAATTTACAGTTTATGGAAACTGTTGCTTCAAAAAGTTGATCATCCTCAACTAAAACTGTCTCTGTGAGGGATTCATTGGCACCTCATTCAACCAGATGTTCCGTCTAGAAACCTGTGAATCTTGTGCTGACGTTTCATTTGATTGGGACGTTTTAGTTTCTGTTGCTTGATATATATAAAGCATTCATAAATTGAGCCAGATGCCTCCCAAAATGTACTATGCCAGCTTGATTTTATTGTGTTCCAAGCTCTGTGTCGTTGAGTTCAGTCAGCAAAAAATATTTAATGTTGCTTGATTAAAAAGAAACCTTGACTGAAAGGCAAACTGTAGATTTACTGGATAACAGCGCCTTCTCCTGGAGGACGGTGGTACAAACACTTTGACACGTCTTTTTCCACGTGAGCCACGATCGTATCAAAAGTCCAACATGGATGTTTTTAACAACATGAACAAAACATAGGATCAGATCTAGCAATATATGCAGATTGCCTCCACTTAGTGAATTATGAATAATGCCAAAGAATCTAATTAACAGAAAAAAGATTTTTTTTAAAAAAAGCAAATTAATTGGATCACTATTACTTTGATTTTGTACAATTTTGTGTGTATACCAAATGGCCCAAATGATAAAGGACAATCTGGCTGTACGACTCCAAGCCGGAAGTTAAAATTGAAAACGTCAGAGGAGGTGGCGCTCACGAGATGGACGGGCGCGTTATATAAGCCCCGCCCCTCTTGTTAGTCGTCGGCTTTGACACAATTAAAATGCCGCTAATTAAGAAACGCGTTCCTCGGTTCGGCTCGCTGCAGTACACCGGGCCGAGAAAAGAGTGTGACCCGGAGCGGCAGGCCGGCACCCGCATTCTGTCTACCAAGAGAAGAATGGGGGTCAGAAAGGTGAACGTCAAGACCCGCCCCGTCCTCAAAGTCAAACTACCCAAACTCAGCCGCAGCCGCTCCTTGGCAGAAAAAGTGTCCTGCGGCAACAAAACTCCCGAAAAATGGATACTGGAGCCCACTACCACCAAAACCCGCATCACAGGAGACCCGGGAGGAGAAACGCAGCGTTACGCTCCCGTTGACCATCGGAAACCAGGTTAGTAACTCGCTCAATTAGGCTAATGGTGTTAGCAATAGTGGGCTAACGTCATTGAAACAGTGATTGACTCGTCTGTCTAAACCTGGGAGGATTTTAGTCTCTGAAACTATTCATATAGCGAAGAAAAATCAATGTCACTCAGTGAAGTGTAATTTATTTGATAAAAAGCATGTATTTTTAACGCTTTTCCTCATGATTTTGTGTTCTAATCATTTCTTGTCCATGGAGTAATTCCTCAAGGCCTGTGAGAGCTGCTGTTTGGAGTGTCAACAGTCAACAGTGTCTCTTACATTGCTCCAGTATGATGAATAATCCACATTAAGTCCAAATGTTGGACACCGGATCTGTCCCTGTGGTTTCACTAAACTAGAGATGTCTCCTGCTCACGTCTTTGTTGTCGTTTTGGCGTTTTCAGATGAGGACACCGACTCTGTGCCTGCTAATGGAAGTGTCTACTTTTCAACCCAAGGATCTGAAATCAAACCAACCAACCAGAAAGAGAGAGTGAGTCAAATGGAGAGTTTACAGCTTGTCACTACGAATCTTCAATGATCCCTGAAACATTATGAATTGTAAAATTTAAGTGAGATTTCACCTTCAACTCGCTTTTGCCAGGACTTATAGGGTGCATGTATAGAGCCAATGTACCAGTTATTTACTTGGACAAATGATTTGTTCAAGAATGTGGTAAATTTATCAAGTTTAAACCACAAACTCCAAGTCAAGCTGACATAACTTGTGATTAGCCACAACCTTTTGATGTATCACTGAATGTGACAAAATCAGAAGCCCACGTTAAACTTGAACATATTTAAATGAATTCAAAGTTTGTAGATGGGGGGGGGGTATTTTCAGGCCTGTCAAAAGATTTCTGTTTTCCCAAAAGTTTCGCAGCAGAGCTGAAATGCAACAATCTCACCCACACTCGCACCAAATCACGATGACTCATTCTTGTCCCTGGGAATGTGTCCGTTGCCCCGGACAGGCCAAGCTTTTGGTTCTCAGGACCATGTCCAGGATGGTGGAGGAGAACAGGCTGATCAGACAGAGGCTAGTTGTCCTCACTCAGGCCAGTTGAGTGTGGACAGAAGTGAAGGCCAGCAGCACCAGTCGTTTCCCTGCGTCGCATTCATTCATGAATGTTTTCAGTTTCTTAGCTGTTCAGGTGGAAGTTCAATGAGCTGGAGGTTGATGGATTATAATTAACGTATATAATAACGTTGTATTTCTTTCTTTAACTACAGAATTTTTTTGTTATAATTTTAATGTTACTTTATATTCCAACAAAGAACTTCCTCAAAAGAAAAAGTTGACTTGAAGCAGTCGTAACTTTTGCCACAAGGGGGCGCCATTGTTCACGAATTGTTTTTCTCGGTGTTGGTTCGATCACTTTTATCGCAGTAGGAATATGATTCATGGTTATATTCTTGTAACTTGAGGATTTATGTAATTTTTTGTTTCTATTACTTTGGTTATGGCACAAGATGGTTCTGCTGTCAGCAGAAATGGCAGATGTTTCATTGAGAAGGCCAATAAAACATTGTGATATGCCACTGTAAATGAAATGAGTGAGTGAGCCGTTAAATACAAATTTGAGTGATAAAACATGTTGAATATTGTTTTATGCAGTCATTAAGGTCACTGTCTCTTTTGTGTCGGGTACAGTTGGAAGTCTTCTTCTTTTTCTCTAAACAGAGAGACAACATCACGGTGATGCTGCTTCTGCTTTCAATAATGAGTGATTCATCACGTTTTAACACTGCACCACATCCTGTCTGCAGCGCTTCTGTGGAAGACGCGCAACTTGTTAGTACACGCAACCTGTTAATGTCGGCAGACGTGACACCAGATGTGTTACACTGCTGACATGGTGCAGATTCCCCCCCCAAAAAAGAAAATCAACATGAGAAAACTATTTTCTAAACCTCAAATAGCTGAAATCAATTACCAAATCCTATTTTATGCAGTGATGAAACATGCTTTGTCATTGGCTGCTGCAGCCAATAAATCTTTGCCTTGATTATATAATATTCCATTCTTTTTTATTACTCTTCCATCAAATGGTTAGCTGAAGGCTGGGTGCACTTTTTCATGCCTTCTCCTGGATGACATGATGAGCCAGAATTCAGAATGTCTGTGAATGTCTTAACTCAGGACCTAATAGTAAAACCTTCAACACGTTTAGGATCCTTAATAAAATGATGTTTGGACAGATGTGATGCAAACTGTAACTGCAGGCTGATGTCGTCCTAAAACTGCATGATGGCTTTTAATTGTACAATCAGATATTGATCTCGTTTAATGAGCAGATGTGAACTGATGATATGAAGTCTTTATACATGCAGTTTACTATGCTTCACATTGTGTCTTCCCGAAGAAAATAACAGAATAACTTTTAGCCTCTGGTGCCAATTGTTTGATCCGATTCTGCTCTTTGGGTGCATTCAATTATCTTCTTTGCCAGACTGAGTTTATGGTGTTTAAATTTGCAGGAAACAAACACTTTCACAGGGTTTCATCAGCTGCCACAGAGTCAATAGGCAGCTCCCATTTGCAAGTGCAAACTGCTGGTGCAAGACTGAGTGTCTTGAAGCTTCGCCGGCATCTGCTGAAGGAAGCGCAGGGAGGGTCCAGCTTTTCTCCGTCTTACTCAATCACAGTATTGACTGATTGGCAGAGATGAGTACGTAGCTGACCAGGACTTATTTGTATCAACTAGTTAATTGTTGGAAAGATGGGAAAACGAGCTGCTGCTTTATTGCTGCTGTCAGAGGACAGAAAAGAGACCGAGTTGTTCTTCATGCTTGAATCAGAGAGGATAAAATACAAAACGGGACACACACTTCCTCTCCACACTGTATTGGACCTGTCCGGTGTGTACACAGCCTTCACCCAGTTTTCAGGTGTGGGTGACCGACAGCGAGCGTATACATTGAGTTGACAGGGCAGAGGGAGATTATCTTGAAAAATGTAGGAATTAGTTGGATGATTAACATGTGCTTTCATCATTTTGTTCTTTTTGGGGGGGGAAATCCTCTGACGGATGCAGCCGAGACACTTTGATGTTGGCGTGTTGTGGTTTACTGTTTGCAGAAGGTGTCAGTCAGGTTTTATCACATGACTCTGCATCATAGCATCACATGCACACATGACACATTTGCATTAGAACAACTTCATCATGGTCACACAGGTTTCTCTTAGCAATGAGGGGATTTCCTTCTGTCAATCTTTGGTCTTCCATTGCTGTAAACTGGATCTAAATCAACAGAAGTGTGTCGAAACTGTGAAGTTGCCTTATAAAAAGTAAACATGTCCCCCCCACCCATCGCCCCTCCAGCTACTCAGAAGTTAATCACCCTTTCAGATCAACTCTGGCTTCTTCGTTAACCCTCCAAAATAGACCGGAAAGTCTGAAAATAGGCAGTTCTTGCGTCTTGTGTTGAATATACTTTCTTTAGTACTGTAAGTACATTAAATATCACAATCAAAGGTCACTTATGTGTAGTTGCGTCAAAAGATTTATTTTAGTTTGAGTGTCTTGTGGTTCTCTTTTTAGAATTTTTGCAGCATCTTGTACATCTTATGTGGTATATTGTGCAGCTTCTATAGCTTGCATTCGTATATATCGGTTTCCTACTGTTGTGATTTTGCAGGATGTTTCCTGCACTTCAGAGATGAGCTGATGTGTTGCATATTAACATGCAGAGCGGAGTCGCTGCTTGAGAAAGTACAGTCTGAAAGCTGTAGCACAGCTTGACACTGTACTTTCCACTCCACAGCATCACCACTCTTGTTCCCGCTTTAGTAAATAAACAGTTGTGGGAGGGGTGGGTGTCGGCATCGAAACGCACAAATAACCTAAAGGCATGCGGGCAGAAGTCCTCCCAAATAAACTCCTTTTCTTAGATCCGGGGAGAGAAACTTTGCAAAAGCTCATTTTGCTTTTCGCTGTAATCGGTCTCACCCTGCACTTAGCAGCATTAAACATCGGTTATCTTGCAGCCTTCCGTGATTGGGACTTTCTTGTTTCGGAGTCGTTTATTTTGACTGTCTCCAGATGAAATATTGATTCGGTCTTGATTGGCCTGTGATGGGGACCATGATTGGCGGTTATTATGTGTAGTCCTAGTCGCTGTGTTTAACTTCAGGCATTTGAATGAGGAGCTTGGTGTAGCAGTGCTGCAGCTTAACAGCGATTGCTCAAATTGTCTAAGCTTGAAAAATGGGGGGGGGAAGGGGGTTGATAATTTATTACTCTGTTACAATTTAGGGTTGTTGTTTTTACTTTTTAAAAGCAAGACTAATTTAGCACTGATTCTGAAAATGACATCAGCTTCTTTCAATCAGGTCAGCTTTTTGTGCATGTTTGATATTGGAATAATCTCAATTTCCAAGTAAATTGGCTTCATTTTAGTGGCGTTATTTCTGATTTTATTTTTATTTGATTAATTTTAAGAGAAACAAATCCATTTTGATTGTTTTGGTTGCTGGAAATTGTGTTCCTGTTGCTGCTTTTTGTCCCCCCTCCTCAGGTTTTCGGGTGTTTGTGTGTTCATGTCGGTGACTTTTTTCTTTAGCTCCACGATACACGAATGACTTGTCCTCTGCTGTTTGCTCAGTTTTGAAAGCTCCAACTTCCTGCAAGCTTAAACTTGATAATACAAGATCAAAGTGAGGACAGAGATGGTCTGACGTGGGGGTCCACTGTTCTTGTGGAAGAAGACATTTGGTTCTACTTCTCCATTGTAATTTTCTACTCATTCTTAAGATGGCAGTGTTTCCTCTGCTTGTGTGGTGCAGAAAGGAGACGCATCCCTGCAGTGCTGTATCTCTACTTTTTGTTCACTGATTGTTTTCAAACATCAGTTTGCTGGGACATTACATCAACTACAGTTGCTTTCCTCTCAACAGTTATTGTAGCCAGTTGTTAATGATAGAAAATATGAAACGCGTGTGGAGTTAATCATTTAAAAATGCATGAAAAAGGGCATCTACTGGACACATTCTATGCAAAACATTATATGCATCATTTTTAGGAACAAACCCTCTACCATGATTTTATTTCCATTTTCCTGCTCTTCATAATGTTGTTTTGTTCAACTGACTTGAGTCCACAGAAATGCGGGTCTCGATGTTTCAGTGATTCTCCGCTTCTACACTCACCAGTTTCATTTGAATGTCAAACATGTGTGCACCCACACCCACGTGTCTGCACACCATAAATCTGCAGTGAGAGAATCAGCAGGGAGCTCATTGAAATAGCAGAGAGGCGCCCTTATTGATTTGCATGTGTTTATTACAGCAGGGTGAGCTCACGCTGCGTGGCTTGCTTCCTATGGAAGCTAATGATGTTGAGGCACTGGGGAGTCGAGACCCCGATGTGGCTGTAATCCTGCTGATTACAGGGAGCCCACATTCTCACTGAGTTCTGATCACAGAGGTCCGGACAGCACCTCCAAGCGCCTCACAGGAGGCTTTCGTTTGGGCATCTGTCAGAGAGAGACGCCGCGGAGACGCTGCAGAGACGGCGAGGAGCGTGCGACCATAGAGGCAAACTACAGGGAGAGGGAGCTTAGACACACTATGCAATAAGCACATTAATGTTGTATCACTTTCTGTGCATGTCTCTTCTTGCCCCAATGCACAGAAAATCTCTCCCAGATTAATATTAAACACGGCACGCTCCATCTTTTCATGTTTCTCCCAACATCTCTGAACTTTCTGGCTGGCTGTCACGATGCTGCAACCCTACACCGGGTGCTCACAGGCCATGTTTAGGGAAAGTAAGCGCAACAGCGGGACGACTCGTGGCGTTTCCTAATAATCTGGAGCCCTTCAGCTATAAGCTTCAAACAGGCACGAGACACCTCCGTCTCTGCCGGCGGAGCAGAGACAGGGACTAATCGCAGCGGGCGCCACACACCTCTGGAAGGTAGCAATTTTCCATCATTACCGTTAAATCCTGCTTAAAAGAACCGGATTCCGCAGACCTAATTACAAGGTGTTAATAATAACAATGTAATGACAGTCATTATAAAGCCTGCCCAAAACCTGGGATCCAGGTCCCGACTGGCTCTCACATTTGAGTGTGGATTTTTCCGTACGGCGCTGTCTCGCTTTTCCAGCCGCTCTGACTCTTATTGATCGCCATTGTGATTACCGCTCTAGCCTGCCGGGACCCCAAGTGTGAGCGCTGTCGGCTTTTGTTGAGGAGATATACAGCTCTTACGATAAACGCCACAATGATGTGCCTCTCCCAGATGCTGCTGACAATCAGAGACACTGCCCGGCTAATTTGTCAGACACGGGACTGGATGGGATTGACTTCAGCAGATGGGAGATTGATTCACACCCGGTGTATTTAGGAGGAATAAAATGTGAAATCAAAGTCGAGCCACAGTTTGGTGGCATAATTTCATCACTAGAAGCAGCACATCTTCTGCAAAGGAAGATGACAGATATCTGTTCTTTAAAAAGTGGAAGTTTCGATTGAACTAGTTTACAGGAAAAGATATAAAGATGAACTTCAGACTCCTCTTATATTTTCATCAGATATGTCAACATAAGAAAGTAATTCATTGTTCCATTTACTTGAATGGAATTGAATGGAGTTATTTTCGTTGGCGGCACGAACTGTTTGTGATCAATTAACAAAAGACAAAATGTTTAGAGACTGTGTGTGAGACAATAAATGGTGTCGGGTATGATCTTTCTTAATGAAAATAAAAAGCTGTTTTCCATACCTTGAAAACTACTCTGGTTCAATATAAAGTCATCTATTAACTCTTTCAATTAAGTACCTTTACCTTGTTCGTCCCACCTCGTGTCATACCAACAGAGCCACGGAGCGTGCGAACTTCCACCATGTGGCCACAAGCTGGTATAACATGACACAAAAATCATTTTTCGTCGTTTTGGACCAGATGAGCACATCACCGTCCGAAATTGAATCAGTTGTTCCTTGTACCGCCCTTCAACCCTCCTGCAAATTTGAGTCAAATCAACTGCGAACTTCTTGAGTTATCCTGTAGACACACAAACGGATGGAAAACGTAGCAATATACTGTCTCGATAAGTCGCTGAACTTTGGAACGTGACGGAGAGTCCCCCCCCCCCCCCAAAAAAACAAAACAAAAAAAAAACGCATCGTCCAATCACAAGCCTTCTCAACTACGATTTCCGGCTTCTGATTGGCTAAAAAGTAACTCCCAAAGTTTTTTCCCCCCTGCAGCAGCACCAACTTTGTCCACTTCATAGTCCTTAAAAGTTAGTAGAACGCTGCGTGTGCGCGTCTCCCGCCTCGAAGAGATGCGCGTTGAAGACTTAAGTTAGAGCGTTTGGACGCGCAGCATGTCCGCTCAGGAGGACCGGAGAGGAGACGCCTCCTCAGGTGAGCGCGTGGACGGGCGCGCAGCACAGGTGTCCCGTCTGCCTTTCAGCGTGGAGGCTCTGATGTCGCATCCGGTGACGCTGAACGAGGAGACTGCAAAGTACGCGCACATTTCGGACGTGTTATCCAAACGCTTTATGTCTCTTAAATCCGAACGAGGGGATAATTCGTCGCGGATGACCAGGATCAGAGAGACGGCCGCTCCCACACGTGAGTAAAGTTTTTGTTTCAGTGTTTTATCACTAGTCTGTAATTTATGAAGGGAAATAAAAAGGTTAAACTGGAGACAGGACCAAAGTTTTGAAAGGCTGTAAAGATCCAATAAGTTTATTGTCAATTGTTTCTTAGCAACGAACTATATTGATTTATTCCCCCATATCATTGTTTGAGTAAAAGTGTAAAATTTAAGTTTCAAAATCAATTATGATAAACGTTGAGCTTAGAAGGCTGTCATGGAAAACATTCAATATTTACTGTTTAAAAGTCTTGCATATATGCATTACATTGAATAGATTTAATCAAAAGATAAATTGACCAAACACACTCTTCAGTTGTCAAGACTTGATAATTTGCACGTTTAATCACTTTAGCTGGGTATACAAACGAGGGTTTTGGTTTACCAGCTTTGAGCTAGTTGAAATTGTTAAGCGTCTCTGTCCAGTGTTATTGCTCAAATCTGAAATATCACTTTGGGAAACTGTCTTTGCTTTTATTTTGAAGGGTCCTGTGTTTAGTGTTGGTGACAGAGCATGTGTTTCCACCACTGTTTGGCTTCACTGTGAAAGTCCACAGTCTTTATTAGAGGCAAAATGAGGCAGCTGCTTGAAAATATCGTTGGGAGCGACCAACGTGGTTCACGTCACTGATCAGCAAGCGATGCCGTCTTTCTCGTGTCCTCCAGGTCAGCTCAGTCCAGCGGTTTGCTCCCTCAGGAAGCACAAGACCAACCGCAAACCTCGCACGCCCTTCACCACGCTGCAGCTCCTGGCGCTGGAGAAGAAATTCCACCAGAAGCAGTACCTGTCCATCGCAGAGCGGGCCGAGTTCGCCTCGTCGCTCTCGCTGTCGGAGACCCAGGTCAAGATCTGGTTCCAGAACCGGCGGGCGAAAGCCAAGCGGCTCCAGGAGGCGGAGGTGGAGAAGCTGAAAATAGCGGCCAGCGTTGCGTCCAAAGCTGCGTTCTACCCCGGCCTCTCGTCTGTCGCGTTTCCCGTCGGCCTCGGCTTGCAGGCCGGTGCGACGTCGCTCTACAGACTGGGCTGCTCGTACAGCTGCAGCCCCGTCGTCCCGACTACACATCTGGCCGTGTACGCCTCGCAGGTCGGCTGCAGCCTGCTCCACCTCTCCTGAGACGTACTAGACACAGCATGTTCGAAAGGGACGACATGAGTGTATCATTAAATCATGCACTTCAGGAACAACTTGTTTCCAACACAGGAAGGTTTTTATAGTTATAAGCTCCACGATGAAGCTACGACTGCCTTACATATTCATGAAAAGACTGGTTTAAAAAAAAGTTCCATCCTGAGATCTGTTCACATGTTCCCAAGGAACACAAAGCGTTTAATGCAGTCGTTCCGTTTGATGTTTTTCCGTCTTTGATGCATTTCCTGAACAACTTATTTTTTTCACATTTAAACCTTGGGATTGGATTTCAGAGGGTTGTGACTGTAGTTCATCCTTTAAAGGACTCGTAACACCATTCAGATACTGAAAGCTCGGAAATTTCTATATTGCTCATGTATATTTACTTCTCTAAAGAGTTTGTAACTGCTAATATTTTTACTTGTGCTATTAAATAGAAGTCTGCTGTTGACCCCGTCTTTGTTTTTAATAGGAGTGATGTATAGAAGTGACATAAAGTTAACATCAGGTACCGATAACACGAGATTGACTCAAAACACAGCCTCGAGTATCGCACAGCACTGAGTTGGTTTTTCCCCTGTGTTTTGTTTTTTGCTAAATGATTATCAGAAGAGCCTGGTGGACCATCATCCTCTGTCCTTTCTGGGCATTATATACATCTATATATCTATACATATAATTCATTCCTAATACTGTTTAAGCTCACAATTGTTTTTTTTCCCTGGGCTATTTGTGTTCTGAAGATTTGAACCTTTTACTTTGTCCACCAACAACCCGCTACGAATATGTCATTAGCTAATGCTGTCTCGCCTATTTTGAGGTGTTCAAATAAGTCGAGGCAACGCTACATTCACTTCCAATTTTGATAACATTTCAGGTTTAAAGTCTGAGTTCTGCTCATCTTATTCAAAGAAGCGTTTCCCACTGTTTGCGGGTGAGCTGTCCTCCCTTCAAAAACGCAACGAACTGCTTTTCAAAGTACAACTCAAGGAGAATTGTAACAAACTCTTAAGGACCTTCTTTTATTTGGTGCTCTTATTTTAATAGGAAGGCTTGTGAGGAACCTGTGGTTGACAAACATAAACAACTTTCAAATGATTTACTGACATCGTCCACAAATCTCTCTGAGATTTACACTCCTGTCTGAAAGCCTGATATAATACTGTCACTGTCTACAGCTCTCATGCATTCAGTGTAATGAGTTAGGCTCCAGTGTAAAAGTATTGGTGGACTGACTACTGGGTGGCCCAAATGAAGAGGTGTTGCAGTTTTTGATGCATATTTATTCAGCCAATTTTCCCCCCTAAAGATGTGAAATTAGCTTCGCACAACTGAGTGTTTTCAGCCAAACAGCACGTCTCACTTTGTCTGGATTGTAAACACGTGTTTTCGTATTGCTCTTGGATGTGGAAGCGGCTGATGTTTATTTGTTGGATGTTTGCTTTATTTTAAAACTGTATACTTTAAATGAACCCAGGTCTCTCTTTGTGAACTTCATAACACGGCATTACGGCGGGCCGTCCCTGCGCAGCGCCTGCTTTAATTGCGCTTGTCCCAGAACTCTGACTCTGTGAAATTACATGTGCAGACTCAGCGATAACACAACAGGGCCATTATATGGTCCCTCTGTCTCTCTACCGCGTTCCTTCTGTATACTCGAAGAAAGCTTGTTACCATTAGCGCATATTTCACAGTCCATTTGCTCCCTTCCATTTTGAAATTTAACCCGCCATTAAGCCGAGCGGATAAGGTCCTTAATAGCTTTGATTGGCCAATAACCACACTTTCCAGTTTCAGATGTTTCCATCCCAGCTTACTTGTGATAACGAATGAGCGACTCTCTGTTTTAAAATGACTCGACGCACAAATAGTGGAGGTTTACTTACTCGTGTTAACCAAGCTAATCCGAGTTTCTCACGCTGCACGCTCGGTTCGTGCAACAGTTAGAACATTGTGAGGCGAGAAGTTCAGCAGAGCTCTTCGAGGTAAAGTGAGGGTTGGTATCACTCATCACTTTTGGGTTCAGAGGCTTTTTTCACACTTGGTTTCATGCTGCAAAAGAACCACGAGGTAAGCGATTGATTTTTCCTGACGGGACAATGTTCAAAATGGCTTTAAAGGGCCCAGTAATCGTTCATTCTGCTCGATAATGATGCCTTCCTCATTATAAGTGTGTGTGTGAAAGATGTGCTCTGCGTTTTACTTGAGGTCACACTCATGGGCTCCATTGAATGGTTTAAGTACAGATAGATGAACGTGAGCGACGTGAAGCTTTGTGTCCCAGAGAAAGCCGCCTGCAGTTCTTCCAGATGACCACTAGGTGTAGCAGCATCCTATCAGTTGTCGTTCACCGCGATCAGGATCCTCACACAGTGCTTCCTCGTCACATGATAGTCCTATTCTTAGCCTTTAAAGGACATTTAGGCGCCCTTTAGATAACAACCTATCACCCCAGATACAAATTTACATACCGTCTGACTCGCAACATGCGGGCGCTTAGATAATGTCTGTTTAATTCATCATGAATAACCTGCTGAATTAAAGATGAAACTCTCAGGCGTCGTGCTGCTGTGCGGGTGGTAAATGGCACGAGTTTGGGATCGGGAATCTTTTTCTGTTGCAGGAAAAAGAAAACAAACAAAAACTTGAAGGTCCCTAAACACACCACCCAGTAAAAACGGTGTTGCCAGGTCCGCTCAGATTGAGGACGCGATTTAATCTGATTAGAAATAATTAGCAGCTTTATTATTTTGATGAACGTGATCCCAGCAAAGGGGCAGCTGTGTGATTAGCTCCATCAGCCTGGCATATCGTTAAACACGCACACCACAGATGAATACTTCTAATCTATTTAGGTCTATTTAAGCAAAAACCGGCAAGAGTGGGAATGAAGAAGAGGCCAGTGTTTGGGACTCCCGCCTCCTCCCCCCTCCCCTCCGGTCCCAGCCGGCACGACTAAACTGAGATTCAGGGAAACATGCTCACATCCAGCAGCACGCAGGAGCAGAGCCGAGCTCCAGGACGCGCTCCAGCGCACAGCAGAAACACACACATCGGAGGACCGCTCCTCGCAAGAGACGCAGTAATGCGAGATGTGACAAAAACAAGCGAGCTGAGGTGAAGAGGGGAAAATATTTTAAAGTTCAAAATCTGTGGAGGAAAACACCAGGCTGTTTCTGATATAATTGTTGACGATTTATTATTTGGTGTTTTTCTGCAATTCTTGAGTTAAGTTTCAAACGTAACACTTCCTACAAACGTAAAGTTGATTTATTTCATATGAAAAAAAGGCGAGTGAATTAAATTCTTTATTACATCGAATGAAATCTCTGAACAAACATATAACAAATTGATTTGACAAATGCTCTTTCAAAATGAAAAAATTAAGAAACTTGCTCTGTGTGTGAGGTTGTTTCTTTTCATATAAATAAAGGATCGACTGTCAGTTCAGATAAAAATGGATATCTTACTTAGTGTGATAATTAACTGAGCTACTCGAGATTCGCTTTCCTGTCTCGTCTAAAACAAAACTGATTTAAGTTTAACACACAGACATTTTCACGAATTCAGAGTGTGAAACTAAAGTGACTCTTTGTCGTGGAACAGGAACTTTTATTTAGAAATGGCTGGAAACACAGACAGGTTGGATTAAAGTCTCAGTTTGCTGCTGACGTCTCCTGAAGTCTGTCCACTTGTTGATTGGTGAACATGTTGCATGTGTTGTTTTAGGTTATTGTGTGCCGTGACCGTCGTCCACTGACATTTGTGCGGTTTGGAGTGCTATTATAAGGAAAGTGGACTGGCTTTCATCTTGCCTTCAAAGCAGTGATGCAGGTGTGTGCCCCCCCCCCCTCCTCTCCCAATAGTGTCTGCTCTGTCCTTCATCTCTGCTGTTCAGGTTCCGGTTCTGCATCTCTGAACGCCTTCATCTCCTCTGTCCTTCGTTTCATGTTGAGTTCTTGCATTTCGCCGCGCGCTGGATCTCGACGAGAGCTCGCAGCATTTCTATTGTACGAAGAGACAAAGTCGGCCCACAGTCAATCTGAGGGCTCATTACTATGGCAGAAGTGCACCTAACAAACTGGGGCTTGGAGATACAGTCACGGGGTGGCAGATTCTCTGACAAGGGAACCTAATCTGGACACACACACACACACACACACACACACACACACACACAGACCTTGTCCTGTCCTGAGAGTAATCCCACCTCCAGCAGTTTCTGTCTTTTGTTTAGTTCTTTCAGCTGGTTTTCAACAGACGGTTCCCTGAAGCAGGTTGGCCAAACAACATGACCTATTTAAACATAAAGACACACCTAAAAGCTCCGGCAGTGAGGTTAAAAGACAGAGCTTCTTCTGGGTTATGACTGTGGGTTTTTGTGGTGTGTGTGTGTGTGTTTTGTTTGGTTTTTTCGGGTTAGATTTGGGACACTGAACAATTTCCAGACATCGCAACCCACATCAGAGTCTTTATCGTTGCTGTCATCATTTTCCGGCTTTAAAACACATGATTTGCCCTGCTGTCTTTCACTTCCTTGGGTGTTTTGTGTCTCTTTCTGCGTCTCTTTGCACCATATATTTATTTACGTCCCGTAGTGTTGTTGTTGGGAGCCTTTTGTAGCCCCCCCCGACAATGCAGTCGCCTGCTGTTGTGTGCCCTGATGGGCTTGTATGTGTGTTTTTACCTCCAGTGGAGCCCCAGCTCTCCTCTGAGGAGATGAACACATCTGGGCCTAATATTGCGTTGACCTCGCACTCTATAGACCAGCAGCTTGTTGATGTTTACTGTACCAACAGACTACATCCTCTCAGCATTCCTTTCACCCTGTGCTCTCAAAGACCTGCTCATCCAAGATTTGCTGTGAAGTGACTCTCGACAGGACACGCTTTTTTTGACGGCATTCGCGTCTTGTAGTGACATCCTTTCATTGCCCCATGGGAGGATTATGCCCCCCCCCGCCATGTGCGAGGTCTCTTCACAGCATCTGGAGCCTCCACTATTGTCCGCATCCCACCCCCCCACCCCCCAAGACGTGTGTGTTCGCTCCGTCTCCTGAGATCTTGTCAGGGTTAAACGCCCAACATTGTTCACGCAACCTGCAAAAATGAGGACACAGAGAATTGAGATTGTTTTACTTG
>JASSRZ010000049.1:3516811-3544809 GCA_032164315.1 Malacoctenus gilli
CTGTCATTTTGTTATTAATAGGCATTACCTCATGGGGCACTGACACCCCCTTCCCCCCACTGTGGGAGTATTGATCCGCCCCTTACAGTAAAAAGTCCCGGCCAAACAGATGAGCCTCTGAGTCACTGGGTCAGTGTTCAGGCATGAGCACAGACCACTAACACTGGCCTCATGAGGTCAAACTCTGAACTGCAACTGTGCTCAAGGCAGTTCGCGCCGGGCCGAAGGTGACGTGACCCAAACGACCTGAACGTAAACGTTTTACACTGCAGCGTCCATCAGCACCACCGCATGATCACTCGGTGAGATGACTCAAGTCAGATTCACTCAAACGGAGCCACAAATCATGAAAGTAGTCCATTTATTTTAAAGACAGCAGCAGAGTACATTCAAAGTTTTCATTTGTTTTCACATTGTGAACAGTTATGCGCCATTCGTTGGCCGTAGCGTGCCAACAACATTAAATGGCAGTGTAAACCAAACCCTGGGAATAAAAATAAATAAGTTGCAATAAATTATTAATAGATAAAAAATAAATTAAATAAATACACTCTGAATTGAAGCTTTACTTGAGCATTACTGAGAGGTCACTTCAATTAAAATGAGCACTTTGCTTCAAAGTATTCCTTCCTCAGGCACAGCTTACTGTCCTCTTCCGTTGTTGAGTTTCAAAAGAAACATCTTGTACCGCTTGAGAGCTGAGGCGGGGTGTCCAGTCTCCATGGTGCAGTTGGTGTTGTTCTGGAAGAGGAGAAGACAGCATTTGAGGGTGTCTCCACCCAATGCAGCCGTCCCAGAGGACAAAACTGTCGGCGTGCTGTCCGTTTGGACGGCGGCTTACCTGCCCCTCTCGAGTCTTGAGCTGCTTCCGAAGCGTCTTGACGGGATTGCTTTCCGATTCCGTCGACAAGGAGTCGAGCAGGTTCTTCAGCCCCGCCTTGAAGGGACTCGTGCAGGAGACCTGCGGGAAGGGAAGAATGTCAGGGCCCAGTCAGAGATCATCAGTTTTATTGCTCTTAAAAAAAGTATTGGAAGCTCAGTGATGATGAAGATGAAGCTGCACCTAGATCAGCCTGTGTCCTGAGTCAACTTCAGGTCCTCATTAAAGATCATTTCGACCAGGAATCGATTGTAATTTGATGGCAAAGCACATTGATTCAACGAGCCCAATTCGATGATTTGCACTTTATTTTCTAGTTTCATGTACGTCCTCCCTTAAAAAGTTGCAGTTGAGGAGTTGGGTCCAACTTTGGTCTCCTGACAATAATGGTTAAATTTAGTGGCCCTCACATTACTTACATCTGGTCTTAACGCTCTATATTCCAGAAGTTGAAAAAGTGTCATAAAGTCGCGATACTTACAGGATGGTTCAACATGTATTCTCCTGGAACAGTCAAATTAGCTCCCTGAAAGGACACAGAAGAAACTTTTTTACTACTCTGAAGAAACACTGAAAGGTTTCAGCGACACACACCTCCTTCAAAACAATCTTCGCTTGAAACGGCTTCATGGTACTCACCGGTTGGAAGGCGGGTTTGCTGCCGATGAGACGTTGCACATTGTGTTTCATCTCGGTGTACAGGCCGGAGGACACTGCGCTGTGGCAGAGATGCAACAGGACAAGAGCAAACACGCATTTCATCATACTGTAGCCTCCTCTCGTTCTCTCTTCCTCAAAAGCTGATTGCTCTGGTCTTCAGAGTCGTCCGATATGATCAGCATCCGCTGCCGCCGCCTTTTTATACACAGAAGTTCAGCTTTTAAAAAGGAAGTAGTACACCTACATCCTGGAAATGCAAATCATTAACTGTTTTTTTACACACATTTTTTTCTCACCCAAGTGATGCAAGATTTAAAAAAAAAATCAAGGTGGGAAAATACTCATCCACAAGTGAACACCCACAAACTTCCTATCTTGCACTTCATCTTTACAGCAGCGATGAAAGTGAGTTGATCTCGTCTCACTACATTCTGTGAAACGCCTCGATGACATGGTGGTGTGTTGACTTTTTAGCTGTTTACCTTTGCTGCCCCCACACGCACTCGATTGTGCCTGTGGGGGCACGCTTCTTGATCTGTTCGTGTGCGTGTTCCTCTTGTGTTTAGATGCTTCTGCTCTCATAAACAGGAGATAAGTGAAATAGTAATGGTTTTGCGCCGCTCCCGTGTCAGTTTAGCCTTTCAATTCAGACTTCATCCCTCCCAGGGACAGTTTTTGGCGACAGCATCCACACATGCAGTCGCTCCGGAAATGCAGTTTTTCTGGCGCAATTTATTTTCGGTATAACTGCGTGTCTGCTGCCCCCCCAACATGCGCTCGCACACATGGGCGCAACTGGGCGTCGGCGGGCAGCGGTCGCAAGTCCACAAGCGCTCGCACACATGCGCGAACTGGGCCCCGGCGGGCACCGGTCGCAAGCCCGCGGCTCTTTCGCTCCGCACTCCCGAGCCTACCCTACCAAATGCGCGTGCACTGCGGAGCGCGCTCGTGTTCCTGCCGCTCGAGGCTGAGCCCCGGGGCCGCCGACTCGTACAGCTTCTGTCCCGCGCAGACAAAATAAAACATCTGGTCGATTTTCAAAATAAGTGACAGTTTTTTTTTGGCATAACTGTAAGTTAAAGCAAGGGTAAAAACACGAGTGTGATGGAGCAATCGCGACGGGTGGTGAAGCAATCTGCTTGCAGATGGACTGTCATCATGGGGATGTCGAGTCGACAGGCGCCGCTGTCCTTGTTCTAAGGTTCAAACGTGTTTTGTTCAGGTGGGAGTGGTGGGCAAAAATGGCTGTTCTGATTGAAAAAGACCCCCCACATGGCTGCTGGGATGTAATGTACAACACATGATATCAACTATTGATTGAAAGAGTGGAATGTAGTATGTATCAAATCCGCACGTTCGTGTTTTGCAGTACTTTTTTCAGGTGTGTTCTTTGGTGCAACATGTGAAGTACCTCATTACTTTAATAATCACAGTTACATTTATCCGAGCCACAACTTGCTTCTTTTTTGCAGACAAAACGGTGACAACGCTGTCATTTTACTTGGTTGTTTCTCTGTTGAAATGTCCTCAGAAGGTAGAATTTTGTCCCGTCTGATTGTCTCAGCAGCCTGGTGTTGACAACGAAGTGGTTGAAAAGTAACAGAAAGTAATGAGTAGTCTTTTGGAGGCGTTTTTTTATGGAGTACTTCATAACAGCAGCACTTTTTCTTGTTTGAGTCCATTTCTCATCAGAAGTATGTGCCAATGTAAGATTATTTTTCTTATTCTTAGTATTTGTATCGTTGTTGCTATTATTATTACGGGTGCATGGTGAACCTGTCCTCTGAGCTGTAAAATGACCAAAACCAAAACTATCGCCTCCACAGCAGCCGGAGGAGTGACTGGTCCAAAGGTGTTGCAGTTTAGCTCTGAATATTCATCAATATCTTCTTCGAGGATTCTCTGACTACTTTAACACAGAGTTTGGTTGTCTGTAATTTCTTTCGTGCGGTCAGAAACGTGGTTTCTCTGCTGACGTCACTGTGAGAAACGGAATGAGCTGCTAAAATTAATCTCGAAGTTCACACGCACCTTTGCTGTCATTGGGGATTTAATAGTCAAAGGAGTCATCGAAGATAAAAATCGGGTTGTTTGTTTTTGTTGTCATGTGCACAGTGGCGAGCCTTTAAGATGGTTACAAATGATGCCTGACCACCTTAAAACTGTCAAAAAATGACTTGAGATGACATTTCCATGACAGAGGAAGACAAATGTGGCATCTTGCCCGCGTAAAAGCAAGCACTTTCTTAAAAAAGCTGAGGGGGAACCCGAAAGGGGCAACCCTGCTCCTTCACGTCGTCAGTTTCTGTGACCAGAATAGACTTTTTTTTCATTAATTAACAACTCTTTTTATCCGTTCAGATCTCGGCGATATCAGAGTTTCTGTTTCACTTTCTAATTTCAGCCCGTGAAGTCACCGGTGACTCAAGAGACATGCCAGTGTGAGCTTGTTGATAATTACATAGCTGCTAAAGGGGTGAGGGGGTGGGAGGGGGGCTGCAGGGGACCAACTCTTGATCACCCTGAGGGAAACTCCACCAAAGCTGACGTTCAGCGCGGCGGTTGAATTTTTGTGTGAAAGAAAACACCGTTCGACCAAGGTGTGAAATGTGAACTTCGTGTCAAGCGTGTTTGTTAACCGTGTGAAATTCGCCCCAACATTTCAGGCTCTCCCCTCAATTCGCAGGCCCGAGCGTGGATGTGACGCACAGGGGTGCAGGCAGACGGTGAAAGCGGCTAAAAAACGCTTTGACATTTATTTAGGCCAAGAAAAGAAAGTGTCCTGGGTTTACTGGTTTGTTCAGTCCGATCGGAGCAGGGCTCTCCCCGCTTGGATTTGTTGAGTAGAGACGAGATGGATCGACCCCCACCGACCCGCTCGTCTGGCGTCAAAACTCGGGTCGGTCACGTCGCTTTGGTTTTGCTCTGCAGTGTCGTCCTTTACACAACAGACCGCGGCGTGGTGCGAAACTGCTGTAGCGCTGTCACTTATCACACAGTGGGACGTGATGCGCACAAACGTTTCAGGTCACGTCTCGCAAGTTGTCGTGTGATCTTCGCCATGTTGGCCAACATGAGTCTCTGTTCCCATGAGGTCCTTCAGCGTGTGGCGGCTGCAGTCAACGTGAGGCAGGAAATCTCCCAGACATAGAAACTCGGGTGTCTGGATTGGTCGAAGGTCGCTTTGAAAATGTAGCGTCTTTCCCCAATTAGAGGAAACTGGTTTGCAGCCATCCACATAAAACATGGTTCACACTCACTGAGTGTTGTTGGGTGCATTTTGTTTACAGTTTATTTACTTTAATAAGTCTCCAAAGCAGACAGGAGTCGCAGCTCGCTGGCAGTGTCAGCTCTCAGCTTAAGTTGGTCTGAATTTCAACAGAAAGCTGACTTATGCGCGATAAAGTGACCACAGTGGCGGGTGAACTTTGTTCCCCTTTTCTGATGCAGATGAGTTTGTATGCACGTAACACACTCGTTTCTCTGTCTACATGTTACCACTTGATAAGTTTTGCCAGGTTAGGCATGCTGAAGATTTGCTGTTTGTTTTTTTTGGCAGAAGGAAAAACACAAAAACCACAAGCGGGTCAGCAGAGGACCCTTCAGTCCCTCGATGCCTCACAGCGCGATCATCGTGACACAGAACTTGAAGGGAACTTCTGAGGTGGTCAGATGCGCATGTGGTGGGTGTGAAGCTTGAGGTGAGAGAGACTTGGACTTTTTTGGGCACAAGGCCAAACTGATCTCACCTGCTTGCTCATTGACTGAGAACATGGAAATGTACAGGAGGGAAACAAGCGGCTGCTTCGCCTGTGCCGGGCTCAAAAGTGAACAGGAGAGCGTGACTCTGACTAATCCAGGTTGATGACCAAACCTCACACCTTACCTGAGGTTAACATGAGACTCCTGAAGTGGCAGAGGTGGACCTTGATAATGTAAATAGTGGTATTTTTCTGAGCTGTTACTGAAGAAACATGATGGATGATGTTTTTCCTAAACCCAGATTGATTATTTTAATTACTCTCTCTCTCCACATACACACTCTGTGGATCAGGAATGTCAAATATGGGCCACATCCTGCCTGCCAGAAGCTTTAATCCAGCTCACAGAATGAACTCAAAACAACGTCAAAGTTTTGGTGCATTTTGTACACTGGTGATTTTAACATTTTAGTCCAAGTAGAGATCATAACAAAGTAGTGGGACTGAAAACTGAGAAGCTTTCGGTAGCAGTATCCTCTAAGCTAACCACCGAACTCTTGGCAAATTCAAAAGTTTCGTAAAAATAGACGATTTTGGGGTATAACTTAAGATTTTTTTTACCCCTAAATAAAAGGAAAATATGTTGTAAATGTGAAAGATTTCTTCATTGAATTAGAAATAGGTCTAAACTGGCTGAGTTTTGACTTCTCATCAGTATTGCAGAGTCACAAAGAGGATAAAATTCAGAAGTGGTCAAAAATTGAGAGTAGTTCTTCCACTTGAGCCACTGGGTTGTGGAGAGAAAGAGATATTGAGCATTTTTTGTTCCACATTTTTGTTGTTTATTTCATATAAAAAAAAATTGCCCTTTCTCTTTCTTGTCATCATCCATTTTCAAGTCTTTGTGAGGCAACATTTGGCGTGACTCATTTCGGTGTCTGAACACGGCGGCTTTTCTTTTTTTTTTTTTGCAGCTGTCATCATGGAAGGTAGTGTGGTGTGTTTTGTCTTTACACCATCAGGGGCTGGAGAATCGGATGAGTGTGAAGACGTCATTTTGAGGAAGACTGAGAGGAACAACAGAGCTGTTCTCCGCAGATGCAGGGGAAATCTTTGAACACCTGAGGGAAAGTAGTGGCAGGAAAACATCAGTAAAGACCTACGGGTGCTGGCTCACATGGCCACAACGCGACTCCTTCGCTCCGGTGTGTCCGTTTGTCAGAGTGCAATTGAGAAAGATGCGTTGACTTGCGTTTACCGAAGCATAATAAACAGCTTCATTATCTTATTGAGGACACGTAGATGATGAAAAGATCCATCAACAAATTCTTGCGAGTGTTGAGCTTCAGTTATCTGCAAGCGACTTGTTTTTAACAGGCTTTTTCATTTCCTGCTTGATAAATTCACACGCGACAAACAGCAGTGCATCCATGAATCGGTGTCTGAGTATAAGAATCCAGAATGAGTCTCGATCAGTCTCGGTAGCGGCCACCAACGCCCCTCGGCAGCTGGCCGGCAGCTCACAGGGAAAACGGTGAATCCGGAACACCGGCTCGCATTTTTTGTCAACATACGGCGTCCTCTGCTCGGTCTCACGTTCACTTCCACAACAATGGTTGGACTCGCTGAGAGGCAAAGAATTTGTCTGTACTCTCATGAATTTACACTGGGATTCATTGTCGATTGTGTGTTAGAAGATCTCAGACTGCTGGCTGAAAATTTTCAAAGGGTAAAATGTTTTTTTCTTTTTATATTTTAAACTGTAGGCTAATATTTATTTTAAAAAAATACATTTTTGAGCTGTAAACACAGGGTCCAAGGTTGGCATGCCAACTGGCTCCCCTCAACCTGCCCTGTATTGTAATCTGTGTATGGACTCTGTTGTTTGTCCAATAAACAGAAAGTATATGGATGAGTTACTCATCGGTGCCACCTGCAGCATAAAAATAGTATCAGATGGACTGGACAGATAGTCGCTTTAAGGCCCCGTCCACCTGGGTTCACTTGAGGGTGACTGACACGGACTCATCAGCTTCCCCCCCGTGCGTGGTGGAGATACGCAGCGGAAAGCCGACTCACCGCGACGTGTTCAGAGTTGCCGCACGGAAATACAAATGTCTGCCTTCTTGATCTTTCACGCTCGGCTGCGTCCTGCGAGAAAAATGAGATGTGGGTGAAATGCTCACTGCTGAGTACAAGCGGGGGGGAAAAAATTTTGGTTTGCTCATCACAGATCGTGTCTTGATAAAAAGATAAAAAAGATAAATCTCACGTATCCGATGAGAAGACTCAGCTTGAACATACCGCAGAGAGATCTTCTGTCGCGATCGTCAGTTTCTGCAAGTGCGCAGATCTTTTTTGTGATTAAACTATTCCAGCGGTTCGGAACAAACGCCGACTGTCGGTCCACACGCGCTTCTTCCTGCATGTCGACGTCAGTGTGCAAGTGCAAACTCTGCCCAGAGTGGGCAGGAAAGGGCCAAATTGAGCTCAACCTTTATTTGCTGAAGGATTTATTTTAGGAAGCAAGCAACAACATAGAGAATTGAACTTTCACCGCAATAATTAACTGATAGGACATAGTAGTGTAGTTGTAGACAAATGAGGTGAAAGGTTTTCTCTAAAACCTCGTGGTCTGTGTTGTGTGTTGTATGAACTCACCTGCATCGCGATCTGACTTGCTGTCTTGCATCAGGCGGGACTTTATGAAACTGTTTCTGCTTTTGAGGATAAGACAGCGAAAAGACAAAACAGTCCAACAAGTCTCAGTGTAAGAGAGCCGTGCGAGAGCAGGACGATTCTACTCTCAGTTCAGTTTTTTTGTAATTCTTTTTTTCTATTTTTGAGTTCTCAATATGATAGTTGCTCTTGGTTTTGGTCCTATTATTAGGCGTAGCCGGACTGTTCTTTCCATTGGTCCTTTGAACACAAAAGCTCACATGATGTTATTGTTCTACAGAAATTTCCAGGATTTAGAAACCTTTTTTTATTTTGTAATGAAACTCTTACGAAAAATACTAAAGCGGAGTGGTGTAATGGTAGATACACCATGCTTTGCTAAGCGCTACCTGTTCAGTAGTGGTGAAACTGAATTGTTTCGATGGTTTGCTGAAGCTTTTCTTTGGGTTCACCTTTGATGTTTGGTCCTCATTAATGGGAACAATGCATCTTTTATTCAAATGTAATGCATTGAAGCCCCAGCCCTGATTTCATATGATTCTCTTGAAATGTAAAATAGAGCTTAATAAATGAGTCAGGCAGAATTGTTTTCGCATAATTTAGAGTGAAGGGTTGAAAAGTGTCCACAAACTTTTCTAATTGGAAACAATTTCAACTCATTCTTGTAAGCACAACCTGATAAATTGAGTGTACCTGTGCACCAAGACTGAGCGATCTGCTCCCCAATTGCTACGCTGTTAAAAATTTCTGCTTAGTGCCCTGAAATGTGCAAGTTTGATAGTGTTCAGTGGGCGGGGCTAAGGAGTGTTCAACAAAGAAAGTCGAATACAAACAATATTCAATTCTGTACACTTTATTGAAATATATTAACATTTCAAAAGAAGAAATCAAGTATTCTGTGTTGGTTTTTTTGACCATTTCTCTCTTAAAGATGCTCATCACAAACGTCATCCACAGTCTTCATGAGGCGGACAATCTCTTTAGCGCCACCCAGTGTCCTGAACGCCTGGTAGTTTTTCATCTGGAATCAACTGAATATGCAACAAACTTGGCACTTTGACAAACATCTCCATGGATTTGGTCTCTGATTGAGCGCCATGGTCCACTGCCGTGTCGTTCCGATCGACGCGCGTGTTTTCAGCCCTTTTCCTTCAGGGCGTTGAGTGTGACGCTCAGACCGCCGGCATCGCACAGCTGAAACTCCTCCACCAGGGCGTCGTCCTGCGGCTGCTGAGGAGCAGCAGCGAGGGCCGCGGCTGCTTCATCCTCCGGTTCCTCTTTGTCTTCGTCTTCCTCAAAGTCATCTGGATATTCGGCTTCTTCTGACGAGTCAGAGGCTTCTGGGAATACTGCACCTGGAAATAAATGCTTTGGTTTAGTGATACCACTAATAAAAAAGAAAAAGTGTGAACCACACTGTAAAAATTCTTTACCCAGAACAGTTTTGAATTCATTCATGTTCCTCATTTTTCAGTCACGATTTTATGCCATGTTTTTAGCGATTCTAGTCTTTGTTCTTTCCCTTAAAGTAAGTTTATGAATCCAGATGTCTATTTGATATTTTGACATGAAACTGCAGAAAATGATATTGGGGGAAAATTTTGACAGCCATCATTTAATCTATTGGATTCGCTGCTTCCCTTCTTTTGGTCAAAAGGATTCAACTTTTCTTTGCCTGTTCAGATCAAATCTATTCATCTTGTTTGAGCTGTTTTTCCAGTTATTTTCTGACTTCTCACGTGAATCTTTCCTGCTGTCACTCATAAAGTTTGTCCCTCTGCACATCCTCCTCATTACCCAAAGACTCGGCCGACTGGCTCCTCTGTATTGACCCCGAACGCTCACTGCGGGGGGACAAACTCCCATCCTCATCAAAGTCCTCGGCGTAGTTCCACTGGCTCTGCCCGTCATTCACCGTGTCCTCGTCCCCTGCCTCATCAGGACTGGCCTCCAGCTGGCAGCCAACATCTGGACCCGGTGTCCGCTCGGTGTCCGTCTCACTTCCCTCAACGTCAGAGTGAACCACTGGGGTGGAATCTGCAGCTTTTTCAATGATGGCCTGCAGGTGGTCTTGCACGCAGGCACAGCTGAGCATACAGGCAGCGCTCGGTCTGTGCTCTGGATCGAGGCTGAGCATCCGCTGGATCAGTGAGGACACGCTCTCCGAGTACGGACCTGCCAGGGCCTCGTACTGTCCCTTGGTGATCTTATAGAACAGACTGAGGAGGTTGGTGGCTGCAAAGGGGGGCCTGAGGCTGCAGGTCTCGTACAGGAGGCAGCCCAGGGCCCAGATGTCAGACTTGCAGCTGTAGGGGACATCCTGGCACAGCTCGGGGCTGAGGTAGCTGGGTGTCCCCACGCAGGTGGACGCCATGTCAGCTGTGTGGCTCATCACTTTGGATATGCCAAAGTCCCCCAACTTCACCATGCCTCGCTTGGTCAGCAGCACGTTGGAGGTTTTGATGTCCCTGTGGAGGATTTTGGAGGCGTGGATGTAATCGACCGCCAGGGTGACCTGCAGGAACCACCCCATCACGGTGTCCTCTGGGAAAAACTCCCGCGGCTTCCTCGCTTTCACCTTGTCGTCCAGTGTCCCGCCGTCACAATAGTCCATCACGATGTAAATGAAGCCGTCCGAGTTCGCGAACGCATCCGTGCATTTGACGACGTGCGGGTGCTCCAGCCTCCGGATGATGTCGGCCTCCCGCAGGACGGCCCTCCGCGTCCCGGCGGCGGCCCCCGCGTCCTCCACTTTGACCCTCTTCACGGCACACAGGCTCTTCCGCTCCACGTGTCTCATCAGGAACACGTCCGCAGCTCCTCCGCGACCCAATCGCAAAACGCTCTCGTACTTCTCCATGATTTGAAGTCGTTTGGTGGATCGAGAGAAACAATGTGGAGGAGCGCACGACTGCGCACGGCTGACGGCGCGACACCTGCTGTTTGTGTTCACTGTGGTTGCCGTGGTGACCGCTGACGCCATGAAAGTTAATACGCTCAAACATTTCAAATACGAGTAGGAAATTTCGTTTGGATTTTAATACGCAGATTGCATGCCAACCTTTCATTAATACCGCATTATTATCCTCTATTTTCCTTGTGTTATTACCGAACTACAACGTTTATAATTGGGATGACTTCATTCCGTTCCGTTTCTTACCGACGTGGATGGAAATTTGTCTTTTCTGTATGTTTTTCTTTGTGTTCTTTTTAGTATTTGTTTCATGTCTTTAGAATTGAAGGTAAAGGCACGAATACCTTTAATTTCCCCTCTAAAGCAACTCCGTTTACCTTTTTGAGAAATGCAACTTTTTTCACCATTGAACAAAGTTTTAACGCTTGAACGAAATGGGGGGGGGGGATCAGAAATTTGTATTTCAGTGACTCATTACTGCCACCAGATGACAGTGGAGGTGACACGGTACCGCAGTTTCACAACATTCTGCCCACGAAGAAGAACGTTTGAGCTTTGTGCGCAGTCTCCTGCGCAGGTCTACCACAACATAGCATTAGCCCATGTATCTGGAGTTCTTCCTGTGTCAGTGTGAATTTGTTTTACCTCATATCTGCTGACTTAAGATGCCACCAAAGGGAAAAGGTGGTAAAGGTGGAAAAGGTTCGTGGCGCTTTTTACAGTATATTCTATGAGCGTAAACGTGCAGTGTACACTTGAGTGCTAAAAGCTCACTCACTCACTGCACACACCACAATCATCATATTCGTTGCACTTTGCCTTTATTTTTAAATTTCCGTATCTCAATTGTTGTGACGTGTCGCTCTTTGAACCTCGTCGTTTGGCAGGAGCTGCATCAGGAGGCGCAGAGACAGAGAAGAAAGAAAAAGCCCCAAAAGGAGGAACCTCTGTCAAGGTAACGTGGTTACTTTTACTCACACTACTTAAGAAAAAGGTGATTGCTGCGTGACATCAGCTGGGAAATGTATCCAAACTGACCGCGTCCTTATTCACCTCAGACGACGATGAGTTCATGGGTGACTAATGAACATCAAGTAAATTCAGTCACGATAGGACACAATCCTTTGAACAAATCCTCTACACAACTGTATGCGTCATTGCACATGCAATATGATGTCGCCTCTAAAAATAGCAAGAGCCCAAGTTTGTTTATTTTACACTTGACTTTCTATTCGTGTTGATATTTCATTGAGCAGTCCTGAACACAAGTGAAAAGACTTGCTTTATCTATAGTCTCAAAATGGAGAAGTAGGCTCTATTGCCATGTGAATTAGTGAAGAAAAAAAAGCCAGTGAGGTATTCCTTGCTTAGAAACTGCATGTATGGTGCTGTCGTAGTTGTTATATTTTGCTGTGTTCAATCCCTATAGCACCATCAAGCCAACAGAGGGATAATGCTGGCCATGGTTCCTCTTGCTTCCCTGAAACTGTCCGTTCAATCCTCCCACAGGTTCGGCACATCCTGTGTGAGAAACATGGAAAGTGCATGGAGGCCATGGAGAAGCTGAAGGCTGGAGTCCGTTTCAGCGAAGTCGCATCACAATACAGCGAAGACAAAGCCAGACAAGGAGTAAGATTCTTCACTCATCGTCTACGGTGTAGCCAGGAACCCCATTAGTTTACTTCAGTTCAACAGTCCCAGATTATTATAGGTATTCATATTCTATCCATATAGCTTTCACTTCACTTCATTTGATACGCATCAAGCAGAAAGTTAAGCACCTCATCTCTGACATGCACGTCATAAGCCCCATGACTTGTCCCCAGCAGAACATAAACAGACATTTAATCCTATTACTAACCAGTGATTTGTAGAGCTGTTGCAGAGCCTGTGCAGCGATATGAATAAAATAGAAAATCATGCTTGGTTTTTGTTGTGTGACGTCATGTTTGTGGCGTGCTCAGAGTCACGACTGTTGTTTCTGTCGCAGGGTGATCTGGGGTGGATGACACGGGGATCCATGGTGGGACCTTTCCAGGACGCAGCGTTTGCTCTACCTATCAGTTCCATGGATAAACCTGTCTACACAGACCCGCCTGTCAAGACGAAATTTGGGTACCATATTATTATGGTAGAGGGGAAAAAATAACGGTGCCTCAATGAAAGACAAAGCTTCTGGTGTTATCTGCAGTGAAATGTTGATTTTCTTACAGAAAGGTAAAGAAAATGATGGGGGGGGGGGCGCTCTGTGCAGTGTACACAACTGTACTTACAAATCAATGACGATGACTACTCATCATTATTCTTGCTTGCTGTCAACAAAGAAATGGCTTAATAAAGAATTTTTCATTGTGAATACTTAATTACTTTTGTGTTATTTGATATCACCCATTGTCACTTCATTGTATCAATAAATCAGGCAACAATCCTGCTATCCATCTTATGTTTCACCCCAAGACCATTCCATGGAGTCTGCAGAGTATCCTCTCCAAAAGGGCCAAAATGGAGCACTGAAAACAATCTAAAGCATGTTACCAGTATAATATACTTAAAGTTAATTCTTGTAATTTGGCTGGGTACCTAAAAAGTAGTAAGTAACAGACACTATCACTTACAAATGCTTAGAAACCGATAAGAGTAGAGCCAAGTAGGAACGAGTGCAGAAAGGGCTCCTTAAAATTGATGGATGCCAGAGACGAGGCACCACGTGCCGCGAATCCCGTCACACGTCAGGCCCTCCAGTCCGCCAGGGGGCAGCCACACCACTCAGGCCATCCCGTGCGCCAGGGGGCAGCATCTCTCTGAGCGTCACGGCAGCCCCTGCATCAGGAAAAGACAGTTGACGTTGTTACGCCTTGCTAGATGATTGGCGAGGTAAGATGGCGGCGCCAGAGGAGCCAGAATTATCCCAGGCGCAGACCGAAAAACTCCTCCAATTTCAGGTAGACAGCCCAGATTTCACACTCAACACTCGTCAGTTTAGACCCCCGTGTAACAATATATTGCTATCGGTGGAGAATTGCTGTAACCAGATGGAGCCGCGCGTGTTTGGAGGCTTTTTGCAGAGTCAACTTGGATAACGTTACTCCCAGCGCCCCGAACGTTACCGTCAACTTGAGCCACGGCTAGCGTTAGCCAGGCTAGCTCTTGCGCTAGCTAAGCTAGCTAACGACTCGGCAGACTTTTTACGAGACTGTGTATGATCCAAATACTTCAACGTTTGTCTCACGGCACTCATCGCTACAGGCTCAGCCAGACTCTGATCGCCAGTATCGCCCGATTTGTGTTTTTACTGTATTTATCTCACTGAGGATAACTTGGCTAACGGAAGGCTGCCTATAAACACTCGCTAAGTTCCCAGTAGCCGCAGCTTTCAGGTTAAGCTGTTGGTGGAGAAGTAAAAGCTTTTCCACTGTTTTAGCGATTGTAGAGATGTTTGTTCGAGGTTGTCGCCAGGTGTGGTGTTGGTAATAGTCTCTCCGTGAGCAGTATGTTGTTGTTTTTTCTCTGTCATGTGTTGGTTAAGCTTACACAGTTGTCTTCAGTCAACATTTATCTCGGCCTTCCCTGGGCTAAACCAAAAATGTCTTCCTTATATGTACATCGACCTCGTTGTTGTTGATATGCTTTTTTTGGTGAGTGAAAGCTGGGTCATTTTAGATGGTCCTTCTTTCTATTTCTTTCCAGTCAGCGAGCTGCAACAATGACTAGCCTACATACTTTGAATCGAGCTTTGCTGCTGCTTTATCAAACTGGAGGCTCTAAAATTCGATTTTACTGTTCATTTTTAACAGGACCTCACCGGTTTGGAGTCCATGGACCAATGTCGCCGAACGTTAGAGCAGCACAACTGGAACATAGAGGTACAGCTCACATCTGTCGGCGTTTTACGTGCTCTGTCATTGCTGTTTTGTGTCAACTGTTCTTGTTTTTAGGAAAAGCTGCAGTCATCACTTGAGAATCTGAAGTTCTTCATGTTTCATTGAGTAATATTTTGCTTCAAGCTTCGTAATGTAAGCTCTTAATCTTGGTTCATGGCCATGCGGGGCCTAGTTCTTCAGTCTACCTTGGAGAAAATGAACATTGTATCACTCCATATTGTGAAACTGCACAAGCTTTCATAAAATCCAGGTTGATCTTTATCTGAAGCTCAAGCCACAAATTGAAACATTACTTGTAGATACTAGCTCTGCTGCGCTTACACAATGTCAATAAACTGGCTCTGTATGCTTTGGTGGTGTTGCAGATGAATTGAAGCACTAAATAAAGGATGACTGTGCTTAAATGTGTGTTTCAGGCAGCAGTACAAGACAGACTCAATGAGCAGGAAGGAGTGCCCAGTGTGTTTAACCCTCCACCATCCAGACCACTTCAGGTCAATACAGCAGACCATAGAGTATATAGTTACATCGTGTCAAGGCCACAGCCCAGGGTATGTATCGCTGGCTTCTGTCGATCCGTCAATAAAGATCCTTCCTGAGTAGTTTTATGATGCAACACATATGCCTCTGCGTTGTTTTTTTTTTGGGGGGGGGGGTGATTTTTCAAATGTTTGGGGTTTTTTGAAACCAAATGTCGTTTTAATAGAAAAAAGAAATTGCTCCATGTTTTAACGGGCTGTTTTCTGCCTCTAACAGTCAACCTTGGTTGTTCTTTTCAGGGATTACTTGGATGGAGTTACTACTTCATAATGCTACCTTTCCGATTTACGTATTACACACTGTTGGACATATTCAGGTAGTCAAAGCACTCGAATTCCAGCTTAACGTGATCAGGTAGCGTGCAGTCAATAACCAGTGTGGTGATTTTTGTTCCTAGGTTCGCCCTGAGGTTCATCAGGCCGGACCCTCGTGGTCGTGTGACAGACCCTGTCGGAGATGTTGTGTCTTTCATTCATAGTTTTGAGGAGAAGTATGGTCGATCACACCCCGTCTTTTACCAGGGAACATACAGCCAGGTAGGTTTAAGGCAACCACCGTGATCCCCCTGCCTGATTTAATGCCGGGACATTTACAGGGTACTATAACAGTCCTCAGTGTCACATTACTCTTTTGTTTTGACACATTTAGGCTCTCAATGATGCCAAACAGGAGCTCCGGTTCCTATTAGTGTACCTTCACGGGGAGGATCATCAAGACACCGACGAGTTTTGCCGGTACTCCTCCAACTAGAGCCTCTGTGTGGCTCACTCGGGTTTTATTGATGTTCAAGTTGAAGCGACGGCATCTTTTGAAATTGATTATTCAGTTTTCCTTTTCAGCTCCACGTTATGTACAGAGGAGGTCATAACCTTCCTCAACACGCGAATGCTCTTTTGGGCCTGTTCAACCACCAAGCCTGAGGGCTACAGAGGTATGCTCACTTCTTGTTCCCCGTTGCTGCTTTTCAGCCTGAATTATATTGTGCTTTGCTGTCATCATGAAAAATGAGGAACAAGCTGAAGGACGGTTTTTGTTTCATTGTGTGTATGTGGGTTGGTTATGGAAAAAAAGAAGAAAAAATCAAATCATTGCCATTGGCAGTCTTTATTGTACCCAGAGCCAGTTCCTGATAAATGTTTAGAACAGGAGCTTTAGTGGTTGTTTTCCATCGGTACACTTTTGGTTTCATATTCACAGCAGGTTGAAGGTCACGTTAACAACATGATGGTGTTTGTTTAGTGGCACTTTGATCACATTTAGGTTGATGAGTCGCATGAATTCATGCTGTTTTTCTTTGTACAAACACACGAGCTGAGGTTTTAGGACCAAAAATTTTGAGGATGGCAACAAAGAGCCACTGGAAGCAGAACACAGGTGGAGCAGCGCGGTTGAGACAATGATGCTTGGTGACGCGCTGCGAGCTGACAATGTGTGGGTGTGTTTTAGTGTCCCAGGCGTTGCGAGAGAACACCTACCCATTCCTGGCCATGATCATGCTAAAGGACCGCAAGATGACAGTGGTGGGCAGACTGGAGGGTCTCATCCAGCCAGAGGACTTCATCAATCAGCTCACCTTCATCATGGATGCCAACCAAACATATCTGATGTCAGAGCGCCTCGAACGGTACAGAAACCTTCAACTTCTCTTGGATTGCTCTGCTTTGAATACAGTCCCTCTAATTGTCCCTGTTGGCTCCTTAATACTGACATCGTTACTTGTGTTTTTGAAACTTCATTGAAATCATAAAAAATGCTATTGGAGAGAGAGTTTTACTGTCAGCAACTTGAAAAGCTGAAGTCATTTTAATGTTTTATGTCATTAACCAAACCACAACAGAATGTAAACTTCATCATGACTTTGGAATGAAAGGTTTCATTTTGTATAAAACCTTTATTACAATGTAACATGTACAAAGTTATTACTTGTTGTTACATACAGTAACTCTGAGGTCTTCTCAGCCTCTGTGTTTGCTGTGTTTGGCATCACATTTTTGAGCATGTGAATCTGTGAAGCGCAATGCTCCTTTTTCATCCTTTCGGGTTTAAATTATGTTTTGTGATGTGGCTAATAATTGACAACATTGTACAACATGACCTGTGCTCGACATTTAGTCACAAGTTTTCACTTGGTAGTTTGGGCTGAAAGCTGGTGTTGTAGTTTGGTGGTTATTTCTGTGGTTTAAATGTCATCTGGGAGTCATCAAACTGCTTGATTCGAGAGAAATTCCTGCGTTCTTTCGGGCTGTTTTATGGACACTTTTGTGTTGGAACAAATGCTAATTAGCAGGACTAGACTGCATTCAGACTGACAAACTGTGAAGCGTCATGTTACCACGACGACTGTTCACATTGAATAAAGGCCGGGCGGTCACTCGTGAGCGTGTTGGAAGCCAAATCGCGATGCCTTTTTGTTGTTGCACGGCTTCCGTTTTTATGCTCGGTGCAACGAACGCTGGTTCTTGACTGCGCAGGACGCAGCTGCTGCAACTGCAGTTGTGTGGGGGTTTTATCCTTCAACGGAGCTTATTTTAAATGTCGCTCTATTGATGCAGATCTACCTGCTGTAAGAGCAGTGTGTAGAGGGAATATCAGAAGTATTCCCTTCTAGAAATCGGATATTAATAACAACAAGTTAAATACTTTCACTGTTCAGCACTCAGGACTCCACAGTGGGTCCTCTGAGCTTTTTAATGCATCTCGTCGAAAAGATGCGGCTCTCCTTTAAAGCATCATTCGTGTCCTTAATAAGGCGCCTATGTTGCTGTATTTTGCTCATAACTTTTAGTTTTATCTGCTTGCTGGCTGCACTGAAGGAGCCTCTGTGTGGGAGCGCTGCTAAAAACATAAGCAGTTGCTAAGTGAACCAAAACGTGAGCACCTCACCTAACCAAGCTCTTGTCGCTTCATTAGTCCTGGAACTGAATGTTCTGTCATGCAATCGGACAAGGATGTGATATCAGAGCTGCAGAGCGCACTGACATGGCAACAGCATTCCGCCAGTGTTCTGGGCTTAGTTTGATGATCTGCAGGTAAAGATTGAGATTTGTGTTTCAGTGAGGAGAGGAACCAAACCCAAGTGCTGAGGCAGCAGCAGGACGAGGCCTATCTCGCCTCCCTCCTTGCCGACCAGGAGAAGGAGCGCAAGAAGAGGGAGGAGCAAGAGCAGCGGAGGCAAGAGGAGGAGAAGGTCCGACAGAGCGCTCTCGCCGAGGAGCGGAGACGACGAGTGGGTCCCCACAAACGCAGCACCTCACGTTTGGTTCGAAAGATACAACTGTACCGTGAAGGGCAAAAGGCTTCGTTTTACTGATCGTTTCTCTCACTTTTTGTGGGCACGTCAGACACTCGAAGAGGAGAAGGAGAGGAAGTCGGAGTGTCTTCCTCCCGAGCCACCGGCAGACGATCCAGAAAGTGTCAAAATAGTGTTTAAGCTGCCCAATGATACACGAGTAGAAAGACGATTCTTCTTTGGTCAGTCTCTGACGGTAAGTGGCCATGAAGCCAGTGATTTATATCCCCCTAAATATTCATGTTTTCTGTATGATCTGAACAATTGCACCTCAACTGTATTGCCTGTGAGTCAATTCATGTCGGTAAACATAAGAATCTTTTTTTTTTGAGACGACTCTACAACGTGAGATTAAAACAGCAGCTAGTTGTAGCCACTCGCTCTTTGACCTGGTTTTCTTTTCTTTCACAGGTAATATACGACTTCCTTTTCTCCTTGAAAGAAACTCCAGAGAAGTTTCAGATAGTTACAAACTTCCCTCGCCGAGTCTTGCCCTGCCTTCCGACCGAAGAGCAGCCCAACCCTCCCACGCTGCAGGAGGCGGGACTCAGCCGATCCGAGGTCCTTTTTGTTCAGGACCTTACGGACGATTAATAGATGACATACCTCTTCTACGCGGAGACACACTTTTCCTCTGACGCCCGTCTACCCACCCTTCCTTATTATTATTATTTTTTGTTTCATACTCTTATTTTGTTAAATGGCCATTTTGCATAAGGGATCATTGAGATAAAATCCTAACCCAGAAAGGTTCAACCACCCTGCATCCAGTCCTTTGTTTGGTTGTGTTTACAGGGTTCCCAATAGCCTGGAAAGTCTTGAATTTTATCAAATAAATATTTCTTGAAGTCTTTCCTCGAACTCATCTTTACATCTGATGTGGACAAACTCTGTTTTTAACAGTCTGTACTAGCTCCCAGTTTAACTCCCATCCTTTCTCACCCGTTATTGCTGCAGCAACAGATTCATGTACCAAGTGAAAGGGCAGCGCAGCTTTTAGTGTCCCCACAGTAACTCCTGTCGGGGTGACGGAGGAGCCGATGTACACGAGGCTGCATGGAGACGAACGGACTTTCATGACGGTGCGAATGCCTTGGCTATGTTCTGTCAGACTTGATCTTTTTGTCCTAATTCAGCACCCTTTGGCCCCGAGTGCGCGTGTGCCTCCTCCACGGTGATGGAAACGCACAGCACTGTTGATCCAAACCGAAGTTCGTGCCGCTGTGGCTGTTGACCCGCGTGGCGGAGCGAGCACATTGTCTCCTTCTCGGGGCAGGCTGGTGGATTTGGACATAAAGGAACTTTGGGAACCCTGTTTTAAATGAGCCATGATCTGTACATAAGTTAGATATTTAAAAAAACGAACTCCCAAATTGATCTTACTTATTTTGTTTTTGACTCATCTGTGTCATAAAATGACCAAATGCAGGTTGGTTACTATGTAAAGCAGACTGCCTCAAAGCTCAAAAAAAATAAACAATATTTAACAAGACACCACAGCTTTTACATGTGGCGTTACCTAGTATAGTAAGAGTCTGCCCATAGTGTGCCTGTGGTTACTCATAGATGCCTGTTTTGCCTGTAACATCCAAATGGGCTCATGTAAAGATGTAATTTTCCAACTATAAATTAAAAAAAATTTTAAAAACGTGGGTTTATTGAGAATGATCGAGACTTGCGTGTGATATTATGATGCGCCGCGGCAGCTGCCTCCTGAGGAACTCCAGTGCCACAACTGCAGGGGGGCTTGAATCTAGGCCCAAATCCGTGGCGATGCCCCCCCCCCCTCCCGTTTTGTGGAGTTTGCAGTCACGCCCGAAGCAGCAACAGATCAGCAAAACGGTATGCCGACAATCTTTTAAATGTTTTAATTGAACGGAGTTCAAGTGGATATGAAAAATGTATTTTGTTTAAAAAAAAAAAAAAAAAATAGAAACCACATTTTTAAATTGTAGGAAATTCAAGTACTTGTTTAAATCACTGTCCTTTGAAGGTAAAGTGTTGATTTGTTGTAATGCTGTTCTTAAGCAGGAGATGGTAGTTGCGAGTCGATGGGATAGCTTCTGTCTTTCAGTTGTTTTTCTTTTAAAAAAAAAGTTGACAAATACCTCGGTTTCGATTCACTGTTGTGTTGTTTTTGCGGTTGCACTGAGGACAGACTAAACGACAGATTTCGGAGACCGAGTGGGAGGCGAACTGGTCCGCTGTCCAACTTCATTATTGATCTCTAACTCCAAACTGATGAATGCGATCAATGCTTGCATGCCAGAGTCAGATGAGATGAGTGTGATATTGGTATACATCATACATTTATTAGTGAACAACCCTCTCAAATCAGCCACAACAATTAAAAAAAAATATGATTGCACTACTTGGTAAAGCATAACTAGCAACTTTCATTTAAAAAAAGTACAAATCTTAAAAATTTCAAACAGTATACAGATGTATATATAATACACTAACTAGTTATGTTAAATGCTACAAACAATATGATTCCAATGGAATGAAAAATTATAACATTAATAAGAACCATTTCCTATATATAATATATATTAGTTGTTTTCTTCCCCCCCGCCCGCCCTGCCCAATACAAACATGGAAAAAATGAGGTAACTGTAAATGTGCAAGTACCAAAGCAAAATATCTGCCTAACACAGAACACATGCCCCTGGCTCTGTTGGTGGGTGGGTAGTCTGGTGTTCAGGCGAGGACCCCTAGAGGCCAAGGAGAGTAAGAACAGTAAACCACTATCCCACCACAGCAAAAAAAAAGGAAAAAAAATCATTGGTAAACAATAAATGGCATCTACGGAGCAATCAATCACAAATCCTAAATAAATTTTAGCTGCTTATTGGAACACTTTTTTTTGCACCACACAAGCTGTGAGATTATTCAATAACTCTTAACAGAAAGACTACAAGACTCTATTCTCAGTTGTCATTAAAAGTTACCTCATTGCCTAGGCCTTAATGGGAGGTTCTCTTTTGTTTTAATAGGGTAGCTGGATATTGTCAATTAAATAGTTACTCCAACAGAATAGTGCTAACATTAACATGAATTAAGGTATCTATATGTGAACAATACATTTTAAGATATTGATACACTGAGAGCAAGAGCCTGTTAGGCAGGTACAGTACTACACTGAAATAAGTATGACAACACTTTTATTCTTTTTTTTTTTTTTTGCTTTTTTCTTTTAAATCCCTTAAACTATATTGATCTTCACTGACATTGTTCAGGGGTATTGGTATAACATGCTTTAAGAATACATGGGATCCATGACAAACTATTGCATTCACGCAAGTGAGTTTTCATACCTAAAAGCAGAACATCTAGCACCTTTTCACTATGGCTTTTGATAAACTACAGTAGTTTCAGAGCATGTAATCTTCAGTCGTTAGGGCAATAACAGTTAACACAATGTATGTAAGAATTTCTGGACTCAAGACCAGGGTGTGTTGTTGTTGTTTTTTTTTGTTGTTATCCTTTCTTTTCTATAAAATGAAGTTAGCGCAATAAAATCTTGTAGTCATTCAGTTCTATTACAAATGTGTGCAGTACAATGCATGGCAGTTATCAGCTGAGCGTTAAGATCCAAACCCCCAGAACCCAAAGCCAACTAGAGCTAAAAATCAGTTGGGATCTGGTTGACAAGCATGCATATTGTGCACCGTTAAATAGGTCCCAGTCGGATTTGGAGATCTCCTCCACGATAACACGTTTTGTTTTACTCGTGGACTTTTTTTCTCTTTTTTTCCCCCCAAAGTCATGCAAAACACCTCTGAAGTAGTTTTGGGAGTGAATTAGGTAGGATAGTGTGCGCCGTGGCACAATTAGAAAAGGGATCACAACCGCTATGTCTGAACATATGGTCTCAGTACAAGAACAGAAGTCAAACAAGTTCGAGTAATACACTTGTAATGAGTTGCAGTGTACATTGCCTCTTTTCAGTGAATAATATCAACATATTAACTGATCTTTTTTTTTCTTCTTGCATGCCTGTCTTTAAATGATGTAATATCTACTATTTCAGACAAAACATAGTATATTTGATTACATTAAATTATTTCTGGTCTAAGGAAAACAACCAAACTAAATTCAGATATACCCTTTTACATGGCATCCCTTCCATTCAAAATGGACTGTTTCTCCTTTATTTTTATATACTGAGAGGCCCTGAGTGATTTTTTTTTTAAACTTACAATATATGCCAGCGAATAGATATGTACACATAGGTTAATTCTCAAAGCTGTGGGTTTAACTCATTAAATGGCTTCTTTTTTTCTCTAGAAGGTGGCACACATCAAAGACTCACATTCACTTAAGAAAGTAAAGTAAAGAAAAAGGCAAGATCCCTTTACATGTAAAAGCAAAGGTTACGACTGCCTGTTAGTGCTTACTGGGGCAGTTAAGAGACAAGAGTGAATCTAAAGCAACAAAAAGGAGGAAAAAACTCTTCTGTTTCTCTTTTCCCTCCCACCCCTTTGTTTCTTTTTTTTTTTTAGTGTAACACAAGCAGGGAGCTCGAAGTCTAACAGTGTTTCTACACTACTCAACACTCCAGCTCGGTCATGTAAAGCCTGTTCTTGTCACTGTGGGAGGAAACAGACAGCTGGCGTGACGCGGAGTGTTCACCAGTGACTTCTACGAGTGTTTTCAACATTCTTCTGTCTTCAAACGTTTATCTAAAAGCATTCACACTGAAGCTATACATACAGTTTCTCTTTTACAACACCATCACCATGGCCTAAGACATTGACCTGACCAAGTCACCAGATTATAACACATACCTTACTCAAACAAAGTTAGTGCTCCGACTGTTTCCTTCAATGTATTTTCTCTAAAAGATCAAACCAAATAAATAAACCTTTAAAAAAAAAAGCGAGAGAGAGAGAAAGAGAGAGAAAAACGGCATACTTTTAAAACAAGTGGAAATGACAAAGTATTTTCAGGATTAGTAATAGGTTTGTGCTTGTCAAGGTCATAAAAAGGCAGATCTGAAATCTTCAACAGTAGGCTATATCTGTATATTGGATTTGGCTCATAAACAAGGAAATAAAAAGCCCAGTCTTCCTAAAAGGGGAAGAAAATGTTCATTTGAAACTCACCACTCACTGCACATATTGCTTTCTGCACAGGCCTCCAAAGCTCTATGGCATCAGCATAGCCTTCGGACGAGGACTCCCGTTCTCAAACACAGTCAGGGTGTAACCACATGCTAGTCTCCCCTCATGGCGCTCTCTGAATAAGCAAGCAGTTCTTTTAGTATGCTTCATTGTCGCTTCTTTTGCTTTTTTAAAATTTTGATAATTTTGGTGGCAATGCTTGATTAAAATATTGCTAGTCTGAATCAAGAGTTCATGCAAATCCTAGCATGCTGCCCTGTATCCAGTGGTTACACAATGCATTGGCTCTGTGAACAGGACACACACACACACACACACACACACACACACACACACACACACACACACACACACACACACACACTCTCGCACGCATACACACTTGCCAGAGGAACAATGCTGACGTGGAGGGTGGATGTAGCACTTGTGCAGTTATGCCAGATGACCTCAAAAAGACGCAGTCCATTAATCCACGACTGCCTTTTTTTTTTTCTTTTCTTTTTTAGTACAGATCTATGGATGATCTGAGGGTGGGCGACGCCCCGCCGTGGCGCGTCCCACTGCTCGCAGTCCGTAACCTCAGGCTTCAACAGAATCGGCATTTCACCACAGCAAGTCACACGTTCACAATAGCATTGGCAAAGTCTAAAACAAATAAGAGGTGGAACTGTTAAAAAGGATACATTATTGCAGAACATACATTATTAACAAGTCACTTTGCCCAACACCTACACAAACATGCATCTATGATGGTCGCCTCCAAACACAGATACCCATGTTGAAGCACTCCTATTATTTTTCTGCTAATTGCACAAGGTGTCCAGCCTATCATCCTCCAGGCTCCCCCTCCCCGACCCATCTCTCTTCCAATGCAGGACTCCCGCTTTTCATGAACACTGCAACCAAATCCACTAATTAGAAAAAATGAAACCCTGTAAACAAAAGCAGCAAAAAATGCATTGTAGGGAGGAAAATCTTTGGAATCTGCAACAAGGGGGCAGAGAAAGAACTGGCTGGCGATCCCAGAACTCTGGCTATAGGCTGCAGTAGGCAGTGGGTTTCATGAGACTCGGACAATGAAGCACAGCAGAGGTACAACAGGCTCCAGAGACGATCCTGGATTGCTTATTATTTAGGGAGGGGCGGGAGTGGTGGGTTGGTAAGCTATATTCACTGGAGGACGCGGGTTAGGTGGCAGGGGTCCCCAGCTCTCGGACAACACTCTGGTTGTGTGCAGCTTTCCAGTTCAGCACTCAGAGAAAGTTCTCACTCCACCTCCCGGTGTATGTCCGAGGCGTCGGCTCGGCAGATAGGACAAGTGCGATTGGTCTGTGAAGTCAAGCGGAAACGACACTCAGCACAAAGGCACCGCCGCGTTTGGAGAATATGTGTGTAAATTATCAGCAGAGAGTCGGAAAAAGCAAAGTAGCAACTCACCTTTAACCATTTATCCACACATTTTGCGTGGAACTCGTGGTTACAAGGTAATACCCGAAGTAGCTGCCTACACTCAAAGTCACTAAAGCACACAACACACCTGAGAGGAGAACAAGAGCACATTACAGGGAGGTCATTTCTCTGCTTTCTTACAACTTGACTGCTACAAACAAGAGCAGAAATTAATTCAACAACCCAACAATGACTTTGTCGTTTGTTCTTCTGGCTTCTGAAAACTTTTTAGCATTCTTAAAGTCATCTCAAAGTTAAAGATTTATGTGCAAGAGATGAACAAGTCGAACTTGATTAAAAGTAGGAAGCTCAGTGTTGGTGACAGTGAACATCACTTTTGTTCAACAACCATGAACATTTTGGCCTCTTTAAATAGTAACAGGTGGGCATTTGACATGAAAGTGCCAGTATCACTGCTTTTTCTGGATCAGCCAACTTTTAGCACCACTTTGGAAAACAAAGAAAGCGTTTCGTAAACTTTGTGTTCAGGCTGTAAAAAACAGATCAATCGTGTGAGCACAATGGAAAAGGAGGAAACAAAGCTTACAGCGTCTGTTCAGATAGATGATTCTCTGAGTTGAATCTGTAGGACGGAAGTTGCTCTATATCTGCTTTTGTGAGTCCACGTGGTTTTGCTTCACCCAACCTCTCTGCCAGATTCAATAATGCCTAAAAGACAAAGAGAGAGAGAAGTAAGTGCTGAGGTTTTGAGTCTGTTGGAACAAACAAAAAAGATTCCAACATCAAAGCAATTCTGTTAAAGGGTTCATACGACAGCTTCATGAATTCAGTGTCAAGTGAAGATGAACTTAAAGCCAGCTCCAACCCTTTAGGGTTAAAATATAGACAACCAGGAGGAATCATTATGGAGCCTAAATCCTTGTTCTACCATTCAACAAATGCACTAACTTCATAGTTCTCCATCTCCACATCATCCACATCCAGGTCTAGACTGATGGCTGGACCCACCGCTGTAGGAGGCACAGGAAGCATTGACCTAAACAGAGAAGAAGAGCGATGTAATCAGCCGTGTGAACACAGAAACTCACTCTAACAGTAAGCAACACATCCTGTGCAAACACTAGCAGCCCACTCTTATTGAAGAAAGATGACATTAACTTAAAATTGGCAGTGTGAGCAGGACGGAGAGCGGGTTTGTATTTGTATGAACTTTATGAACAGGGTCCGTCCGTGGCAGGTACTCACAGGAAGTAAGGGAGGAAGCCTGGGTAATAGGATGGAGGGGGAGGAGGAGGGGGGAGAGGCTGCTGCAGCCGGTATCTCTGTCCGTTCACCCGCCGGGGCAGCATGTGGGGATATGGCTGCAAAACACAGATCACAGGAACTTAGGTGGAGCAAGATTTAGTCATTCAAGTAAGTTTCTCGGACAGGAAGTTCAAAACAAAGAGAAGGGATTAAAAGGCTGCAGCTAATGAGGCAGCTTAATCATTGCTACCGTGAGAAATACTTTTTCTTGTGACTCCTTCAAACAGTAGAGTGGTATGTTACTGCAAGGATCCAAATCACTATGCAAAGTGTAACATCTTTCACGTGGTAACTGTGACTGGGAAGGTCACGTTTCTTTGTGTTTCAACCAACGTACGTCTGAGCTGTCACTAAGACAAACTGCACAAAGACCAATCGAAGAAATTTGTCCCACCTCAGTTAAAGTTCGCTGTTATGAGGTAACTAAAGTTACTTGTTGTAGCTTTTGAATGTTTAGTTCATTGTTATTTTTTTCACTTGCTTCACAGCTTTTCACCTTTTGAAGAAACAGGACGATCGTTCAGTTTACGAGCACAAACCACTCGGCTTCTGTTGTAAAAGGTTTGTCCTTTTGTGCGCTAAAAGCTTTTTCATTTTACAAATAAATCCCTTGTTTCTTCTGGCAGAATAAAATTCGATTTTAAATGGCAAAACAAAAAAGGAAGAAAAATAATCTCATGAAAAATACATTCATGCAATAAGCGCAATACAGTGTGAGACCTTGAATAACAAAATGCATAAATGCTCAACAGAAAATGATTTTTACCATGAAAATTGCTTTGAAACCAATTCAATCAGAAACCCATTACCCCTTCGGGTCAAATGCACGTTTCTGTAGGAAAAGATTAGATCCCCACTGACTGCCCAAGTGCCTTTGAGCATGTTATCTAGACCCCACAGCATGACACTGCAAGAGACTTGATACCGCCCGCTTCATTGAAAGGAGTGAGAAGAAGTTGATGCAATTGGAAAAAAAAGTGAGTGCACTGTCGGTTTTCCTGGGAAATAAAGATCTGCAGGTGTGTGATTGGCCTCCTTACCACTCCAAAGGGAAGCTCCTGATGCAGAGGCTCTTGAGGAAGATATTGTAGGGGTAGAGAAGGAGGCAGCGCTGGTGGGTGATGAGAGGGAGGGTAGGAGAAGGTCCCTAATGGGTGCTGGTCCCCTCTTAGGTCAACTTCATTCTCTACCCTCTGTAGAGGCTGAGAGGGGCGCGAAGGGTTAAAATCACACGTAGTAAAGGTGTGCAGCCACACGGACCGGGTGCTTCCTCCTTGTTCAGGGCAAACACAAACACTACTCACCATGCGTGGGTGCTGAGGCTGTAAAGGGACAAACTGGCTCAAAGGTGTAAGGTGCGGCGGCTGGTGGGGGGGCACAGATGGGGTCGGGTGCAGTACAAAATGTTCACTGGAGATCAGGGGTGGAAAGGTTTGATAAGACACCGGTATATGCTGCATGGTACATGCCTGTATGAGCTGTGGAGACAAAAGCAGACAAAAAGAAGAGCACAGATTTAGCCTGCATCTGACCGCAGCACGCACGCACGCACGCACGCACGCACGCACGCACGCACGCACGCACGCACGCACGCACACACACACACACACACA
>JASSRZ010000049.1:3544881-3556068 GCA_032164315.1 Malacoctenus gilli
CACACACACACACACACACACACACACACACACACACACACACACACACACACACACACACACACACACTGTATATACCACACTGAAGCAGCTACAATGGAAGCATGTAGTGAACAGAAGTGATGCATCGAATAAAACCACACCACTGACAGTACTGTCACAACACCAGTTCGAATAAAGAAACAACTCTTGCTGCAAAAACCAAACACTCAAGTGTCATCTTCTTCTCTGGAAACTAAAAACCAAACACATAAAACAATATTTGCATGTGTTGCCTAACTGCTTGTAATTACTGAGCTGGCATGAGGGCTACATTACAAAATCAAGCAGCTTGGTCGTTAGTCATGAACAGTGACAGATTGCATGGCTCGTATGGTGTGCTACATGAATGCCACTGACATTTGGGCTCTTCCTTTTCAAACTCACAGGAGGAGGAAGGCAGCAGAGCAGAGAGAGCTGTCCGCTGAACATTACCGAGCATGCTGGGAGCTGCTGAGTGTTGCACCCTGGAAGGGGCTGCCCGGTGTGGATGGGAAATCCATGGGTCGTCACCGTCGTAACAGTGTAAGATATTGGAACTGATCCCTGGTGCATCTTTCGGGAAAATAGGTGGAAGGGGGAAATTAAGTTATTTCACAACAAGCAGAGTCACAACACACTTGTGCCACACTTCCTGCATCGTACAGCATTTGCAAATTCTTGGATGGCATTTTCGGTCGGACGCATGGTGCGAATTCCTTGCCCGTGTTCTCGCACCTGGTCGTGTAGATCCACCATGATGGGGCTCTGCTGGGGCAGATGTGCAGCAGGGTGAAGCATGCGTGGTGGTGTGCTGGTGTGGCTGTACTGTCTGGACTCATCTAAAGGAACCTGTTGGTGATGCTGTGAGAAAAGCAGGTGATGGAAGTTCTCATCCTGGACCGAGGAAGTGTGCAGCACAGGTCTGTCTCTTCTCCCCCACTGGCGTCTCACGGGTGGGCTGCAGACGTATGGGAAACATCACCACTGTTACACGCTGATTCAAGCAGCAGTTTGTTCATATTCTCCATGATTTGGATATGGTAAATGATAGGCAGAGATAATGGTGCATTATGTCTTTTTGTGGCGCGAACATTGTACGAGTCACACAAAATTTGGCACATGTTCGAAGAACTGTTCCCCAACTTTGGATCCGACTGTTCAGGACACGGAGACACTGTGGGATGATCGAGGCTATTTTCTGGTCTACAGAAGATGATCAGAATCAGATTTGCACCTTTCAAAGAAAACCGAAAAAAAGGACACTTTCGTGGATCTACTTTAGGAAAAAAAAACCTCATGACAAAATGGTTCTACCTTCTCCTGAGATGCACTGGGGCGTTGCAGGGCTCTCCAAGGAACCTCCTCGGGTTTAAGGGGGCTGTTGGTGGCAGCCTATTTACTGCTATTTCCCATGGTCGCATTGGTGACGTCGTGCAGACGAGTCACACCCCGGGAAAGGAATCCGTACGGTGGAGGCACTTGTATGTGGCCTCTGATTGTCTTAAACCCTGTGGGTGAAACACCAGATCGACAAATTAATGATCTTGCTCTCGAGTACAAAGTAATTACATTTTGATCTTTAACCATAGCAGAAAGTGCTGAGAAAAAGGCAAATCATATTAACTAGTGTTAGTTTCTTTCCAACAGGGATGCAACTGGCATCATTCAAGATCTGTACAGCATCAATAACTTTATTAAATTACATTTAAAGCTCAAATACACCACAGGCCCACTTGGATTAGATATGATGCCAAACTACACAAGTACACAATCACATGCTGGAAATGTGAATGTTTTGCAGCTGTCTTAGTTGTCAGAATAACACAGAGAAGATCTTCTAATTCAACTGTGTAGTAGAGAAAATATGTGCCAAACATTTCTTTTTTTGAGCTTCGGTAAATGTTTTTTAAATTAGAAAAGTATTTGATTAAAGTCACTGTGAAATAGCCAACATCAGTCAGCACACATATGATACTGAGGGATCAGTTTACCCCCATTTCTGCATAACAATGACACTGGTTCGTTGACGATCTCCTCACATGCTGTAATTGTTATGTAATAATAAAAGAAAAAACATGCCAGAATGATTTGAATGTAAGTGAAGATTATCAGTCACCGCTGGGCGAGGTACCTGATGCAGCAAGATGAATAAATCTAATCACAGTTTTGGAAATTTACGAGTACAAATAAGAGTCTTCCGGAGTAGTACACCACCGCATTTCATTTCCATTCCACAAGTTGCATCGTTGCTATCTTCGATTATCTCTTTAACGTGACAAAGACTTTATGATCCAAGTGTTGCCTTAAACATAGCAATGAAATGTTAATGGTGTAATTAAAAGCGCTATACATTCGGGGACGTGATAAATAGGGGTCGCTGTAGCGTGCCCGAACAAAAACATGGAAAGCCATGTGCTCATAAGACAAAGCAACAACAAAAGATGTGGCAGGCGAGCGAAGCGTCTTGCTGCCGTGTAGTTTCTGTGGTCACAGCTCCGTTACACTTCTGCTTACCAGTGTTATGCAAAGCTTAGTACTTATAATAATGAACCTTAGGAGCACTACGCTTGCAATGAGCTGCATGTTCCGACAGTCACGGTAAAAGCTCGATGCCCCCTATTGAAGGAGAGCAGCTAACTTTAGCTAAGCTAGGCTAACGCTTTGTCCAACATAACGGCAGCAGCAGATAACTGCTGCGAGCGCGTGAGCCATTACATGATAGGGACGCATGCACAACCATCACTGCATATGTAGCCAGAAGAAGAACGTTTGTATGGACAGTATAAGCGTGAGTTGGGCTGCAGCACAGCCCACATCTTACTTTCTTAGCTAGTTTGCTTCCTCGGTGAGAAAGGCAGATGGCAGGTGTTTTAGCCTCCAAAATGTCGCGTCCCATCAAGTTGCGCTTGAACGCAACGGATCCGAACCGAGCCAGTACCCGAAGGAAAGCACCGTTAACGGGTAATTACCGCACCGCAATTTTCCCCCCGACAGTTAAATTGCCAATGTCCTCCGACAGACTTGGTATTAGCTCGCTAACATTAGCCAGCTAACACACGCTCTCAGCTGCAGCATAAGGGGAGACTCGCTCTTCGCCAATAAACCCGTTATGATAGCGGCACCGAGGTTACCGGCGGCGTCAAACGGAGCAACGGATACCGTCAACCGCGCGACAATGATAACGTTAGCTTCACAAAGACAGAAAACATTCCTTGGCGCGTGTATGTTCCTTGAAATGCATTGTTATGGCGAAACCCCGCCCCCACTGTACGAGCAGCCAATCAGCGCACATCAAACACAGACAGTAGACGTCCAGACAGCCCGAGCTACAATGTATCCAAACAAGCAGTTCCTGTTGTTACATGCTGTTTATAAACATCAGGACCCCCACTGGATCACTACAGGGGTCCCTTAAAAATCTTATCTCACTCTTTTACTGAAGCACCTTTCAAAATCACTACATCGATGTTGCTGGTGATTTTCGAATGAATTTTCGAATGAATGTTGCACCGAGGTGAGAATAAGTGATTCCAATGATAATATAAAATCATCCAACAGTGTTTTTTGATGATAAACTTATAAAATGGATTATTTAGAACCAGACGTTAACTCGTTTGTTTATTTATTTATTCATTCTTTTTTGTGATGGAATACTTTATATCTTCATTTACATTTTTTACCTGGCTATTGTTAATTTTGTCATTTGAAATAAGCAACAACAACAACAACAATAATAATAACAACAATAAACTCGTTTGTTGCTATCTGAATGACAATTAAAGTCTTGTCTACTTCCTGTTGTGCAGAGTAATCCCGCTGTCTTCCAGCCTGATTTGCCGTGCTACGTCACAGTTTATAGTTTCTGAATAAACTCTAATGGCATCAGCTTGAGAACTGCTGGCACAGGAATACGGACGAAAACCACAGCAGCAGTTCAATATTAAGCTCCACTTCAACACATCCAAACACCGCTTGTTAACTATCACCTCTGCAGTTATGTCACATTGTAAGACACGACTACATATTTATTGTGTGGAATTGTGTCCCATATGAAGTTAATTATATTTAGGCAATAATACAGCTTTAATTACAGCTATTCGAGCCGGTAACGCAACTCTGGTGGAGGCTGCAAACATGCGCACTTAATAATGACAGCACACAAGTGATTTTATTTTGTCGATCTCGACTGCTAAAGTCAGTAAGGCTGTTGTCACTGACAGTCTATTTTGACTCTCAGCGGAGGCCACACTGTCTTACTGTAGACTACACTGCATGTTATGTAATATTGCACTTGCATGATCGAACCAGGGGCACCGTTCGCCAGACAGCAGTTTTGCATCGCTTGGCTCACAATCAATGCGACCAGAAACGCCGTTATGTGACAACACACTGAGAGATTAACAAGCTTTATTGGGCCTTAAAAAAAATCTGTCGATCGGGCCCAGTTTATCCAGGAAGAGTTAATAAATAATTTCGTATGTTTAGGATGCTTCGCTGCAAAGTTTAGCGTGCAGATCCAATCTTTTTGATTTGCGTCCGTGGCGAGCAACTACCGAATAGCTGACCAAGGAGAGGAGCAGCTGTGTGCAACATAGACTAAATGTAAACATTACAACATCGCACTCGGTAGCAGCAAAACAAGGAGGGGCTGGAGGTTGAGCAGGATGACAGCCCCAACAAGCCGCCCGACCAGCTCTCGTCAAAACGCGCCGCAACTCCCGCACAATTCAACCGAGACCACGCAACGCCGAGAGGAGAGGAGTATTACCTGATTGTTAACAAGCAACCATTAGATCACTGATATTTCCCTCGTAATGTTCACATCTCGTTAGGCTAAGTGCGGCATCCTATGGTCAGCTGTTCCCGTGTGGAACATTCCGTGGATTTCACCACTGCTGGGGGAAAAGGTGCTGCGCGCCCCCAGCCTCACGTTATCAGCGCCATCCCGTCACCTCTCGTGCCGCCGTGGGCTTTGAAACAGTCGAGATTTTTTCGGATAGAGTCGCTTTTTAGGCTTTGGAAGAGGCGAGCGAGCCCCGCGGGTCGTTTGGCTTTCTGCCGCTGCCCGTTACACCCCCATCTCTGCGCTTTGGCGGAGCGGCGAGCGCCCGGCGCGCTGCCATTTTTACCGTAATGGACAGAAAAAAGTGTGTCAGTCTGACTCCAGAGTTCAAGGTTCGCCGAGACCAAATGCGCTCATTTAGATTCTGGGGATATTTCTCGGCGAATCAGGAGGAGGGAGGGGGGGGGGGAATAAAATGAGCAACCACGGGACACGTCTGCTACAGTTTGTTGCGTTTGATGTTTGAGATAGTTGCACAGTTTGAAGAAACGTGCCTGCAGTCATGTTTAAGGATGCAAATTGCAAGGAGCATTCTGGTGATGAAGCCAAATACCAACTTGATCGTGTTTCACAACATAATACTCCATCATTGTGGATTGGTATATCAAATCTTAACCTATATCCTATGAAATATGGCAGTCACACATGCGTAACCAGGTCAGAAGTACATTATTTTCAGTCACAGAGGAGAGGGATTGGAGGAAAGGCCGTGCCAAAAATAGATCCCACCCTGGTGGGTCTTCTCAGATAGAGGGAGCCACAAGAAAAACCTTGCAATTGGTTGAAAAATATTTGATAGAAGACCTTTTTGCACTTTATTTTATGAATACTTTTCAGGGAAATTTATTGGGAAATCGTACAAACTCGACTGTTTTGATGACCCCCCACAGGCTCTGCATCATGGAGCTATTTTTCGTTTGCCGCTTAAAGTGTCAAATGAACACTTCAAGGTAAATTTTTAAGTCTTTGGTAAAGCCATTTGTATGCATCAGGTGGCAGTGTCGAGTCACAGTAACGCTCAGTGTTTCCTTCACAACGCCCTCTTCGGGCATTGACAGAATATATTCAGCAGTAGTCCGTCGCCATCTTTATGCTAAACTTTCCACCTGGTAGCACCTGGACCTGCTGCTCGCTCTCACGTTGGACTGAGGACCAAGTGACATGACAACACTCCTTCTTGCTGGACAAACAGCTGATCAAGTCTGGGATGTGTTGAAGCTTTTTGGTTGTAATGTCCTCAAACAAACAAACAAACAAACAAACAAACAAACAAACAAACAAACAAACAAACAAACAAACACATCTCCTCAGAATCAGTTGATTGTTTTTGCTAATTGTCCCGTCAGAATGAAAAATAAAAGTCTGAGAGTGAATTAAGTGGCCAAATAACTGTTGCACTTATCTGCTCTCGCTGCTGCTGGCCCAAAAAATAAAACCACAAGACTCTATTCACTCAAAACTGTAATAAAATGTCTGCAGTTTTACAACTCTGTTTTCATGTTTGGTAGGTCAATAGTTTTTTTGGATGAAAGCCATTAAAAGAGAAAAGAGGAAGGGGGGGGGGGCTGCACTCTAACTGTAAACTTCATATGATGTTTTTATGAGGTTGTTCCACATGTTGAGGAATGGATGAAATGAGTTCTGTCGTTAACACACAGTCACAGTCATCTTATCTGTGCATCTTGTTGGTGCCAAACTGTATTTTCATGTTACGTGTACGTGTTCATGCCGTTTTGTATCACTCAGGAACAATTTTATCATGCCCGCACCCATTTATGAATTTCTATTGCAGGTTAGGCGGGACATGTGTTGCCAAGTGCTGCAAGTCATAAACCAAAGTCTGATAGAACAAGGCGATAGGAGGCAGCCTCTGGATTGGCTGTCATCAGTCTCGGCTTGTGTCATTTTGGGGACATTTTCTTGTGTATTTTTTGTTGACTTTATTTCCTCCCACTCACACAACATCCACTCTCAACGACGGTGCCAATTTGAAGCTCCCATAATTGTTTTGATCCATATTTTATCATAGGTTTACAGTTTGAAATCTAAAATAGAGAGAAAGGTGTTCAAGTGAAAGGTGACTTTTTCATTTAGACTCCTCTTTTTTTTTTTTTTGCCGTTGGTGCCAGTGAGCAAAAACACAAACTCAAAATAAGCTTGTGAAGATGACGAGTACTTGACCAAGATTGTCAGGATGACATAAGCATTATTGGCATCACTGTTAAAGGCTTCATTAATATTTGATCCCAGGAGTGACATCTGTAGGATTTATGAGTTATTAGAATTGAAATATCAAGAGTTACATTGCCGGAATCCTCTCAGAATTCCCTTCTTTAACAGTTTGCACATGATGGTGCAACTGATTCTGAGAGGATTCAGTGATTTTTAAGGCCAAACTTTACCAAACTTTGAAAACATAAGATTGAAGATTTTGATTGGCAGTAGAATGATTTATGAACCATGTTCAAGAAATTTCGATTATTCTCAAACTGGTGACTGCAGTGCAAAAAAAGTTGAGTGTTTCCTCCTGATTTTAAGGTCTTCTTTTGTCTGTTTTCACTTGTTCGTTTGGTGTTTTTTGGCAACAATACGAAACAGCTTGTTCAAAACTTTTGAGAAAATAAGCCAAAAAAAATCAATGAAACAAAAGAATGTCTTCTCTTGAAAAAAGACAATTATACCTTGAAATTAGCAGGGCAGCACTGACAACCTGGAGATGATGTCCTTGTTTTTTAAACTGTGAAAAGAATTTTCTGCCCCGAAATCAGTAAAATCTACTTGGTGGGAATAATTTCGTTGTCTTGTCCAATCCAGATGTCATTACACTGAAACATGGCAAGCATCTCTATGTCAGAGTTTTGGACCCCCTGTTTTCCGTCTTGATGAAGTGGTGCGGTGCGGCATTGAGCTCTGTTTTCCTGGCAAAACTCTGGTGAATGAATGCAGCGCGCAGTCTTTTGTGTCGGGCCTCCAGTTTGGTCGACATGCCAGGAAACAAAGAAGTTTATCAGGGAGAGCTCATTAGGGAGTGGATCCGTTTTTTTTTGTGGGCAAGACATCAATCCAGCGATTTGTTCGGGTGAGACGTGTTTCACAAAGGCCCCCGGTCAGTGTGTGTTCCCATGACAACAGGATCGCCCCCACCGAGGCAAAAGGGCAGTTCAGATGGATCCCAGGCTGGGTGCATTGCAGCCTGGCAGCTCTGATGGCCAGTCGTTGATGGGGCGGAGCGTTTCCTGCATGGGACACATTTTTTCGTTACCATCTGAACAGCAATAACCAAAACGTAACACTCACAAGAGAGAAGCTGGTTGTTACTGATCTTCTTTGCTTCTCGAGACTGGTGGTTTCAATGCATGAGGATCAAAACGAGGGCGCTGGGTGCTGTAAAAAGGGGCTGTGCGTTTCTCGCGTGTTAATCATTTAAGTTTATAGCTCAGGGACGATAATCACAGGGGACGCAAAAGGCAAAGGTCTCAGGCTGACATCAGTACAGGAGAAGCCCTCGGTGGAAGTCGCCTGGTAAGTCTGACTGCTCTGATTTAAAGCAAATGTACTTTTTCCGAGGTGTCAGGGTCCTGTGATTAATGTGGGAGTCAATGTGTTTTCAATAAAACCTGATGATGTCAAACAGATTTTTAAATATTAATGCGATCCATTAGACAGACAGTGTCATATCCTGTCTCACTTCTACTTGTTTGTACTGATGATGATGTGCTAATTCTCCCAAGGTTGTTTCTTTCACAAACATATACAATCGAGGCGCTTCGTTCACACTTGTTTGAAGCTTCTAGGACCAATTATGGGCAAAACAAGTCCTCACAAAAAGAGTGTATCATACAAAGGTTTGCGGAAATGTAAAACAACCTCTCTTAAATCTTTGTCTTCATTACTCGAGGGAAGACTTGTTCAGCTCTCAGGTGAAGTTTTCTGCCCGAGTCAAAGCTTTCGGATTCAAGATTTACAGTCACTTGATTTCCCTTTGTTGACCTGTTGTGGAACACACATTGACCCTGAGGTGCATGGATAGAAAGGAAACGAGAGAAAGGGGATAGAAAAATAAATTTTACTGACTCAATCATCGCACCATATCATGAAATATGATTCCTGTCCATTTACCTTTTTTATACCTTTACATGATCACCAGACTGGAGGGTTTCTCCTTAAAGCTCAACCTCAATCGTCATCCGTTTTATATTGAGGAACTCGTAAAGAGCTGCTGGGTTTTTCCTGTCAACGGGAAACTTCCTGGTGGTTGCTCTGTATACTTCATTGGATCTGGTTTAGGTGTGGCTTCAAACTTTAATCACATCAACTGGTTAGAAATCAGCACGGGGCTGTCTGATAGCCTGCTATCTGTCACCTTGATCAGCTGCGTGCGTCAGAGAAGTTATTGATGTCCAGCCATTTGGTTTCCTGAACAAAGAGGAAACGTTCTTCGCCAGTTAATAAAGCATTTTAATGTTTCTTGTGTAGACATGGAGGCGGTCACAACTGGTGTGCTGCTGTTGTGCCTTATCAGCCTACCAAATGGTGAGTACCAAGGAAATGCAACAGCCTTTTTTGTCTGTTGTTGGTTTTTCTAGAACACTTTAACACTCAGATGTTGTGTTCCAGTGGCAAGCAGAGCACCTCAAATCACCACCTTCGTTTACATGGTGTGTGAAGACACACCCGAAAGTAAGTAAAAGTGTGACATCAAAAACTGTTCTCCCTCTGAGATTTTCGATTTTGGGACACAAATAATTCTGCAAATGGCTTCTAAACGTCTCACCTGGTTTCTGTGTGTGCAGACAGCGAGGCGTTCACTATCAAAGCGACAGATTATGGAAGTAACATACTGACTTATGAGATCTTTGGGATGAACGCAGCGTTCTTCAAGGTGGACCCCAACACGGGGGTTGTGAGCGTCAGGAGGAAACTGGACAGAGAGGTACAGCGTGTTGGAGCGGGACACTTTGGCTGCGACCGACCAGCTTCACCACTGACCTAGTTCTTGTCTCCTCCAGAGTACGGAAACAATGGTGCTCGAAGTCAGAGTCAGTAATGTTGATGGTACGGTAAGTGGCTTCACAGTCAGTTTCTTTAGCATCTTTAATGTCACATACATCTAATTGTATTTACATGTAATGCATGTGTGTCTTTCAGACCAGTGATGACATAAACATAATATTAAATGATGCCAATGACAACAGACCTCTGTTTTCGGAGCCTTCATACAACTATGATGTTGAAGAGGTAAGGAACTTTTTTCAATTTTTCCATGTTACATAACAATGTCTGTATCATCTATGTTGTGTTTCCATGACAACTGGTCTCAACCTCAGGTGTGACACCTAAGCTCTTGGGGTGAGACAAAGAAGCAGAATGAGACTGCAGAGAAAGGAACTGCCAGTGATTTTATTTTGAAGGCTCCTGCTTTTTAACATGAATGAGAGGGTTTATGTTTCTATCAGTGCTATTCCCCCCCTCCTTTTTTAATATAAAATCAAATCAAGCTCTGCTGGAGGGGTCCAAAGTGTTTTTTTAAGCAGCATTTTAGGAGGACCGTAATTTTAGAAGTTTGAAGTAATATTTGAGAAAAACAAAACCACACAAAGTTCTTAAAGCAATAACTGTGTCTTACAATTTGTTAATGTTTTGGTTCTTCCAACAGAATACAGCTGTGAATTCACTGCTGTTTAGGGTCGAGGCCTCTGATGCAGACACGGGAAATGCTCGCATCATTGAATACAACATTGATGAAGTGAGGTCTCTCGTTTGGGTAACCACAACCTTGCCTTTGAATTCTCTTCCCTAACTTGCATACACTGATGCTGTGTTACAGGTCATTCCAACTGAAGGAATTGCTCACTTCAGTATTGGGCCCTCAACTGGTGAAGTTAGACTCATTAAATCTCTGAATTATACATCTCTGGACACTTTCTACAGAGTGAAGATCAATGCATCTGTAAGAAGACAACCTGGATTATTTTGTTCTGTGTTATTCAAATTCATGACGACATAATCATCTATTTCTTTCAAATTCATAATGATTGGCTTTGTCTGTTGAAAACAGGACGGTGGAGGCAAGTGTCATTTGGATGAAGTGACGTACCTCTCAAGCGTTGTCTTTGCTTTCATCACGGTTATGGACATCCCAGACCTCGACCCCAAGTTTTTAAACTCCCGCTATATAGCGAATGTCGAGGAGAACTCGCCTGTGGTGTGTGCCATCGCCTTTGACTTTGTTTGACTGTAAAGTGTGTGCGTGCGTGCGTGCGTGCGTGCGTGCGTGCGTGCGTGCACGTGTGTGTGTGTGTGTTTATTGTGTATTCATTTTT
>JASSRZ010000049.1:3556168-3577877 GCA_032164315.1 Malacoctenus gilli
TTTCTTTCTTTCTTTCTTTCTTTCTTTCTTTCTTTCTTTCTTTCTTTCTTTCTTTCTTTCTTTCTTTCTTTCTTTGATGCAATTCTGAGGACACTTTTCTGACTCCTGCTTCAAAGATAGTTTTTGCATTTTTAAAATTGTTTTTAAAAATTGTTTTTAGATTTAGAGTACAACACAATGATGTTTTTGATCACATTTGAAATACCTCAGGAGCATTCCTGAAATGGCTAAAGCAGAAGTTGAAATGCAAGATAATTTATAAATCATTGACACACATATTGAACTTATCCTAAGTTTATACTTGCAAGCTACTGTTTGTCCTTCTCTTTCTTTGATCACCTGATTACAACTTCACATCATCAATAACTAATACTTTGCTCACTTTGACCTTGTTTTCTAGGCGAGAGAATCAAGAATGAACATCCACGGGGTTGAGGCCAGCACCACTGCAAGTGTGCACATCACCATAGATGATGTGAATGACGAAAAGCCAAAGTTTTTCAAATGTGGCGATTTCGGTGACGTGTCCTCGTGTGTGGAGGCATCTGAGTTCACGGGAGAGGTCGTGGAGCACCAGTTTGGCTCTGTTCCCATCAGCATGATGGTCAGAGACCTGGATAAGGTGAGAAAGGACAGACCTTTGGGATCAGGACAGCTTTTGTTTGTGAGGGGTCTGCCGTTTGGAGCAGCACTAACAGTGTCGAATCTGGTCTGTGGGGGTCCTCGCGAAGAATCCGTCCACCGAGCTGACTCTGGCGGGTGAAGGAATGGATGCGTTTTCCGTGACGCAGCTGTCAGACAACAGCGTTCAGCTCGTCATCAGGGACTCCGAGAAACTGGACTTTGAAGTACGACAGCAGGTGGTTTTTCAGGTACGGGCAATGAAACAAGCGATTCGGCTGAGACGATATGATTGTTTTACTTCAATCTCCACTCGTTCAATATGTTCTCGGTCCCCTTGTTGTTTTGTAGGTGATCGCTAAGGATATGGAACAACCCACTTTCCTCTCTACAGCGACAGTGACTATAAACATACTGGATGCCAATGACAACATTCCCGTCTTCCTTCATGACACATACACGTTCACTGTGGATGAGCACTCCCCTGTTGGCACCGAAGTATCCACGATAACTGTGAGTCATCAATCATGTTGATTTCTGACCAAATTAGAGCATTTATTCAAGAGTCTTAAAAGATCCTAAAACAAGCACGATACTTTTTGTTTGTTTGTTTAGGCAGTTGACCCAGACACAATGGACCGCGGCAAGCTCGAGTACAGACTCCTGCCAGAGAGCATGTATGTGTCACCTGATGGCAGAGTCTGCCTTTCTGCGCTCACTCTGCCAAAGCCCAGCTAAACCTGCACCTGTATCTCTGTCTCCCAGACTCCCGATTTTTGATGTGGAGCGACTCACAGGCAAAATCTTCGTGAAAAGCGAATCTCTCCTGGATCGAGAGGTCAAATCTGTGCACTCGATGACTCTGCAGGCCAGAGACACAGCAGGGCAGGTCGGCACCACGGTGGTGGAGGTCACCCTGGCTGACATCAATGACAAGAGGCCGGTCATGAACAGAGACGCTTACCTGGAGTATGTGAGAGAGGGCCAAGAGTTCCTAGTTAAAATTGAGGTAAGTGTGAGCAGCAAGGTTTTGGTTGGCACAGTCACGGTCTTTTGTATTCAACAGGACCTTTTGACTGCTCTGATACTTTGTGATGACAATGTTATTTTCTTGCCTTTTTAAATTGGACGAGTCAGATAATGATACACAGTGATAGAATAAAAAAAGAGGGGGTTTATTGACGAATAGTTCAAGTTAATTTTTGAATTCATCTCCACTTTCCCTGTGGTTGTATGACTCTCATTAAAGCACAGTGTTCTCATTTCAAGTATTAAGTAACTGCAAACAAACCTACAATCCCTAAAGGATGCAAGTTTAGGTAACAGACCTGTGGAATAACCTGTGTCCATCAGAAAAACCCAAAACAAATCATTAGAAAAAGCAGCATGCTGATGAGTTCAACCACTGTCATCACTATTACCAGATACACAGCTTAGAAGTAATGAAAGAAACCATGAATAAAAGTGATTTACTCCACCTGAGAGTGTTTGTATGGTTGAAGATTGCTTCTGCCTTCACCATGTTGAAGGAATAAGCTCTAACCAACTCAGCCTTTACTGGAGACGCTGTGATATTGCTCTCTTTCATTTGTTACAAACCAGCTCAGGTCATCTTTTTCTCACTCCCTTCTCTCACTTTTCCCTCAGCAGTTTCAGATGTGCATCAAGCACTCGATTCTGGTCAAATTTCAAATTTCATTTTTACTCCAGTTCTTAGTTGACTCCACCAATGTTATCACATTTCAGTCCGTGGCTTGGCAAAAAGACAATATTGTTGGAATAATTCCAGTGCTTTGAAGAGTGAGATTACTCTTGCTGCACAATTGATGTTTCTCGTCATTCTGCATCGGACAGGCGACTGATTCAGACGAACAAGGCACAGCAAACAGCAGAATCACTTACGCCATCGCCCCAGGCAGTCACAAGCTGAACTTCACCATTGACGCGGAAACGGGAGAGTTAAGAAACAGTGGCGAGCTGGATCGTGAGGCCCTGGACCCGGCGCTAAACGGGAGGATTGAGCTCAGTGTGACGGCAACTGATGGTGGAACACCGCCACTGTCTGCCGTTGTCCCGGTGACCATTAATGTCGACGTAAGTCTCCTTCCAAATGTTTCTGTGTTGTAATACATGAGGCCATTTCATGGATGTGATGTCAGTGTTTTCTGTGGTGCATCACAGGACGTCAATGACAACGCGCCCAAATTTAAGGACCCTCTGTACAGTTTTTCGGTCAAAGAAGGAACAAAAGGTACGTAGCCCTCTTGTTGAAGCATTTAATTGTTATTGGCAAACGTGACTCATAGGCAAAGACTTCTGTTTTCATCTCTTTAGGGGCAAACGTGGGTGCTGTCTTCGCCGAGGACTTGGACCAAACTACCAACTTCAACCGCATTTCATTCAGCATCGCCTCTGGAAGCTTCGGGAGCTTCATCATTCGAACCACAGATGAAGAGGTGGGCTACAGAGGAGACATCAGCGTGGACCCCGACGTTGAGCTGGACTACGAGAGCGATCGCAAAAGCTTCACGCTGCTGGTCCGGGCGGCGGATCTGGAACAGAAGCAAGCGGAGGTGACGGTGGAGGTGGCGGTGCTGGACGTGAACGACGAGAGGCCTGAATTCACGCCGACAAAGGCTGTGAGGGTGAAGGAGAACACCACCATCAGCGATGCTGTGGGAAAATTCACGGCGATCGACAGAGACGGGAATCATTCGCTGGTCTTCCAGCTGGAATCGGTCAGCTGCAGATGTAACAACACCATGACAGCCTGTGGCTGGTTTACCCTCGACCCGACGGGGAGCGTCTTGGTCAACCCCAAGCAAACCATTGATTATGAACAGTGCGATCAGGCCGTGGTGACCGCTCAGGTGGTTGACCAGTACACAGAGAAGGGAGAGAGCAACAGCGCCTCGCCTGGTCAGTGCTGCCGTGTCAGCGGATGATTTAAAAAACAAACTGAAGTGATTCAGTCGAGAAGCAGCGCGGAAAAATGACACGTTTCATTGCGTTTGATTCATTTTACAGGAGAAATGGTGATCAACATTGAAGACATCAACGACAACGCCCCCGAATTCATCTTCTCAAATGCTGTCTTTGGTGAGTTCCTGTCCGAGAATAGGAATCGACTTTATGTTGCTGCATCTCACCTGAAGCATCGGAGATTATGTTTCCAGTCAAGTCTGTGTGTCTGTCTGCTCGTATGTGTGATTGAGCTGTTTGTCTGATGCCCACTTGTTTTTTGTGTCTTTCAGTTGTGGTGTCAGAAAGTGCCAACAAAGGCACATCAGTTGCCAAAGTCACTGTGAGTAGGAATTAAATAAAATGTTGTCAGCCTGTTGGCAAGAAATGTGAGGCCATGTCTAGACGCGCTCTCTGGTCTTGTCTCATTGCTCTCAGGCGGTGGATCTCGACTCCGTTGCCAACAGGCAGATCGATTTCAAAGTGACGGCAGTTCAGTTTCAGAACTTGAATAATGAAGTCTCCACTATGAGGCTGGTGTTTGAGGCCATCACCGTACCGCAAGCGGACACTTATGAGGGGAATATTCAGTGAGTGCACTGCAGCACACAAAAAACTGAGTGTTGCCCCCCCCCCCCCCCCCTTGGAGCTGGTGTGCAACCATTCTTCCCATTGTCTTCATCTCTGATGTTCTTAACTCGTCACAGAACTACAGAGGGACTTGACTTGAAGCTGCAAGGGAAGTATCTGGTCACAGTATCTGCAACCGATCGCGGCGGACTTTCGACAAGCACCACACTGGACGTGAGTGTAAACACCTGTGGATGAATTAGATCCGTCAGAGACGGAAAGGCAACGTTTAAACTCCAGCCCCTTTGTTGACCGTCGTGTTTTGTTTTTGTTTGACAGATTTACACGGTTGATGAGTCCTACAGAGTTGAACTTGAATTTTCCGGTTCTGAAATTGAAGTTGAGAAAAAGATGAATGAGATTAAAAGGTGTGTTTTAAATCTACTTTTTTTTCTTCTTTTGCTGGGCCGTTTTCTCTCACAAGTGATCCATTTTCTTGATTAACTCCTCAAACACCCTGTTCATTCATTTTTCCAGAGTAAATTATGAGTACCTGAATTTACTAAAATGTTTTTGCCTCAGTGTAATTTAGCCACCTTTACTTTTCTGTTATTGCTCTCCAAGTTCATTTTATTCTCGACAGTTGTTCATAAGAGATCAAATCAAATTGAATTACGCTGAATTAGACGCGGGCACGCACAAAAACTAATTTGCTTTACCAGTTGAACGAGCAGAGTGTAAAAGGGGTTTCACGTGTTTAAATCTGTAAACTGGGACTTTTTGCAGGGCTCTCATGGAAGCCACGAAGGCCTCTGTTGAAGTTGTTGCAGTCAGGCCGGGAACAGATGAAGCAGCAAGGCAAGTTTCCCTTTGGCAGCTCTTTAACCTCTTGACAATCATCCGCTGCTTGATTCTGTACACATCTTTGCTCACTAGATGGTGCCAACGCACCTTTAAGCAAAAGGAAATGGTTGAGGGAGAATGTGACTTGTAACAGGAGCGGCAAAAGGCAGGAACGTGGATGATGTGACGAGATTTCAAGCGTCAGTATGAATTGATTCCTTCATTTGGAGCATGCAGGTGTAAACTGGTGTTTCTTTTCCAGGGCAACAGATAGCACGGTGCTTGTGGTGTACTTTATTTACTACAACGGGACGGCTCTCAACTCCGACGAGGTGGAGAAGAAGCTTTCTGATGCTGACTATTATCCTCACCTGGCACAGCTCGGCCTCCAGTACATTGTGAGTGAGAGTGACCTCAGGGCGACGTTTTCATGTTTTCTGTATTGTTTCTACACCGTCTTGCTGTGAAAACGAGGAAAATAAGTCAGCACCTTGTCTCTCAATATTTAGCCACACAAACATTAGTTGTGAGAATTAGTAACCCCCGCATACAGTTGGCCCAGGGTCTTCCTACTGTGAGGCAAGAGTATTAATGCTGGTCATCACAGTGCAAATGCCTGCAGTGGGTTTATGCTGATGGCGCTCCTCTTCCTCCGGCTGCAGGGACAGTCCAATCCAGAAGAACCTGAGGTGGACCATGTGCAGTTCATCCTGCTGGGAATGGTGGCTGGGCTCGTCATCGTCCTGGCCGTCCTCACCACCTCGCTGCTCTGCACTCGCAGAAAGTAAGACCCCGTTTGGTGCGATTGACCTCTGACCCCTGTGGGGCCACTCCTCTTGTCGTCTGTGCTGCCGTTTATCATCAGGTGTGCTTTGAATGGCGCTTAACTTGTTGACGAATCATTTTTAATTTTTTTTTTTATGTTACAGCTACAGGAGGAAGCTGAAAGCTGCTAAAGCCATGAACTCTGCCTCCATGGTGATCTCTGACAACCAGAAAAGTGGTCCTGTAGTACCTGGAACCAACAAGTACACCACAGAGGGGTAGGAACTCAGTGCCATAAAAACAATGTCTTAACTGAACCTCTGTAACTTTAACCTTTCCTCTGCATTTCTTTTTCTTTTTCCAAGAGCTTTTATTGTTACAGAAAGGATTACTTGATTGTTTTCTCAACAATCGTTTAAAAAACAAATATGTAGAGGTGTTTTTTTTTAAGTGGACTTTCTGAGAAATTGACTGAATGTGATTGAATGCATGTACATTGAATCGATTGTTTGCTGTTAAAAATTTAATATAATGATAAATGTGTTGAGCAGGTATTTTTTGAAGTACAGTTTGAGCGTTGTCCCAATAAATGTACTTGAACACAAATTTTGTTTACAAGTCGATATTTTTCCATTTCCCTTTGCCAGAGCCAACCCGGTGCTCAACGTCATGATCGACACAACGATCGCGCTGGACATGGACGAGGAGAGCTCCGACGTGGACAAAGTCAGGTAAGGCAAATTGTGCTGGGGCAAACCGCGTGCCCACCAAAAGGCACGTTGTGATCGAAGGTTGGTGACATTCAGTCGAGTCAAAAACCATCTGGAGACGAATTCACCTTGTTCCTCTTCTCCTTTTCGCCACACAAGCCTCAATTCCCTGGACTACAGCGAAGGCTCGGCTCTTCCTGAGAAGGGCGTCAAAACCAACATGGTGAGAGACACGTTCTCAAACGTAACTGCACTCAAATCTGTGAGCGTTTGAAAATGGCCTCAGTTTTAAACTCTTTATACTTTTGCATCAGCTGATGATCGAAGAGGAGGAAGAGGACAGTCACAGCGGACCCCCAGAGTACATTGAGCCACTCGGGGAGGCACTGGCTCAGCGGGGCCCAATGAAAACTAAAGAATCCCACGGAGGTGTCACTAACCCTGCATTTGACACCACAGATCTGTAATGAAAAGTCAGATCGGGCTGAAATAGGCCTCCCAAAAAAAGCACATGCAGTCTGTCTTCAAGCAGCTCTTAGTTGTGAAGGATGGGTCACAAAAAGCACACGATTCAAGCCTTTCAAAGAGGTGAAATATTTGATTGAAATGTTTATTTCAAGGAAGAGAAATACACGCAGAAAAACCAAAAACAGGAGGCGTTACTCCTTATGAAGGTGTAGAAATAAAACAGACTGTCATATGTGGCTCCTAAATCCAGGACTAATTTGTTCAAATATTCTCACTCTGGTTGGTAAAAGTACAGCAGTATCGACCAAACACTTTCACACCCTTTTGCCTTCAAGCTGTTAGCCCGCAAGCTCAAAACCATGTAAATAAAAGCAGAACTGTCATCAAACACATCATATAATTTGCAAAAACATCACACTTTCATCAGCTTTGTGTGGAGACTGTTTTGATCCAGACAATGAAAAATTGCAAAGTAGCAGGATGCACAAGTGATTCACTTTATTTTTGTTGATGTGTTCCCCAGCGGTTTAAAAACTGTTTGCTTCCAAGCTCATCTTGTTTGTGTAAGTCAACGGAGATTGGTGAATTTTGTTGCAGTGAACGCAACCTGAAAGAAAACTGGGAAGGGCAAAATACAACAATATTGCATAATGTCCCTTGTATGAATGAACTCCCTATTAATGACAAATTTGTGAGTGTTTTTTTTTTATGTGGATGTGTGTGCTGGAACATAAACATCATGCAGAGTGACCTTGCGTTTCGCTGAATATGCGTTTACTGACAACTAAATGAATGTATCACAGGTGCAATCTCTGAATAAAATCAGCCTCTTCAAATGCAGATTTCGCTTCACTTCTATGGAGGTCAACGCATGAACACCAACACCACCGACACTTCAAAAACACCTGAATGAAAACACATGTGAAACCTTTTTCCATCACATAATTTACAGCTGAGTCACTTGTCATGGCGTGAAAAATACAAGTAGGAATGGATTAAAAATACCCTGATTTCAGGAGTCAATTCTTTTTTTTCAAAAGATGATTGTGCGCGTCGTCAGCACGTTTTTACACTTTTTTCACAATACAAACAAGTCAAAACACTGAGCTGAATCTAAAAGCAGAATAGAAGACATACAAAAACCGGCATAAATGGTTGTCACTTCTCTTTTAACTCTTTATTGTTACGCTCATCCATATGGTGAAGCAAATAAGTCACTGTGAAATTTTGACAAACATTATGCAGCCCTATTGAGCCAACTTTCCCAATTTTATTTCATTTCGTTCTATTTTCTATTCTAACGCTTTTCTTACTTTAATTAAATTCTTGACGTTATTTTGTTTGAATTTTAATTTTCCTAATTGAAATACTTCCTAATGTTATTTTGGTTTTTATTTAATTTTAATTATTTTTAATTCATAGAAATACATTTGCTATTATTTGGGTTTTTTTTAATTCTGTAAAAATTCAATATTATGTCATATTTTTAAAAAAAATCATTTTTTTATCAACAAAAGAAATATATTTTTTAGTGAATCAATAAAAGAAAGAAAGAAGTAAACAAAGAAAGGTAAAAATAAAAACCCCAATTCTTTAAAAACACCTTTATTCGTCCTAAAAAAAGATAAATTATCAAAATATGTGTAATTCTTTTTGTGAACATTAAAGGGCCAGTTTGTTTGTATTTCTGTTAAGTTCAGCTGTGAAATAAAACAATTAATTTAGTTTGAACTAAATAAGAATTATAAAGTAAATCTAGTTCAATCAGTAAACTTATATTGATCTGTTTTATTTTCTATTTTGAAAATTTTATAGTTTTATATTTCTGATTTGCTCTACGAAATGGATGAGCAGGGTGTTTAAAAGGTTAAACCATCTTGAGGCAACACTGAAAGTCAAGCTGAAAGCTCACACGTTCCACCCAATGAAAGCTAAAATCACCGTCACATCGTATCAACAGGCCACCGATGGGTCATAAATGAACAATCATCAGTCTACTATCATCTGTCCCAGTCGCAGAGCTTGTTGGCAACCTGGAGAAAGAAAGCTGGTTGCCATGGCTTCACATTGTCTGAGGTGTATAAAAAAAGAAAAAAAGAAAAAAAGCATCAATAGCTAAAAAAAATGACTCAGTGGACGACTGAATGAAAACTGCGAGAGGGGATTGATGGAACTCATCAATCGCTTCCACAAGCATGTCGTCCATTGTGAAGCTCGCGAGACGTCACAGGAAATTAGTGGAAAAGATTAAAAAAGAACGGGCGCAAACAGGCAAAAGATAACACATCGTAATAACTGTATGGCTGTTTCTCGGTAAAGTAATGCTTCTCGTATTTCATACTTTGTGCTTGCTTGTCTTGTGCGATGGGGGAGATTCGTTCCTCGCACTGTTGAGACAATGTCTTGCCTGGAGGAAGGAGTGATTGGACGCTATCGCATCCATCTCACAGCCCGGGTGATTTCCCAGCACAGATTTGCTCTGACCCCCTCCCACCCGCTCGCTGGTCTCCCGTCACTCAGTGGTGTGAGCTCTGGAGCAGCAGTGAGGCTGCTGCATGTTCTCCATCAGCTGGCGGAAGGGGTTTCTCCTGCGCCGGCCCACCTTCCCGTCCTGCTCCCCCCGTTTCCCCGCGCGGCCCTTCCCGGAGCCCGAGCCCCTCTGGGCCGTCTCGGCGGTGAGGGGCGTGGCGGAGGGGTTGAGCGGAGGAGGGGGCGGCAGTGCGGCCTGCAGCTTCTGCTTCTTCACCTGCTTCTCCAGGTGTTTCTGGATGGCCGAGCCCAGAACGGCCACCTCCACCACGGCGCCGTACACCTCCCACGTCATCCCTTTCTCATCCCAGCTCACCTCCTGCACCGGCTCCTCACTCTTCTCCTCGTCCTTCTCATCTTCGTCCTCCTCGTCCATCGCCTCTCCGTCCCTCTCGCACCTCTCCTCTCCTTCCTCTTTACACTTCTCTTCACCTTTCTCTTCTTTCTCCTCCTCATCCGTCACCTCCTCCTCCGTGCTCCTCCCCTCACCCCTCTTCTCCCCACCGTTCTCTTCTTTGTCCCCCTCTCCTGTCACCTTTTCCTCCTTGCACCTCTCTTCATTCTTCTCCCCACCTTTCTCCTCTTTGTCCCCTTCACCCGTCACCTCTCCTTCTTCCTTGCACTCCTCATCCTCTTTCACACCCTTCTCCTCACCCTTGTCTTCACTTTTCCCCTCTCCTCCCTCCATTCCTTTCTCTTGTTCAGCTGGGTTTGCTTTATTCTCCTCAGTTACTCTCTTCTTTTCAGCCACTCCACCTTCATCCTCCTCCACCTGCTCCTTTGTGTCCTCTTCCTCCTCCACAATCTTCTCTTCGACGCTCATGTCCTTCCTGACCTCGGGAAAAGTCGTGACGGTGGGAGTTCTCGGGGTCATTGGTGCCGTCGCCACGGACCGAAACTCCACCTGCTGACCCACCTGCATCTCGGCGTCTTTCATCTCCGTACCCACAGAGGTGCATTTCCCCAGGGAGCTGGGGAAGTAGAAGGCCTGGTCTCCCTCGGGTGGTGTCATGGGGCTGGTGGCGGCAGACTGACACTGCACTACCTCCAGGCTCACCTGGGTGCGGATGTTGTGGCAGCCGAAAGGAGCCGGTGATTCTGGGATGCGGGGTTTCGTCTCCTCACGCGCATCCTTCGTTTCTTTGACCTGTGATTCCCCAGATTGTGACACTTGTTGGTTTGTCGACGGCTCCTCCGTTTTGTTTTGAGGCTGGTCTGTGTTTGACATTTCGTCGGGAGCGGCGCATCCTTCTTCCTCAACTTCCTCTATCTTCCCCACGTCTGGCTCAGTGGAACATAAAGGGGTTTCCTCTTTCTCCTCCTCCTCCTCTTCCTCCTCATTGTTGACATAGTGGGTCACCAAGATTGTTATATCTTGATCCATGCTCCCCATCCTCTGCTGCTTGCTCTGCTGATTACTATCCCCCAGGGTTCCTTGTGAATCTACTGACCCAGAAGCGGCACAGTTGATAGTGTCTGGAGATGTGAAGCCTTCAGTCGGCTCCTTTGATGCGGTAGCTTTCAAAGCTCCCGTTATTTCTGACTCAGCCTCTCCTTGGCTTCTTGTTGGCGGAGCGCTTTCCTTTTGGACAGTCTCCCGCTGCTCCTCGTCTCTCCCGACTTTCTCCTCCCTGGGCGCCGTCTCTCTGCCAGTGAGCTCGGGGAAAGCCGTGGCGGACGGAGTTTTGGGGGTCATGGGGAAAGGTGAGGTGGCAACAGAGCAGAACTCCACTTGTCTGGACACCTGCTGCTCCGCGTCTTTCGTCTCGGTGCCGACGGCGCCTGATTTCCCAAAAGAACTTGGGAAGAAGAATGAGTGGCCGCCTTCGGGGGGAGTCATGGGGCTGGTGGCTACTGAGCAGCACTGCACCACCTCCAGGCTCACTTGCGTGCGCATGTGTTGCTGCCCAGAGGGGGCCGGCGAGCGTGGATCGCAGGGGTCAGGAGTCGACGGCACAGGCACCAAGATTTTCTCGCTCTCTGTGCTTTTTCCTTTGTCCTGAGCCGTCTTTTCAGCCCCCCGAGCGTCTGCAACCTCACCTCCATCCCTCACGAGCTCGTTGCCGATCGTTGCATCATTATTAAGTGACGCTGTTATTGTTTTGACACCTTCAGGCACGACATCAGTCAGTATGCGCTCTCGTTTAGAGTCTGATGGGTCGACGGTGCCGCAATCTCCCCCTGAGAGCGCTTGATCTTTGGATGTTAGGTTTTCGTCCACGTGCACTTTTTGCAGGTAGTCCCCTTGAGTTTCCCTCCCTTGCCCCGTGTGTGGCTGTTGTCCTGCTGGCGCGCTGCTGCCGTCCGAGCCTCCCGAACACACGCCGTCATCCGCCTTCTCACAGGGCTGGTGGTCCTCTCTCAGACCCCTCATCTCATCCTTTAGACTTCCCATTCTGCTTCCCGCATTAAAGTGCAAAAAATTACCTGCAGGGCGTAACACAGCAGAGACACACTGTTTGTACACTTTGCAATCAGTAACACAGCTGACCTCCAGTGGAGGATAAAAACGCATTTTGTTGTGGAGTGTAAAAATACTCCATCGTGGCAAATCGATGTGAAGTGTCCGAACACTCACATGTAACCAAGTTACATCACTGCCACTACTCGAAGGGAACTGCTTTCATGGCTGTTTCAGAATCAGTGTCATGTAAACTGACATATATATATATATATTTACAGTAAACACTGAGCCACACTTTTTTTCAAAATAGGAGCCGACTGTTTCAGCACACTTGAAAGGCATCAGCATCACTTGCGTCTGGATTCTGCTTTAGTTACATAACAGCGAAAGCATGCACCAAAAACCCAAAGTGAAGTGTTGGAGGAAAGGAGAACGAGTGAAAAACGTACCTCAGCTGTCCAAGTCAGAGTGAAGCCTCCCCACAACGCTCCCGCAGATTTGGGTCAAACATTGCGAACCTGACCAATGACCGAAAGCTGCGTCTTCCCGAACATCTCCCCTCCTGACGGATGGCGAAAGGAGAGGCTACAGGTTTGTCTCTAGAAGAATCTATCTTAGGCAGCCCTCTCTCTTCAGGCTGTGGCTGTGTCTATTGAAAAGCTCCACATTTCCAGTTTCCCTGGAAACCACGGTCGAGTCCTGGCAGTGAGTGGTAACGTAACGACGAAAACCGCTCTTCTGCTCTCTAATCATCGGCAAATCACAGCAATTAGCTGCAGGTTCTCATCGCAGAGCAGAATGGACGGCCGACCGTGGAAACATAAACTCGTGAACTGGCTTTTGGGGGGACGTTTTTGTTTTTTTATTGTTGAGATGTAAAATTTGTGATCTGAGATTTCACGTCACCAGGATGTGTGTGTGTGTGGGGGGGGGGAGTATGCAGAAGAGGGGTTTCTCTTCTTGATGACGGATTATTGTTCTCGAGTGAGACGGCGGCGCGTGGGTCATTGAAGGCCTCACTCGCTTGACCACTGGCAGTGGACACTATACATATATATAAGTAAAAGGTCCAGAAAAATCCCCTTAAAGCAGTTTGGGGGGGATTTTGCAAATAGATCCACATCGATTAAGCACAAATGCTGCATGTAATGTATAGTATTGACACAAGTGCTGTATTTTCTTTATCAAATTGCAGAGTATGCATTTGTATTCCCTTTATCGATTCATCGAAGAGGGGATACGTTTGGGTCAAGACCCTTCATCCAAGAGGTTTTTGTCTATGAATGACTAGACAGTAAGAAATTATGTAATAAAAAAGGCTTTGTTGGTGTCTGAGTTTAGTGACAGCAGATAAAAATAGGCTGATAATTGCAGGATTTCTTTGAGAGAGAGAGAGAGAGAGAGAGAGAGAGAGAGAGAGAGAGAGAGAGAGAGAGAGAAGAAACAAACACTGCAGGAAATCTGAGAAATAGTTGTTACAGCGAGTGCTCTGCTAAAATTGCACATGAAGGGCAACAGAGGATTTCAGCTGAAGGAGCCTGGAGGAAGCAGAGCTGCGCCTCCCACACAAACAAACACTTGTAAAACACGGAGTCGTTCGTGCCCGTTCCTCCCCCCGAAACCTCTCCCGCTCTGCGACACACACATCACTCCGACGCCTCGGTAATCCCGCTCGCCTCGAGTAACCGAGTACGTCCGGAGATGTTTGTGTTTGTTGTTGTTTTTTTTTTTTCCATCCTTCTTCTTCTCTCGTTTCGTGACACTCTTCCCGCCGCGTCTCAGGCCAGAACACCGTGTGCTGACTGAAGTATTCTCACCATTTAACTCGAGGGCCTCCACCAATCGCGGGCCGCCGCAGAGTCCTGTTGCCTGGCAACCGCGTGGAGCGCGAAGGGAGGGAGGGAGGCGTGCTCTGCACGTACGCACGCGCCCGCCGCTGACGAGCACGAAGGTAGAGGCGCTCGGATCGCACGTCCGCCGGGGGGGGGCACCTGCCCGCCAAAGGCCATCTTCGCACCAATGTGTCGGTAATAAGCGCGCCGGTGATTCAGCGGTGAGTGCTCTCCACAGGAAGCGCCACGCACACCGCGCCCCGAGCCGCGTCGTCTCTACCGGGTGTCGAGAGATATCACATTTCATGAACCTGACAAAACAGTTGGTACTTGTTTATTTCCCACAATGATCACATGCATTCAAAACTACAAAGAGGCAGGAAAGACAAATGGGGAGGAAAAAAAGGACAATCTATAAAGAGCTTTCTCGGAATGTTAGCTGAGTGAAGATAAACGTATATTCATATCCTGTAAATGAGAATTGAAGGTTTTTTTCTGACAAGCTGCTATGTGAACATCATTTCTTCCCCTTTACAAACTATGGATGATCAGGCAAGTTGGCCCAGGTGAGTTCGCTGAAGTCGTTTCTTCATCGATCATTATTTTGCCTCCTTTTTTTGTCCGAACTCCTTGATGGCGTCCGTGGCCTTGTCCGCCGCTTTTCCAATGGCGGCCTGGGTCTGCTTGCCGGCTTCTTGGGCAGCTTCAACAAGTCAAGAGAGAAGCGGGGTAAAAAAGATTAGTTCAAGAAGTTAAACAATGACTTGAGTGCACACTTTGATCTGGTCATTTGTGTGAAAAAACACAAAATCTGAGCTATGATTTTAATCGTTCTTTCGGCAGTCTCAGCTTCCCCTGCAGTTTTACACGGCTCTCTTTCTTTGACACAAAAAGGGAACCAAAAACCATCATTTCAATTACAGGTTGTAAATCTAAATATTTCGTTTCATTTGTCTAGTGAGTATTTGTTTGGATTATTTGCACGTTTACCTGCGCTGGCGGTCTCTTTGGAGGAGTCTGCCACCTGCTGCACAGCTTCTTGAGCTGCCTGCACTGAAAACAGATCACAGGGTCTCACAAAGCCTGACCTCGAAGACTCTCACAGTTTTACTTTGAAAGCACCGGAATCAGACAAAACTTTAGCATTTCCGCTTTAAAGTCGCTTTTTGTGTATATCACACCAACAGCTAAGAAAAACAAAACTGTAAATCTTTTGGCAAACTGAATTGTACAGAATTGTTTTCCATTAGAAAACCCTCTTTTATGACATTTTTGCAGCTGTCTCGCTGCCTTTTCTTTACAACTCCTTTGCCCGTACCTGCACTGTCCGTGACTCCTTTCGCGGCCGAGTGGCTCGAGCCCTTCAGGCTCTCGAAGGACTTCTTGAACGAGGCCATGGCTCCGGTCTCTGTCCCCCCTTGTCGCGTCCACGCATCCGTCTGGGCAGACAGTGGCGGGCGCGGCTGTTTAATACCCCGTGTTTGGGCCCGACACCGCCGAGCCTGAACGTTCCAGACGGATTAACGGGGACAAAACCCGCCCAGAGGGGCCCGATCAGACAGGCATCCCAAAAATGGCATCCTCCTGCCAAGACTCAGAGCCCGCTCAGCACATTTCACTCATCCTGTAATTAAACTCTCCAAACAGGAGCGAGCAAAACCCATCAATAGGACCTTCCCAAGGCTTCGCAGTGCACTACCGTGGGGATAAAGGCTCAAATATCCACCCTGTAATCAGAGCATTTACACATTATCGAGCAACACTAGCAAAATGTTGGTTTTTTTAGTTTTTATTTACAGAGGATTTGTTTGTCTGGCTTAACACATAAACCTGTATATTGACAAGTTCTGCAATTTAAAGCACATATTGATATGACAACCATTATGATTCCAAGACATAATATATTGACTTTAACTCGTTAAAATCTTCAGTACACACAAACACACGCACACACAAACATGTATACTCCGTCTGTTTCTAACAGATAGTTTACTGGAATGATTCACGAGCAACTATAAAGATACAATGTAAAAAACTCTTACTTCAAAAACGTTTCAAATTAATCTCCCAAAAAAATGCAAAAAAAAGGAAAGCGAGAAACGTAAAAGTAAAAACCCACAAACAGGCATTGTCGACACTTAAGAGGATATTATTGTATTCATATCTGCTTGCAACTGGTCATATGTATTTTTTCCACTCCCAGTGTCCCACTGGAAGATGATGAACATCTATTGCACATTTCTAAATACAGATACGCACGAGTACAAAGTCACAAGCCCCGCTCTGGTCTCATTTCGTTGGGAGGGAATCAAGGAAATGAGACCGGGAGGGCGAAACCCTACACCTCAATAAATACCTACACCCAACACATTACATTAATAACATGACATTTACAATATATAATAATAAAAGATTTGTCTTGAAGGAAGAACATTTTTCAGTGGGAATGCTTGTCTTTTTGTTGTTTTTTTGCAACGGGGATATAATCGTAATAGTTTCAGCATTTGTCCTTTTTATTATTAGAAAGATTATTGTGCTGCTGGTTGGATGGTGGCTTGGAATGATGCTTTTACGCCTCGGGCTCGTAGTCCTGGCTCTCCTGGGAACACAAGAAACCGGTTTTAGGAGACAGGCAGGTCCGATGCGCGCCGCCGAGAGGCTTAAGTTGAATTCAACAGTGAGGTTTTAATTAAAAGACGTGACGGCATGAAGTTGTCTTAATCCGTTTAGGAAGAATAGATGACACGCAGCTTATGGCGGCGCATGATCGCGCCATATAGGAGGTAATGATGTCACTGGGCCCAGCTGAGCTCCAGTGCCGGCTGCTCAGTGAGCCTCTCCAGCCTGCAGAGGGCAGCACGAGCCCGCGTTGGCTTCAAGGACGAGTCGTGAGTATTCTTGCAGCCCTGCACACGCCTCCACTGCACACATGGTCATGAAGGAGGGAAAAAAACCCACCCCAACACGCCTTCCAATAGTCTGAAATCACCTAATGTATTCATCGCCACGGACTGTGGACCGAATGTATTTTTTTTCTCCCTCCGCTTCCTCTCGGTTTCTCTCTGCCGCCCTCGGACTCCATATTTACAGCAATGCAGGGAGACCCTGACATTACCCACAATGCACGGAGGCACAGGACGTCATCACCACACCCATTCAGGCAGAGCTCGCACGTCGCTGGTGGAGCGAGTGATGTGGGGGAGGGGAAAGAGGGATGCGAAGGAGTGGGAAGGGAAAAAAAAAAAGAGATGGAGGAGGACAAGGATGACACAGGCGACTGATGAGGAGAAACTCATTTTTTTTCAACTTGGACCTCTGGAAGAATAATTCACCTCTCTGACCATGTCTGACTCATGCAGACCTCCACCGATGACGGCATTGACAGAGATCTGGCCAAAAATCTCGAATACAATATTTTTTCGAGCTCATTTTTCAACATTTTCATGAGTTTATGCCAAGTTTTGTGTAGAATTGCCCAGAGCTGTCTCAAAATTATTGCTCAGAGTTTCGTAACTCGTCCAAATCCGCTTTTTCAGCGTTCACTTGTGCACGGTATCTTCAGCCCCCGAGAGCCAAATTCCAAAAATAACCATCTGTGTCAGACTCCCATTTTCTCCCTCCGTGCGCGTACACACCACCACTTGCAGCGCCCGGTTGGAGGTAGGTGGTGCTATATTGACGGCGCTCTGTGCGTTCAGTGGCAATAAGCCTTTCGAGTGAGCCCTCTTTTTATTTTTTCTTCTACAGTGAAAAAAAAGGATCACGTCAGTGTTTGTGTGGGAAAGGAGCGGCGTGGGGCGCAAAGTGCTTTCGAAATACAACGGAGCTAAAATGTGTCAGCGTGCCAAGCTTGTGAATACTGATGAGCCTCCATCTAGTGGAGGTGAATGGACTCATCGAGCTAAAGGCTCTTTAAAACCAAATCATCGTTTCGCTGGAAACGCGCAGATTTGCGATACACTCACACGGACACGCGCGCACGCAGGCGCACGCACGCGCTCGCTCGGTGCCGTGCAGACGGGTTTTTACCTGCTGGGACTCGTCATATGTCTCCCCTTCTGGCTCGAGCATTGCCTCTCCCTGGCCCTCCATGGCCTCCTGCCCATACTCCTCAGGCTGCAGCGGGGGAGAGAGGGGGGACAGAAGGTGAGACGCAAAGGGAACAAAAACAATTACGCACGCATGTAGGTCAACTTTTGGTTCGTGTTGAGCCCCAGAAATGATGCGTCTGCGGTCTTTTTAGCATGAAAGGAGAAGGAAAAGAAGGCATCAAAATGAGAGGCATCGTTTTCATTTCACTTTGCTTTCAACGGGTAGGTCTTGAAAACCACCTGGATCATCTGCAAACAGTCACATGAAAGGTGGAAATCCACACAAATGATATGCAACCATTTCCCCTGAAGCCCCCAAATTGCCTCAAAAAAGCTGTGGACCCACCAGTTGATTCTACACACGCACAACAATATTCAAATGTAGTTTTTTTTAATTATGCAATTCCAATGTTGAAGCGCTCAGGGCAGGCAAAGCATCGGGCCCCACCCTTATTGTGCTCTCCTGTGCAAAAGTGGTCCAAGACCCCAAGTTGGGATCTGCTGCTACAACACTGCAAAAAAAAACACTAAAAAATCCACCAAGTAGATTTTATGCGTTTTAGGTCAAAAAAATCTTTTCACATTTAAATTAAGACAAAATCACCATAAAGACGAGTATTTTCTTCCCTATTTTAAGGCCTCTTTGTCTTTCATTTGTTTCTTTGGCAGTTTATTTGTTCTTGTTGTTTTTGTTCTTGAAAAAAAGCAACAAAAAACAGTGAGATATCAGAAAAATGTACCTTTAAATCAATAGGAAATCATTTACCTTTTAGGAGATTAAGTTCTATTTTAGGTGCTTAGTTTGTTTTGCAGTGTAAACATCAAGACTGCTCCCAGTTGGTGGTGTACAGTGATGAGCATTTATCCTTTAATGTGTCTGCCATGAGCTGACTTAAAGCACCATCATCAAAACGAGGTCAACACCTTGTTTAATGCCCAAACGCCTGAAAAACATCCCTCTCACCCACCTCAGATGTTCTTTAAGAGAGCAGTCAAATGTTTTGAGGCTAATAAACCCACCTCAGGATGGAGAACAACAGCACGGCAGCACCGGCATTGTGACATGAACATCTGTTCAAACTGCAGCTGTGCAAACAGAGCTCCGCACAGCTGCTCGTCTGGCTGCAGACTCTGGGTCTCGTTTGAAAGAGGCGCAACACACCGAGGAACCATCGATCAAACCGGAAACAAAGCCACACGGAAGAAGCTGGGTGGGGAACGTCTGAAGCCAACAGTGCACTCATCCGTCAGCGATCCCTCACCGACAGTCTGGGGCACCGAGCCCAAAGCAAATTACTTCTCTCTACTGTAAGAAAACTGCGTTCGTAGAGGGATCGATAACCACCTCAAACAGCTGTACTCGCTGTAGTGTGCCGCAAACATCACTCCAGCAGGAATTAATATTACATTTACCGGAGATCATTTTGAGCAGCGAATTAATACATATTTGATGGCCTGAGCGAGTGTTTTTCCAGTCGTAGGAAGTTGTTTGTGGGATTGACTGAAAACAAACCACGACGTGTCCTCTGTAATGAAGGAAGACAGTCGCGTGGTGCAATTTTCGTGGCTCATTGATGCTTTTTTTTTGTTGTTGTTTTCCGAGAGCAGGAAAGCTTCACAGCTCAAAGGAACCAGCTTTGTCACGCAGGGGGGCGACACGTGTTTGATCAGCCCGTTGTGACGTCCGGCCGTCGCCTGGCTTTTATTGACCGAACGGGGAAGCCGGGAAAACAACCAGACACCCTCTGCTCGCAGAGGCACCACGGACGATCTAATAACGCGGCGTCTTGACACTGTCAAAGTACAAACGACGCGTCCGTCCGCTGTCCCCGTCGCCGCTGGGCCTGCCGCGGACGAGCCCTGAAAACAAAGCTAGTGGGTCACCGCACGTTTATTTTTAAACCCGCCGCTAATCAAGTCAATTAGGTCAGAGAAGAACAGACCGTAATCCTGTGTGCAGTATCAGGCTGGTGTTATTGCTGTAAGCCCACCAACACGATTAGCATGGCTTAAGAAAGTGCACAATGGAAGACACACCTAATCAGATAAGAGAAAAGTGAACACGGGAAAGACCGTTTGTGCGACGGCGGCGGAAGCGGACGATTACGCCGCGTCTGATTGGTCACACTTTTGGAGTCGCACAAGGGAAACCGCAGCTCCGATTGTGCAGCAAGTGTCAGGAGATACATTTTGTTTAATGGGCGCTTCTTTTTGCAAAAGACGGCTTAACGAACGAGCGCAATTTTAAAGGAAAAGCTCGAGTTATTTGCTCCATATTTGACAGATTCAGAGTGCATGTATGGCCCAGCGGAGCGAAACTGGCCCAAGAATGCATCTGTGCCCGTTTGATAAGAGTGTCAACAGTTTAATAGTGTGATGTCAGGGTGTGGCGATGAGGAGTTTTATCACTGCGATGGTGCCTCGGAGAAGCCTATTAGTGCAGGCTGTCAGATTGACTAGATTAGCGAGTCAGTGGAGAGGGTCCGGCTCGGAGGGATGAAGGCTCGGGACGGGATGAGAACCTCGACGCTCCTCTGACAGTCTGACAGAGATAGACAAAATGTCAACACGCTGACGGTGCAGCACCGAAGAGCACACACAAGGAAAACTGTCTGGCAAAGGAATGAGTCACTCGTTTTTTTTTCTTTTTTACATTTCATAAACTGATACTTGTGTTTTTACGGAGGTGCAAAAAAAAATCCCCTCCTGGTATACAGTAAAAAAAACAGGAGAGACAATCAGTAATATTGTTATCTGAAGGGATGAAAGGCAAGAATAATGTTAATTACTTTTGGCAGCTGATGCTCCCACAGTAGCATCATTTTAGTCACAAATCACCTAAAAAGTTCATCAGGCTATCACAGATTTGTCGTTCTGAAGATTGAGAGTGTGCGTCACACAATCCCTGTCATGTTTTGTGATGGACCCGCCCTCGCGTCTTGTAAAAACACAAAAGGAGTGACGCCAGGGCTCACTCGGGTTTCGTCACACTGATGTCACAGAATGAGCCAATATGGAAAAACAACCAGAGAAGACAACAATCGCGTTGGACTGTTTACATAACTGTGACTCACAAGTTGCCCGAGAGTCGTTCCAGTGATTGAAGTGAATCTTTTGTCACACTGCCCCCTAGCTGCCTGGCATGTAAACAACATCGTTGCATCTGACATTTCACACACTTTGGTGTTTCAGTCTGCATTTCTGTTCAGATTTCAGATCATTCTCCTTTAAATGTAATTTAGAAGCAGCGTGTGGTGTCAGACTGCACTCATGTAAAATTCTTGGATCAACATTTGTTTACTTTGAGGCCCAAACCAAACTTGTCCAGTGACACAGTCACCATGTTTTCCTACTGTACGCGTGTGGCATAAGGTGGACGAGTGAAATACATGACACGCCTCGGAGACTGGTGGCTCCGTTTTGGAGTGACATCCAGATTCATCAGATTTACCCCCGCTGACTCAATCTGGCTCCGCTACAACACCAACCCGGTCCAGGCTTTAATGAACACAAATCAGAGCAGGCTGCCAAGTGTAAGCGAGCCGAGGATTTGGACCGTCTTTCTGCTTTCCCGCTGCTCTTGGGCACGTGAGCGAAACGTAAATACGAGCGCTCAGGCAAAAAACGAAGACAAACGTATGAAAATCAAGGAACAAATAGAATTGAAAACATTTAAGTGCCTGAAATTTAAAGATCATCACTGAAAAGATTAACTTTTGAGCTTGCACCTTTAAAAGCTATAAAATCTGGTCCATCAAATGCAAAAAAGGCCAAAAATGCTATGTTGTATGATATTATTCTGAGTATTACTACAGTACTACTCATTATATCTTGCAAATGTTTTACACTCTGTGTGTGTGTGTGTGTGTGTGTGTGTGTGTGTGTGTGTGTGTGTGTGTGTGTGTGTGTGTGTGT
>JASSRZ010000049.1:3578863-3591338 GCA_032164315.1 Malacoctenus gilli
TGTGTGTGTGTGTGTGTGTGTGTGTGTGTGTGTGTGTGTGTGTGTGTGTGTGTGTGTGTGTGTGTGTGTTTCACAGGAACACACGATGGACAAAGACGTGTTGTGCGACACAGATTTCGACTCGAACGATGCCAGCACTTACGTTCATGTCAGTTGGGAACTCGTCCTTCTTCACCAAGCCGGTGGCGGCGACGATGTTCCCGACGGCGCCGGTGGTTTTCTCGGCCACTACAGAAAAAAACACACACGCACGCGCGCACACACGCACACACGTGCACAGGCAAATGTAACATCTCAACAGAATCTGCAGACAGATTAAAAGCATGCCAGTGATGGGAGTCGACTCCGCAGCAGATTACTGGACCTAATGACCACTTACAGGAGACCCACATAACCCACACATGCTTCTATTGCTGTAATGAATTTGCCATTATGCGGCATGTAACCGAGCTTCTTACTAGAAGTGAATGACGTGACATTGAACATGAAAGCGGAAGAAACTCACCTGTGCCCACGCTGTCTTTGGCCTTGCTCCCTGAGTTTAGGAGGCGGGGGGGAGAAAAAAAAAAGGAAATTCGTCAGCACAGAAGCGATTTGTCACAAATCAGGAACAATTTATAAAAAGTGCCCGTGTGGACTGGGGAGGCTTTATTGAAACTAATGACTGAGGCACCAACACCATCCATTATCTTTAAAATCTATAAAGGGGTTGTACAGTCTGAGTCCGGCTGCTTTTTACTTTGTTACACTTCTGAGTCGCTTACTCTGGGCTCAACGAACAAACATGTTTGTTTTTTCACATTAAAATACCAATAGAATGGTAAAAACTCAAGTCCGTCTCTTTTGTTCAACTGGTCGCTTGACAACACTCTTTGAGATCGAAAGGTGATGCCAATATGTCTGCCACAGGGCTGACGGTTTCTCTGCGCTGCGCTCGCGAGGACGTATTAAAGCTGGTTACTTGTTTGGAGCTCGTTCAGCTCTGACCTTCGGCGGGTCTCGTCCATCTACACTCAGGCTCCAACAAGTTATCTGAGCAATCGACTGAGTGCCGACTGGTGCTTGCTGGCCTCCCTGGAGTGAAGCAATATACTGACTTATGAGGTCCTAAAAAGAAGGAAAAATAAGAAGGATGGAAGTAAACCCCCCCCCCCCAGCTTGCCTCGAAGAAAACCGGACCACCCAAAAAACAAACTGGCACCAGGAACAGACATCCTGTGTCTGAACCGGTCGCTGAACATCATGATCAGAGTGGGATTTACTGAATGGGGGGGGGGGGCTTATACGTATATTCAGTCGTCGATTAATATTCCCCTCACGGTGATTAAAATCTTCTCACCAACAAGCCGGAAACAATCCCATCAAATACGTTTGGGGGTTTATTTCATGTGGATTTTAGCATCGGAGCACCGTAAATGTAAATAATTGTTTTCTTTTACAAAGATTTATTTGAAGAGTTTTTACATTTTTCAACCCAGTTTCAGGGTGAAGCTCAGCGCTTTATCGTCTGTGGAAGCTGAACTGAAGCAATGAGCTGCCGCGCAGACAGACGGACATGTTGGGGCCGAACTGCTGCTTTGATGTTGTAGAAATACTACGAGATGTTGCGATAGTAAAGAGAGAGGAAAAAAAAGGAAAAGCTAAATGAATCAGCCTGTTGGTCGCGGCAATATATGGCATCTCTTGCGGCGTCGTCTTCTCATTTCCGCCTCTACTCATGCTCAGCTCAGCTGGGTGGGTGGTCTGCAGCAGCAGCAGCTGTCAAAAGGTGGGCCACAGACCTATCAGATTGCTCTCACCCCTCCTCCTCCAAGAGGTGCCTTCGAGCATATCATACGCAGCTTTCTAGGGCATCGCCGCGCTCAACAAGCAGCGAGGAGTTGCCGCGGAAATGATTTTTTCTTCCCCCCCCCCATCCCACCCCTCCCGAGCACGGGGATGATGAAAAGCAGCGTGCACGTGTTACGACTACAGTCTGACATGCTGGACAGTGCAGGAAAGTGACAGGGACGCTGCAGCAAACATGTCGGCTAATGAGATTTCATGGGAACGCAGCGACGCCTGACAACTTCCGCTGGAGTGCCCAGTGTTTCTCACATCCAGAGCGCGACCGCCGACACGCGTCGGAGACTGGAGAGCGACCGGGAGGGGGGCGTGTCTGCCAATCTGGGTCCTCAAACAACGGCTCAGCAGGTGGCAAAGTGAAAATTTCCTGGCAGCCATGTTGCGAGTCCACAGAGTCACACTCACACCCTGACAGGAGTCCAAGCAACTACTGATCACCAACACTTGTTCACGTGGACACGGAGCGGCAAAGAAAGTGTGCTGTCATCACATTTTCAGAGCGAAATCTATGGTTTGATCAATCTGTGCCCCCGATGAGCCGAGAGTTCCAAGCAACTCTGCAAAAACGTGACTAACATTGACCAATTACTCATGTGGAAATGCTAAACAACACCTATTTCTCTCTGCTCCATCAGGAGGATTTCCTGCTCGTCAGCCTTATGTAACTTTACACTGTTAATCTTTGGGTTTTGGATTTGGGTGAATGAGACAAGCACGCAGAGCACGACACTGTGGACTTTTAGGAGGCCTTCCTCAGCATTTCTTATCATGGAGATGCGTAACAAGAAAAAGGCATTTGTTTCTTTGGGCAGTTGCTGGAAATAAAAGCTCAAGCGACTCACAATACTGATGGAAACAATTTAATTTTGTCCACAATCTGACTAATTGAAGATTCTGACACATAAAACATTGAGATATAATGAAATTTAATGACTTTATATTGACTTCACACCATTAAAGAATGATGCTTGGTTACTGCCCAGCCACACATATGTCTAAGTAATGCATGAGGCTGGTCTTACAAGTGAGGCTCAGCAGAAACTGAACAAGCAGCTGCAAGGCAACTGCGGACAGAGACAGCAACCTGGCAATCTGAAATCAGTTTCTTTATCACAACACATTTAATTCCAATACAAAGACATAAAAATTGTGTCTATTTTATAAGTCGAATTTGTGTTTTAAGACATTTTAGGCAAATTTTTCAGTATTTACCTCACCTTATTTCACCTTTTTTAATGGTCTGAATTTTTTTCACTCTGTTATCTTTGTTTGATGCGTTTAATAATAATCTGAGGCGGTCCGAATAGAGTCAGACATATCTGATGGGTGCAGCACACCAGGTGTGGATAAGACCTCGAGATCTGAGCCCACACGAGGCGCTGTGGCCTTTGGCCTGTTTATCTCCGGGAGGTGACGGAGGGCCGACACTGTTTTCCAATCTGCTGCTGTCCGCTGTGGCGGACATGTGGCAGGAGCTGCTCCTACTGTCCTGCTGCCCCACCCCCACCCTCCTGTTTCTATCTCCAGCATGTGGCCCGGTCAAGCCTGCCGCCGAGAGGCCGCAAGGACGCTCCGACTCCTTGCACAGCGTCTCCTGCATCGAAATAGCCCCTCCGGCCAGAGCAATCCCTATTTTCATCACAATACGTCACCCAGGAGTCAATTGAGTGCTTTCAGTTTTCATTTTGCACCCTGATATAGCTCTGAAAAATCTGAAATTATGTTTTGAGTTCTGTTTGAGGGAGAAAGAATGAATTGATCCTGTAGTTGCTTCGGTCAGAGTACTTTCTGAGTCAGCTCCTGCTCGAGACTGTGCCGCTGCTCCACTGGACCACAGTTGAATTACGAAAGGAGAAAAAAAATCAACATTTTTTCTCCTGTGATGCATCTGAGAAACTGTCTGACTTCCATCAAACAGTGGGTCCTATAAATGACTGCACCTGTGACACGGTTGGGGAGAATCTACAGAAGTGGGCGATGTCTATTGGGCTCGGCTCTGTGTTTTAACCGAATTTCAGAGTTTCGAGAGCTTCTGCTTCACTGCTGCTGCTCCCACCAGTGACAGAGACCTCGGCAGCCACACCAGGGCCCTGGGCATCATTTGCATGCAAACAGAGACTCGCCGTAACCTCACCTACAAACATGACGCCCTCCTTGGTCTTTTCGGCCGCCACTGCAACTCCCTCCTTGGTCTTCTCCGCGGCCACCGCCATCCCCTCTTTCGCTTTAGACAAACCCTTCATAAACACATCCATCTTGGCCGAGCTACTGTGGAGAGAGAGGGAGCATGTACAGTGGTGTCAGTGACCGTTGCTACACTTCGCTTATCGTGGATGATGTGCATTTTCCAGCTCACCTTATCAAACAGAGGATGAAACAATAATAATAATCATATTCTCATTTTCAAGTATACATGTATATCTTTTAAAGAGAGCCTGTAAAGCAGGCAGCACCGCCTCCTGTGGTGGATCGTGACAGCTGCGGTCCAGCCATCAGGCTGTAGTAAAAAAAAAAAAAAAAAAAAAAAACCCGCTCTGCTCACTCAAGCGTTCAGCCCCCTTTTCACATCCTCGTCTATGCATGAAATATTCAACGCCACCCACCCAAAAAGAGAGATTTGAATGAAATGGTTCATTGTGGAGGCGCTCATTAATTATTGCGCGTCTGTAATGCTACTCTCGGTGGCAGCGAGATGACAGGACTGCGCCAGGGCCTGGTTGGAGGGACAGCGCTGTCGTACGAGGAGGTGGCATTCATCCCGAGCGCCACTTTACGTCGCTGGGGGAAGGGAGGCACGATGTACAGTACGATCTCTGCACGGTCAGAGCGTCGAAATGCACGCGGGCATCAATTGAGCCTGTTGAACCACTTGCAAAAAAAGCCTTAGTATTAAAAGAGAGAGAAAAAAAGGATCAACGGACAAGGCGCGCGGCGAGTTTTCAACCATTACGCACGGAAATCATTATGGATGCTGCGAGTCAAGTCTGCAACATCCGTGATGTGCACCGATGTCGAGCGACTCTCACATCTCCACCCGCCCATGGCTGCAGTCTTTATTTAGCGGGGGGAATCAGTAGCTGCACACAAATTATTAACGCATCCATTTGATCCAAATCGAGCAAACGCGAAAGCAATTTCATTTCGGGTTTTTTTTTTTTTTTTTTTGTTGGTGGGAAGCTGCAAGTTATCTTGGGCACGACGCGTACCGTTAAATGACGACGCTCACATGGACGCTCCTCTAATGGTGGTGACCTCTATGTGCTTCGGGAAAAATGACAAAAGTTAAAGAATACCGGAAGAGAAAACGCCTCCTTACCTGTGAACAAATCGCCTTCAATTCGTCCCCTTATGCTTCGGTCGCAGTCGAGTCAAACTATCGTTTAAATGGGAGATCTCTTCAGATGATCACTAGGTGGGCCTTCCTCGGGCTGATCTCCACCAACAGGGACGGCCCCCTTCACAGTGCGGCTCAGACTATCACGTCCCCCCCCCCCACCACCCCTCCTCCTTCTCCTCCTCCTCCTCTCACCCACCCTCTCCTCCTGCTCCTCCCCCCTTCCTGCCCGTCCCCTCTCTCTCCAACCATCGCTGGTTCCCTCCACTATTGATCACCTCAAATGTCAATCGATCCACCCGGAGGAAAACTTAGTTACCGAGCCGCCACGTCAACCAGTCCGGTTTTTTGTTGTTGTTGCCATTTAGTACCTCCGATTGTCCATAACCCAAATTCAATAATATGTGTGAGTGTCGAGCAGAAAAATGCCCCTAATCAAGTGCAACAGTGGTGTCACCTGTAGAAACACAGGAAGTCTGGGTGCATTTTTTTTTGTCAGAGTTTGTTCAGTTTCTAAGGATTTTATCCACAGCGTTTGTGAGTTTTGTCACCTTGACTATTCATTTCGGTTTTAACTTACTTTCTAAAACGTCAGTTTCAATAAGAAAGCTTTCTTTTTCTCATACTGTGCTAAATTTCTAAAACATTAAGCAGGTCATCTCTGCACGTATATGCTTGGATTTGCACTTGTCTTGTTCCCTTCTCATTCTCATTTGAAGCACATCCACAATCATGCCATGTAATTTTCTTTCTTCCTCTTTATTGTCACCCCGACTGCTGTAAAACGGACATCCAGTTACATGCCCCAATATTATCTTTTATAGACTACATAACTTCCATTTTAAACATCCCATTTGCCACATCACGTTGTTAATAACCAGCTTGTATTTTTTTTTATTATTACTATCGGCTTTGGGGTGGAGGCCGGTTAGAACCAATCATATAACTCCCTTTAATGTGCAAATAATGACATGCTAATATCTGCATTGAGCAAACATAAGCATGATATGAGGGTCATACCATTTTGTGGCGAAAAATGGGGGTGGCCTGGCTTACCGTTAAGTGTATGAGCTTGGGATGCTTTATTGGTTTATGCGGGCTTTTAAAAGAAACAGGACGTGGCAAAACTACGATTTCTAAAAGGTTTAAGTCAAAGAAAAACAATGATTTACTCGACAGAGCTTTCATTTTTTAAAAAGTTGATACGTTATTAAAAAAAACGCTGTTGATTGAGATAAACGTGTACACGAGTGAACGGTTAATCCGCAGGAAGCGGCTCAGCCAATCAGAGCAGAGGATGACCTCAGATGGAATCACGACTCCCTCGAGTAGAGTTTCGATCAGTCCGCCGGGCCGTGACGTCGATGGACGGAGGCTCAGCTTTAATTATTCACAGCCGACTGCTCGCTGAGCCGCCTTTCTGCACCGAACATTCCCCCCCAATAACACGGCGTCGAGGAGCACTGCCTAAATACCTCCACCCCCCCCCCCTTTCCTGCGCCCCTCCACCACTCCCCTCATCTGACGTAGGTGGAGTGACGCCATCCTCGTTGTAAGGACAACGTGATTGCGAGATCCTTGTCCCCCCCCCCCCACCCCCCAAGTCTGAGGAAACCCCAGACAGCAGCATGTCCCTCGGTTCTCCTGCTCGCTGCCTCACATCGTCTCCATGAGTGGGCGTCAGAATGGCGGCTGGTTGGACCGCAGCCTGCGGTTTCATTTGTCACTGGCTTGACCTTTGTGGGCCCCTCTCAACATTGGATGACCTTTAATAGAATGGAAGGGTTTGGTTGGACTTCCAGGCACACTTTCTTTCAGTTTATATTTGCATTTTAGATTCTGGGTTCTCATAAAATAAACATTTCCTCCGTTAAGTACGACACAGGCGCTGTCCAGGGTGCTGAAGGATGTCTCTGTCCATGGTGCTGATATGTTCACGGCTCACAGTGGCGCAGCGCGTGTCTATGAAGACACGACAGATCCCATCCAAACGCAGCAGTAGAGAGTGTTAGATATTACAAACCCAGCTGTACTTCACATTTGGTTTCAGATTAGATGTTCACTGAACGCATCTTCATTGCTTGTTCCGCGCTGTCTGCTCGTAATTGTGAGCTTTGTCTGCCCTCTAGTGGTTTTTAGTGTGAATAGCACTCTTGTCGTTTTTTCTACCTCCTGAAACAACATGAATCTTCTCTTAAAGACACACGGGAGTAGTTTATAGGTCAACATGAGGCTAATATCAAAAAGCTAAAGCGAAATAAAAATCTGGTACACTGGAAACATTATTTGGTGACTTGAAAACACTTGGTTGCTTGTGTAGCTTTTACAGTTTTTTGTGTTGCTTCAACAGTTTTTGTTTGTACACAACCAATGGCTAAGATAGCTCTTTTTTTAATGTCAAGGAAATGGCATAAAAATCAATTCGAATTCAATCACTTTTGAGCTTTCTCCAAGAAAGATTAATCATAGAAATTTTTCCTGCTTAATTAATGTCTAAATTATTCTCTCCATCTGTTTTTTGTACTAATCTGCCACAGTAATGACAATTGAGAGCCAGAAGCATTCTCCTGTACTTTTATATGAACAAGACAAAAATAGTAAGTCCCCGAGGCTGAAAAGATGACAAAAATGTTAAGACACAGCTGTGAGATACTACTTCAAGAAAAATGCTTAATGATGACGCTGACAAAATAAAATAATAGAAAATAGCACAAATAATCAAAGCATGAAAAGAGAAAGTTCTTTGAAAACAAAAATACACCCTGAACCTGGACCATTGTTCCAAAGAGTGATAACAACCAGTGAAACATGTCGTTGTTCTGAGACACTGCAGTCGCATCTGTTGCAGTCAGTCACTGGACACCGCGGAGCCTCGCCCAGAGCGAGCCAGAGGACTTTAGTTTCATCAAGCAGAAAGAACATCTCTTCAAGGAAAGCACATCTTGTGTCGAGAAAACTTGGTTCCATTACTGAAGCCACCTCGGGGCTCAGAAAAGTTAGAAAATTGGTGACACAGTTGCAAAAAAAAAAAAAAAAAGAAGAAAAAATTCAAAAGAAGCGACATTTTACTGAAGTCAGAGCCCTTGAGTCACAAATGCTCCTTTAAACAATTTCTGCCAGGAACCAACATCCACTCCTTTTCCTTGCGAGACTCAGCATCAGTTTAAATCATCCAATTTGCTCTGTAGGTATTTGCTGCGGTGCACTGTCATGTCACGGTGACATACTTTGAGTCATTTTCGCTAAGTTTAATTTAGACTTCACATTGAAATCCCCAATAGTACAGCTCGTACTGTGATGGTAACAGTCACAGTCAGACCTGGACTGACTGCAAAGTAAAAAAAAAAACCACCCAGCTTGCAAGTTTGAATTCACTGTGGAGCTGATTGGTGAATAAAAGAGAGAGGGAACGAGACAGAGACAGAGAGCGAGAGGGAGGGGGGGGGGAGAGGGAGAGAGAGAGAGAGAGAGAGAGAGAGAGAGAGAGAGAGAGAGAGAGAGAGAGAGAGAGAGAGAGAGAGAGAGAGAGCACGTTTCCCTCTGTTTCTTAAAAATACCAGTAATTTGATTCATTTGCAGTCCAATTGTTAACTGATCACTCAAAATGATAGATGCCAATGTTTCCCTAATAACTAATTTCCCCACCTCACTGGTCCACTTTCATTTTGGGCTTAAAGTAAAAGTTTTTTGTTTCTTTTTTCCCAAAGGAGGGATTTCTTTTCATTTGTAACCGATCTGCAGTCAGGAAGAGTAGTGAATATAGGGGGAGACTGAAGTGATGACCTCGGCTCGAGTCCTTCACTCCTACAGAAGCTTTTGTGTGTCTTTTGCTTTCCAGATGCTCCAAAAGCAGAAAAAAAAATCCCCCAACAGGCTCTTCTCTTATGGAACTACCTTCAGTTCAGGAGGTAAACACACTTTTCACTCTGAAAATCAAGTTTAAAAACTTTTTCCTTTCACCAAAGCGTCGGGTTATGACCGACTCGGGTGACCCTGAGCCGTCCGTTGGTTGTTCCCCTGCAGGACTCGACCTCTCTGATTCACCTGACATTGCTTTCTCTTTTGCCTTTCTGTGTATTTATAAAATCAAGGTTGCGTTTGGGAGTTTGCCACATTCGAGTTTTTCTTGCGAACACTGTACAGACCACAATTCTTGACCAATGCTTCAGACATTTCATATAAGTTCTCATTAGTGGGCGACGCCTAATGCGTTTGGTTAATTGAATTTGGACTTACATGTTACATGTGCACTGTTTAGACCAGTGACGCCACACCTTTTTCACCTAGAAAAATTACCTCTACAAATAATTGTGAACAACTTTGTCTAAACATTATAGTGAAGCCAAATACTGGCAGACACACACACTCCTAAACCAACATAAATCACAGTTTTCAAGGGCTAAGATGATCCTGCCACTGGGTTTAAGTACCCTGATTACAGTGAATAAATCAGATCATCCAAGATACTTTTAATTGAAATCAATTCAAGAATCAACTCCACATAATCAAACGCTGAAACAAGTCAGGGCTAAAAGTTCGATTTTGAATGAATCAGATCCGACGCAGTCATACATCAAGAAAATTCCCATAAATTTATAATTAAAACAAATGAAGTGGAAAAAAAATTGACATGTGCTTTTGGGACCTTTGACCCCCCCCCCCCCCGGGCATTTATCTGTGCTGACCGCTCGTTAATCCAGGCTCGCGCTGACTTATCCCTGTAAACACATCACAGTTGGATTGCGTCCTGATTGGCTCCCCTTGGCGAAAAAGTTTGGAAAGCTCTCCCAGTTAACAGCACTTTAATGAGCAGCTCCGCGTAAAGCCGCCTCTCAGTGGGGTTACCTTTTCTGAATTAGAGGGACTTGCTGTTTGTTGCTAATAAGGGTCCAGTGTTTAGCCTCGGAGGAGCCAGTTTTCCAATCCATTTAACAAATACCCTTTTACTACACTACATTAAATTGCACAACACATAAAAAAAAACAAACACAAAAAACACCCCCCGACTCTTGTCCGCGGCTGCAGCTTGTTTGTACTTGGAGTCATGGAAATTGAATAATATCCACTCCTTAACCTCTAAATGTTGCAGAAGATTGTGCTCAGTGATCCGCAGCAGAACATTGTGTTTGCCCAAGTTCGTGCCCAATGGTTCGTGCGGATGAGTAGAAGGGCATCATACCTGCGGTACACAGCGGAGGCTGTGCAGAGCGCGCAGGCCAAAAATAAAGGTGATTGAGCGCACGGTATGAGCTGGGAGATAAATAGTGAAATAAAATGTTCCCGGTGTGCACTTCCAAAATCGCTAGCACAGTCAGATTTCTGGTCCTCGCGCGGCAGCGGCCCTTACAGCCCCCCAGTGAACCCGCCGTGAGCCATCATGGCTTCTTTACGACCCCCAGCTCCTGCGTGATGCTTTTCCTTTTTACAGATCCATTGAGTGGAGTCAGTCAGTCACGGCAAGCACTATATAATTTCAATCAATCTCAGTTATAAAATCTTGACATCGGCCGAGACCGCCACACGGTGCTAATTTACAGCTGTTTGGATTGCAAGTCATTTCCTCATGGCATGTGCATACAGACTGCATCTGCCTCCCCGGGCCGAGTTAAAGTGAAACGCTGCCCATGAGAGACTTCAAATCGGAGTTCTTCCAAGCAATAAAGACAGATTGGGTACATTTACTGCATTGGGTTTCTTTAATATTCTTAAGTCTACCATAAAAAGAGGGGGGGATTGTTTGTGGTTGGTCTGCGGGTAGAAAACCCTCCTCACGTTTGCGAGACCGGCGGAGGGAAACGTCCACCGCCTGCAGGTGGCAGCAGAGACTGACCATCTTCACCAAGGGTGTGCAATTACTATTCAAAGCACTAACCAGGGAACATATCAGCTCAGGACCTACATGAATCGATTCAGGTTAATGTACATCCACGGTAGCACAGAGTGAAATATTTACTTGTAAATGACACTCCTGCGGCGCCCAGCGAGCGCGGCTGTCGCTGAGACGTGGCAGGATGCGGCCGCCGTCACCTTGAAGAGTCTCCGTGCTGCTCGAGCATGTGTGAGACCAGCAAGTTTCTGGCGTCGACAGCCAAAATGGCTCGAGAAGGAGTCTCTCCCTCTCCCTCTCCCCCCACCACCCGTAATCAGGATGGAGAAGGAGAGGGGAGCAGATCCTTTAGCTTGAAGGGGCTCCATCACACTTACTGTAATGAGCCCTGTTTGAAGCTCTGAGAGGATTTGTGCTCCATTTCTTGGTATTTATTACACGTCTATGTTTGGCATGAAGACTGTGGCTGTGACCTCTCCGCATCCCCAAAGAAGGCTTGTGATAATGCGCATTCATTTATGTAACATTTGTTGTTAACATATTTGTTTTAGTGATCCTCTGTCCTCTGTGTACATTGCGCACACTGTCTATAGTCTGCTGATTGAACTATCCTTTGGGTGTAATAGCGGATGTACTAAAATTAAAGGCATTATGCAAATTGTACACACTAAAGTGCTCAAAGCTATTCTCCATCTTCTTTATGTATGCAGGCCTAATTCAATGAATCTGCGTGAGAGCACTTTCACCAATGATTGAGCTCGATATACAGCACCTGAATGTAAGCCAAGCTATACAGATTAACAATGTGACATACTGGAAGCAATATTACATTATATTATGTCATAGCAATTTGTTAAACTGTCCCACGGCTGACCACACGGACAGAGGGATGACTTATGATTCGCGTGCGCGCGTGTCTGCAAATTTGCTCCTTACAGGAAAAAGGTTGACCACATTCCTTTAATTTGTCAATTTTTGGCAGTTATATAAACCCATCACAGCTGGCTGGTTGCCTGCACAATTGCCTGCTATTAATTTTGATGCATAATTGCATTACATAATGTGCTATGCTGCCTTTTAGGAGAGTCAAACAGCTGTGGCTATTGACTGTCTCTGCTGCACACGGAGCGCGGCTCCCTCTGCCAGGACGCTGCCAGACAGCGGCCTGATCACGAATGGGAGCTGTGACAGGTCATTGTCAGTTTTAAAGCGTATCAATGGGGCTTTTGTAACTGCTACAGCACTTCAATATATTTTTGCCAATGAATTGTGAGATTTTTTAAGTCCAGGGAGATTCGATTCATTTATATTCTCTTATCAGAGCGCGGCTAATTTAAACACAGCAGTCGTACAATGTCATCAGTGACAGACAGAGAAATCAATCTCTGTTATAGAGAGAGCGAGAGAGAGAGAGAGAGAGAGAGAGAGAGAGAGAGAGAGAGAGAGAGAGAGAGAGAGAGAGAGAGAGA
>JASSRZ010000049.1:3596008-3609280 GCA_032164315.1 Malacoctenus gilli
TTTTCTCTCCCCCTCCCCCCCCCCCTCGCTTGTATCCGCGCAGACACGTCTTCGTATTTGCGATCGCAGAAAAAGCGACGGCGCACATTCACCTCGGACGACTTTGTGAGAATCCGCCCGGCGAGCCGATGAAGGCGGCGCAAACTCGTTTTTACTTGCGATCACTCAGCATCTGTGAGCCAATTGTGTCTTTTTAAATCCCGGCGCGTGCTGAGCCAGAGCGCAGCGCTGCGGTCCAGGAGCTGGAGAGCCGCTGTTGTCTTTTCTTGATGAATACCTGAAAGCAAACACAGCTGTGTGCCAGTGACTGGTCATTGTGACATGAGCATTTATCCTTCGCTGACAAGCCCCATTGTAAATCTGACTATAAAGACGCTGAATTATATCCCTCGCTCAACAGCCCTGCAGAATAATAAGTGAGCGTGTCGCCCTGGGCTCGCGCCTTCGCAAGGGGTCCCCACCTATGGAGCCAGTGCATTTTCCCCCCCTGACCCACCTGCTTTGTGGCTGCAGGCTAAAAGGATGCCACTATTTGGGGGAGTCGAGAAACAGAAAAAAGTTCTGCGAGCCGTTTTTCGGAGGGGGAACAAATTGTAACCTTGCTGTGGAGAAAATAAACATGAAGCATCACTTCGTTCGACCGTCACCTATGAACTTTCAACTTGAGCCTCGCTCAGGAACGGTCCTGCACAACACCGACCAAATGATTGGAAGACAACAACATGGAGGTCGTACTTTTCTTAAAGATATAAATCCTTAACCTTACCTTTAATCAGGATGCATTAAAAGACATTGATGTCTTGTGGTGGCTTGTGAGGTATTCTCTGTATTCGTGGTTGGGAATTTACAGCCATTATTATCGCAGCACCTCGGTAATTATATTCACACCATCTGATGAAGAAATCGTGACGATGTAGGTAAACACTTGGCAAAGACGCGTGAGCAAAAAAAAAAAAACAGCAGCAAAAAAACAGGAAGAGCAATAAAATGTCCCATGTGGAAAAATCTGAGACTGTGAAGTATTACATCACTTAACGGTAAGACTGAGGGTTTTTTTAAAAACAAAACAAAACAAGAATTCGAGAATAGGGAGAGAGAGAGAGAGAGAGGGAAAAAAAACTTAATTAGCGCCTCCAGAGAGCAGAAACAGATCCAAGATTTCAATGGTAATACGCAGCCAAAATCTCAGCCAATATATTATCTCCCACATTAGCTGGTACCCTGCTGCAGGAGAGCGCTCTTTTCATTTAGAGATATACAATATGGCAGGAGCTGATGAATAAATATGAGTGCTGCTCGTATATCCTCCATGCCTAATTAACAGGGCTGTCATCAAGCTATACTCATTCTCCACTTTTACCCGAGTCAGGCTTGTATCTAACTACCATTATAGGTGTATAGCTGCATTTTATAGCAGAAAGTGGAGGACAGCATTGTTTTTCTTTTTATACCCTCTTTCTATTCCCTCTACGGAAAAAAAACCCAACAATCCCCAGCGCACAGACTCTTTCCAAGAATGACTCCATGTGCGCGAAACTTGCAAAATACAGAGGAGTGCTACAACTCCTGGTCTTAATTGGCATGTGATTGCCTGTCATGAGTCATCACGAGGACGCCGGGTGCCTTCCAGTGTCGATCACTGTGTGCAAACACGTGGATCCAACAGATGGCAACATTGTTCCTTCTCCAACCAGAACAGGTTACTTGGTGATCTGCCAGTGAGGTAGGGGTGCGTCGACAAACCCTCAAAAATAAAAACAGCCATCAAACAGGAGTGTGGGCGATGACGATGTGACTAATTGTTGCCATGGTGATCTGGTCTTTGAGATAACGTCTAACGGTGAGGGGAGAAAAAAAGAGGGAGAGAGAGAGAGGAGCGAGTCGTATAGGCGGCGGAGGAGCAAATGAGAAAAAAGGGAAGAGGGAGGAGAGGAGGAGATCAAGGGGGTGAGAGAAAAAGCAGCGCTAATGTTACGTCTGGGAAAAGAGAAAGGAGAGGAGTGACCCCATAATGTAAGGTCAATTCAATGTCCCACCGCCAGTTCAGCGATGTAAATACCTTTCGATTCATTCATTCAGGCACTGTCCTTCCTCCTCTGAGACTATCAATTCTCATTCTGCAATTACTATTGTTCACGATGGATTTTAACCGAACCCGGGTCGCCCGCACCAAGGTTACCGCTTGTAATTTTTGTCTCTTAGTTTTCTACAGCTCGCTCTGAGCTCGAGGGCGCCACAAATTGCTCCGGTAAAAGAGCCAAACGCTTCCTTTTGTCCACGTTTACAATGTGGGTGCAGAGTTTTGGTTCGACATTGACTCTCCAGTGTCTTCAAAAGTGACACTTCTGTCAGTTGAAATGGAGGGATTTCTACCTGTTAACAGGTGCGGTCTGGAAGACCCTGAAGCCTTCAGCCGTCTCCGGGCTCCTTTCATCAGGCTCTGTCTATTACGGAGGTGCCACTATGTGTTGTTTGCTGGAGAAGTGTTGTCCCCCCCCCGGCGGGCTGCCGAGTCACTGTGTCTGCTGCGTCTGTGTCGTGCCAAGACGAGACGCCTGGCCACGGACCGTCGCATCAGCCCTTCCTTTTGTTTAACAGGACAATGAACATTCGGATACTAGTAAACACCGAGGCAGAGGAACTGAGCATCAGGCGGGAGGGGGGGGGGCATTCAAAGAGAGAGCCTCTTCACTTCAACAGAACAACATTCTGTGTCTTTGTTAAAAACATCAGACTAATCCAGTTTCCCGTGCGTGGTCAAGGTCAGCTCTTTAATAAGGCAGATAGAAATCATCCCCGGGTTCATACCCCCCCCCCCCCCGGCGCCATTCCGGGACCCCGGCGGTACTGTGGTGTTCTGTATTATCACATGGGAGCTGCCGGTGGTGTGGCAAACTATGCTGAGCTGTAGCTTGTCACAGAGCTGTGTGTCATATGACAACCCGCTACCTGGCAATAGTTTCCACTGGGGCTGAGCGATAAGAGGGGCTCCGCAGATAAGATGTCTCCTATTCTGGATGTGCCAGGAGCCCCGGCTATTTACAAGGGAGGGGGGGGACTGATCATTTTTAAAAGGGACCGCTGGGTTTCTGTTTCACAGCACACGCCGGATGTGTTTTGCACAGCACGAAGCAGCTTTTGTCATGCTATTGATGTCACTTACCAGAAATGTCAATAGCGGCAGGAATTTGGAAGGACTGGCCATTTTTGGGCTTTCTTTTTGGGGGGGGGGGGGTGTTTTTTGGGGGAGCAGCGACTGGTGAATAGCCGCCACCACTGTACGTGACTAATCATTACTCACGCCTCCGACTGCAGTGTGCCTGATAACGGCGCAGAAATGTGAATTTGTCTTCACTCCCACACAGGCTGCTGCTAAATGACAGTGAAGTGACGAGTCCTGACGATCCTGACATGATACGCGTCGCGTTGCGCCGAGCGAAATTCGTCAGTGACGCTCGTCACAGCGCCACTTGTCACGGCGCTCCTGCAACTCATCGCTGTGCCTGTCACTCTGATGTTGCGACAAAAAAGGATGACCTTATTCCCTGGTCCCCTCATTCTTTCGAACTATATTCCCTCATGTTCCGTATTCAATAACACATACACGCACACGCACACGCACACGCACACACACAGGTGCTGATTTTGTTCATTCTGTAATGCAGAGAAAGGGGTTTTTTTTTTTTTTTTTGGTCCAATTCCATTATGCTGGGGAGGGAATGTGTTTTTGCCATCTAATGCACCCTCTCTGTTCTGTCCCAGTGTTTACAGGACAGGCTGTTTCTGCGACAGCCTCTCAGCAGAAGTGTGTTAAATTAGCGGGGCGGGGTGGCGACGGCGGGCCCGAGAGCCAGAAACATGCGGCCGTCGCCGTCGCCGCGCGCATGCAAATTTACCGTCTCGTGTGCTTCTCGTGAGCTCTAACTGGGTGATTGTGAGAAACTCCACATAATAGCAATCAGCTTAGGCTTCATTAAAATGTAAATTTTTACCCGGGCCTCTTGTGAGTGTTTACAGTACTTCCAAAATAACCGAGCGAGGGCCTTCTGGGGACGGAACTTGTGATCTAATCTGTGCGTCTTATCGGCTGCCTCCTTCTCGCTCTGCGCGAGCAGAACTGGAGCGCCCGTCTGATTTTTTTTGGGGGGGGGGGGGGACAGAACACTGAGGACCGGCGCCTCGACGGCTCTCAGACTGTCCCGCTTTTACTGTTTGTTTGCTTTTCAAGAGCAACACAAAGCTAATTAGACAGCTGGTGTTCAGCCAATTTGTGTCCCTCAGTCTGTTGTTTACCCACTTTTTTTGCCCCCTTCTTTTCTTGCATAATGCAGACAGGATTGTTGACATTGTATGATGCAGCTACATGGTCACAAGTGGCCATTTGGCTTATTTTCCTTAGTGGAGCCTGAGTGGAGGGAACCAGGGCTTTTCTTGGTTTAGGAAGGTGTGTGTGCGTGCGTGTGTCTGTGTCTGTGTGTGTGTGTGTCATCTGTGGGTCATTGTATCCCAAGCACTCTCTTGCAGTTAGGAGCCATGGACAATTAACCACCATCCAAAGAGATTACACCGTCATCTAGATCAAGTAGCCACAGGAAGCTTGTTGACCGCGCCGCAGTCGCACACGCCGCCGCTCCAAATCATTTAACTGCGCTCAGACTTTTGGATTTACGCCTCTGTGTTTGTCGGAGGCGGCTTCTTCTATTGTTTTTCAACACAAACGGTTTTTCAATCAAAATAAACACATCCTTTGTCGGGGAAAAAAACCCAAAACAAAACGAAACAAAAAAAAAAAACACTCTGTGACGGCCAAGCCCAAAGTTATATTTGTAATTGAATTGTAAAATATCTGTTTTCTGTGGGTAAATTGGTCTTTGTTGGTCCACAGCAGCGGCAGGCAGAAATTGTAAGAAAAAGACTGCAGAATTACTTCAACGCGACTCTGCCAGGATGCCTGTGTAAATCACATCGCAGCCAAAATCTTCTGAAACAGAAATTTATCAGATTTCTGACGGCCAGAAGAATTGAATAAGCCATTTCTTTGTCCTCATAAGGCGGTCGTCGCTGCTGCTCATGCTGCATTCTGTTCAAACGTCCACTTCTCTTACCCCAGAAAATGTATTGAATGACTGAAAATGACTTTTCAAGTATGTTTTTTTCTCACAAAAAAAGAAAAAGAGAGCGATACAGGCGATGTGAATTCGCTGTTTGTCGTTTTCTTGTTTTTTTTTTCTCTTCTGTTGGAGGTTAGAAAAAAGCAAAAGAAATATTAATTATTTTTATTGAGAGAAACCATTAGTTTGATTTTCCCGAGCACAAGCTGTTGCATCCAGTGAGAGCAGCTCTGGACCTCACGGAGGGGGCGGCCGGGAGGAGGACGGCAGCTGAGCCGCCATCCATCTCGGACGCCGCCTCCCGCTGCGGGAGACTGCGTGGGCTCAAAGCGGCTCCTTCAGCAATAAACCACTACACAAGAAGAAGCACCGCTGTCCAGAGGTGGGAAGAAACCGAGAGCAATTTTCTCTGAATTCACCTGGATCTTCAGGTATCTGGAGTTTCCCTCCCTATTATTTTTCTCCATCAGACCTTTGAGGCTCTCTCCAACTTCCTAAACTCAAACACTTCCTGTTCCTCAAATGATCAACACTTGGCTTGATACTCTTTTTTTTTTTCAAACCTCCCCGGATGACAGCATGGCATAAAAGATGCTGGTCGTGCGTCCAAAACGGCGTTCTTACGACAGACGGTGAGACAGGTTCACAAGCGGCTGTCATCCCGCCGGCGGAAGGCGGCCTTGGAGCAATTCCGTCTTTGTGTTGCACAACCTCATGATGACACAAGCAGCGAGCCGGTGAGCTCGTCTTTAGGGGGTCAAGTCAAGCCGCGACATCACACTGAAGGGATATTACAATGGATGATCAACAACGAATAAACTGCATCAATCTTCCACCGAATCGTCGGCTGATGAAGAAAAAAAGCCGCGCTGAAAAGGATGCGCCAGCGGATTTGAGTCAGTCTTGTATGTGCATCACAGTAAATACTAACAGATACATTTGATACTTTTGAGTTGAACCATCAAACCTCGAATTGATAATAGATGAGCACTCACGGCCATCACTGTCAGAGGATTTCACTGAAAGGATTTTGCAGGATTGTCCCGAGGAAACAGCCTTTTTTACTTCCTTTATTCCGCCTTTGCAGCTTTCATCGTAAAAGCTCGGCAATATTTTGTCTACAAAAACGGTTACGATGGCGTAAAAGCACCTGGCTTGTCATTTTACCATAAAAAGCAGACTCAGGGCAGAACGAGCACCGTCTTGCATTCATCAACAGCTCGAACCTCCGTCACCGGCAATAACGTCGACGAGCGCCGGCAGAAGCTGCGAGTCGGCGCTGCGCGACGTCGAGGAGAGTTCCCGGACTATTGTTTCCTATGGAGTTGCGTCCTCACAGCCGGCTTCCTCTGAAGTCTTCCGCCGGTGGATGGACACCCCGCCACCGCTCTGTGAGACACAACAGGGTGGTTCATGGAAACAGCAGCCCTCTCTGTGGCGTTCAGACATGGACACCATGTGCGGACAATGACTGGTGAAATACCTGCAGTCTTTTCAGACGTGAAGCTCAAAACGATCACCACAAAGCAACAGTTGGTTGGGTCACATCAGCTGACTTTGGGTCTCAAAACGCGATCTGGTTTCACTGAAGTCGGGACGAGCGGGTTTTAAATGTTAGCTTCAGTAACTGCAGGGAAATTAGGTTGCAAGTCTTCTTTTGTGGACATGAGAGATTCTTCTGGAATGTGTTTATGTGCATTTGTTACTCAGATGCAAAGAAGACCTCGTTCTTATAGCTGGTAAATGCAGCAACATGAGTCTTTTCACATAGTTTGCATTCTCACTCTCAAAATGCTTCTTCTATTTGACAGATATGAAGTTCTTGCACGTCTCAAGTGTTGTCACTCTTCTGTACTGTGGCAGTCAAAGCCTGCAGGGGTTGAAGTAACTGCATATATGACTATAGCTCAGTTATCTCATTTTAAACATTGAGGTTTGTGTTATTTTCACAATAACGTTGGGAGTAATTTGATTGAAAAGGTACCATGGTAGGTCTCTGTCCAAAACAACAACAACAACAACAACCTATCTTGATTATAGCCTGAGGGATATCATGAAACAATGCATAAATATACTTGAAGTGGTCCCCCAAAAAACGAGTTTTATAACTTTCTTCGTCTTTATCCATCAGCCTGGTTATTAACAACGTTCCCGGTTTTGCTCTTATCTTACAGTGAGTCACGCCGGCCTCCTGGTGCAAAAAAACACAGTCACTTTGATTTCCCATGTGCTTTTGTGCATTAAATTGCATTGTTTCTACTGCAGGTGAGAGCTTATCATGGAAAAACACAGAGTTTGTTGTAGCTTATGACAAAGAGTCACGGGGGACGTCGGTGATCATGCCATATCATTTAAATTGCCTGCTATATATAATGATATTTCATTGCAATGGGGTCAAACATCACATTTCTGCTTTATCTCCCTCCTCGGCGGCGAACCGGGTGCAGGCTTGAGTGTCTTCGATTAGGGCAGGACACCACTTGGGAGTGATTAAAGTTTGATGAAGCGTGCATCTGCTCACATGTCGAACTGCCGCTCCCGGGTTGTTGTGCTTGTTTCTGGGGCCCAAGTGGCACAAAAAAAAGTATTTTTAGTCGATGGAAAACTTTAACCGACAGACATCACTGAAACCACCTCATGATAAATGTAAATGACACCACAGTGTCCTCTGCTGCAGACGAACTGTACACTTGAAGTTCGTTCCAGCGAGTGACTCGATAATAAACTGGGGCGCCCGTCGAAAAGAGGCAGGCGGCGTTTAAAGCGCGTTCGTTAATGTAAATCAGAGACGTTGTTCAACAGCCTTCAATCATGTTGTATAATCAGTTGAGTGTTTCTGAAGGATGCTACAGAAATCAGATGTGTAACAGAGGATGTAAGGAGTGAGTCATCAGAGGACTCAACAGACGAAACGGCATCACTGAGCTCACCTTTTGTTTGTACGCTGTCTACTATTAACTCTCAAACACTTCCATTCACATCGCCTCATGATATAATCCCGTCGTTACGTCGCACGTTTCAGAGTTGTCGGACCCAGTTTGGTTCTGGAGGAAGAAAATTCCTGGTTTGGCTGATCTGACGTAAAAAAAAGTCGGACAGTCTGAGTGAATTATTTTGATTTCAGCATCTTTGACTTCATTCTTTTTCGAACACCAAGCAGAGTCCAGCCACAATTTTAACATCCACCACTGTTCCCGTCAACATTACTTTGTCCACAAGAGGTCGCGGTGTTGCGCCAATCGATCGGTCCCACTGACCCACTTGTGTCTTTTTTCTTCTCTTTTCCTTCGCAAAGAACGGGCAGACAAATTCATTGCGCGTGTGCAAAGTGACCCACGAGATAATTAAAGTTCACGACAGTGGGTAGATGATCAAGCCGAGACTAATTGCCTTGTTGTTTTCGGCTTCTCCTGATAATACATTGTGGGCTAAATGAACAGCGCTGCATCGCCGCTGTGGTAATTTTGTCACATTCGATCAGCTTGCAGTGCTCGCTCTGGCCACAGCGGCAACAATAAAGCTTGTTTGAACACCTGCTTTAAAATGCACATTTTCAAAGGCCGGACTATGGCTGTGAATCATAATCACCATCACACACCCACTGAGACCGTCCTGCCAGACGGCTCGCTGCGAGTTGCTTCGAAAAATTGTGAAATTTGTGACAACCAAAGCTAAATATGCGCGCCGAGATTTCCCCTGTGAAAAGCTGAGTTGCACGAAGGCGGATCAAGAAGCTTCTTTTTCTCAAAGGCTTTCGCGCCGCAGCCCTCGAGAAGCTTTTGAAGGCAACAAAACTTTGTGTGTGCACAGTCTTCTCTCTGTGATACCCATACCCTTTATTTGCCATAAATGTGACTCCCATTGTAGTCTCGTTTTTCCCCCCTCGCACCCGACAGGACAAACAGTTTTCCCTCCGAATCAAGGGAAAGCCGATCTAACTGAGGTTAATGCCACACCGGTGCCCTGCTGCAAACTCGCCGTCTCATGACCCAACGCGCTGCATGAGTGCACCCGGCACGAGGACGCATCGTACGCGGGGCGATGCGATAGGTGGTCTCCTGCTGCGCCGAGTGAACTGGTTCTCAGTCGTTTTCCTTTGCGCCGATGTTCCGAGCGCTAATGCAAATTATTCTCACGTTACTGCACTGAACAAACCCTCTCTGTGTGCCGCCTGTTGTTTTTACATGTTTCGGATGATGACGAAAAACACATGAAAGGAAAGAGACATTTGTGGTGTGTGCGGAGCTCCAAATGTGTTGGAATTAAAGGGGGAGAAAACAGAGAGAGTTAAATAGTGAATATGAGTGGGCCCAGACGAAAGCACGCTTGGATAAAAGTTGGCATATTGAGCTGCGGAAAAGCTTCAGACAAGGGAGTAATTGGTTTCTTTGGGACATGTGGCAGGGTGTCAACTGAAAGGTTACAAGGGGCCATCAGACATGCACGTCCCCAGACCTCCACTCCAATGACAACTATTAAGAAGCCCTCATCATCTCCCATTCACATCATGTTGATCATTTCGTCGATATCCCTGCAGGTAGCCTGGAGGAAATCGATGCCAGCAGATACTTCCCGTTTGGAAACTCTTTTCTTTCCCTTTTTTTTTTCTCTTTCTTTCCTACAGTAACTTCAGAGCGTATTAGCTTTCGGCTTTTAAATCAGAAATAATTGTATGAAGTGGACCGGAGATCAAAAGGAAGCGCAGGAAAAGTTCAGTGCAAATGGTGTCAGAGGCCAGCCAAGAAAAAGAGAAAAGCAATAACACAACAAATAATAAAGGATGCAGTGTTGCTGTAAAGAGCGGAGATCTGCTGTGTTGTTTCCCTTCGCTTCCGGTGTGTCTGAGTATGCGTGTGTGTGTGTCCAACTGCCGGTGTTTGTGCGTCTGCTTATTTTCCTTTCATGCATCTCATAGTCAGACTCAATAGGATGAAAGCCGTGTTTGCATTGGTGAGCTCTTTGTTTAAATGTAACTCTTTATTTCCTTTGTCAGGAGGAAGTTAGATCGCGACCCCGCGCTTCTGTCAATCATCCCTTCAGCCCGGAGGGAAACGGTCTGTCTTCATCATGCCGGCCCGCTCTCCACTGCTGTCCCTTTGTTTCAGACTCTATTCATAGATCATGAATAGAGAGGCGTCTCTCACTTTTTCCCTTCCCCTCTTTAATCCTATTTTTGTCCTTGCGTGGCTTGATTAAGTTGTCATGTGCGCGGCTGTGTCTCGGCGCAGCCTATTCATCCTTGCAGTGTAATAATTATCAGGATGGATGCATCTCATGCGCACACACACACACACACACACGCGCGCCTTCACCACCCGGGGATGGGAGGCTACAGGTGGGGTTGCGCATATCTCTTATCATCAACAAACAGAATCAATCAGTGGTCATGTTCCCGCTAAGTGTTCTGTTATCAAACCCAGCGACGTTCCACTCAGCGAGATGCAGAAGCATAAAAGATAAAAAAAGAGAGAGAAAAAAAAAGTCGTCGTCTGTTTGCGCACGTGTATCGGAGTGTGCGTGTGTCTGCCTGGTTGCACGATGTGCCTGTGTGAGCCATGTACAGTATCTGCGCCCAGAGTACTTAGCCAGAGGAGCTGTCTGCTGTTTGAATAAGGGCAGTCAGTCACCGGCACTAAAGAGAACATTCATCAAGCACTTTCACAGCTTACACCTGTTTCTGCTGGCTAAGGCAGACGAGCTGGGACGGCCGCGTTGCCACATCGTTCTCCGCGCTCTCTCAAGCGTTCCTGTGGGGGCGACGCGCACATATTGTGCCTGACGGTATTTTTTCTGTTTTTTTTTTTTTCTTCCTCTCTCCCGTTAGCTCGCCGCGACGGCCGCCGCCGTTTAGCGGTAAATAAGGCTAACCACGCCCGGACGCCGGAGCGGGCGCGCAAACTGGGGCACAGTTGCTATTAACAACCTCGAATGACAATTTCACCCTCACCTGCAAACATCAAACAACATTCCTGGCCCCGTCCTCTCTTACGGTTGACTGGCACCGCGGGGAGGGAGTGCCGTGACCTCACACATTGCCAGCGGTTTCACACGGCCGTCGCCAGGAACAGCAGGCGTGGACGCCTCCCGCTCGGAGAATGTAGCGCCATGGCGATGCTTAATTTTTCTAATAATACGACAGCTGTGTTCTAATCATGATAAAGAGCCGCCTGCCACGCGCGAGGACCCAGTAGCCTCACCTTAGTGCTCAGAGCGTTGCTTCCTTTCAGTGCTCTGCTGCATCACACATAATTGCCTAACTCCATTCTGACATGGCCACTCAGTGGAATTGGGCCTTGCGAGCTTCACATATCGCACTCCTCTTTCTGATGTGTGTGCTCACCTCAGTGTGCATCTCCTTATATGGGCAGGATAAGGGCATTATTAGTGTGATCTATCACAGGATATGCGTCACGAGTTCATATTTTTCTCCCCACCCGCCTCAGGTTTTTGATATTACACTCTTATCTTCTGCCCCTGTTGTCTGCCGTAGTGTGAGTGTGGGGGGGGGGGGGGGGATAAAAAAGTGAGAGAGCGCCTCTCCACTCCTCTTGCATGCCGTTCGCTTTTACGGCTTTATCGATTTCCTTTAAAATTGTATTTGCGGAAAAACAGGAAGAATGTGGGCTTTAATATTTCCGACTCTCTGCAACACCTGGTCCGGGTTGCTAGGTAACGCATCGCATGGCAGTGTTTGATGTGTGTGTGCTCTTTGCAAATGGCTTTGATCCTCAGCACACTGACAGACTCTCCACTGAGTTGCCTTCCCCTGGTAGTTTTGGCACCTCATCACACCGCGGAGGGTAAAATGTATCTGAAAGCTCCCAGGTGAAATGGGATACCTGCCTTGTTAGGCAAAGTAGAAAAGGGAAGCTGTCCAGAAAAGTTGAAGCTTTTAACCGTTTTCATTAGGGGAGCTGCCGGACAAGGCGGCCGGCGCCTCTGAGTCGCGCAGTCATGTGGCACACGGACAGAAAGGCCACACGATGTTCCTTTTCAAATTTCACCAAAATTCGACTTCACTAACCCGCTTTTCTCGGGAATAAATCACAAATCTCTCTCTGGAATTAAACTCGCGCAGGTTGGAGCAGCACTGCTTCTCGGTCACACATGACAAAATTTGAGTTTTCCCACTTCGGGCTCCACGAGTATGGTCAAATTCACCATTGGATTTTAATGACAACTTTAAAAGCATGCTGTGTTTAGGCCCATCGTGCAGAACTGAGCTTCTGCTATTGTTTTTTTTCTGCTTATACTACACTGATAATCAGTTCTCAGTTCGTTAGCACTCTTACCTCACAGTCAGGAGGTACAAGCTTAGTGCCCAAGTAGGGTCTTTCATTGCAGAGCAGTGGTGCCAACTCCTCAGCAAGGAAAGGTCGCTAACGACTGTCCTGAAAGTGGCTCGAGGTCGCAGAACGACATCGTAACCTCATTTGCATGACGGGCAGTTTGCCACGTCGGCTTCGGCGGCTTCTTGCAGCATGTGCGGTTCATTAGCAGTCTGGTCTCAGAGTCACTTCTGACAAAAAACAAAAAAAGTCGCAAAAAGGACTTGGGAAATCGCCAGATGTCGCGGGAAAGTCGCCAAGTTGTCAACACTGCGGTGCAGAGTTTGCATGTTCCCCATGTGCATGTGTGGGTTTCCGTGCATGTGTGTGTGTTGTGTTGAAATTAGCCTCTAGGTTTTCCGTCAGCCGAATGAAAAAAGAAGAAGAATAGTTGTAATTATCTTCATCCTCATTATGGTTTTCTGCAGAAAAATGTTTAATGTTTTTGAAATTAAAGAGAAAAAAAACTTCCCGCATAAAATGTAATAAATTGATTCTGACTCTGGTTACATAAAGTAACACAGAGGTGAAGCATAATGAGGAGTTTCTCAGAGATCTTCCAAGTCATCTCCCCTATAGCACTGTTGCACTTAATTACAGCAACACTCCCTGCTCGGCATTTAACTTCTACAACGCGACAGTTTATTTCTACAGTGTAATAAATTCTCATTCAACTCATCGTGCAGAAATTAGGAGGAGAAATGAAGTCAGTTTCATTTCGCACGCACACGCACCACGCACACGCACAGGCACAGGCACAGGCACACACACACACACACACACACACACACACACACACACACACACACACACACACACACACACACACACAC
>JASSRZ010000049.1:3609380-3631620 GCA_032164315.1 Malacoctenus gilli
CACACACACACACACACACACACACACACACACACACACACACACACACACACACACACACACACACACACGCGCATTAAAGCATCTGCTCTGGTGGTAAAATTGAACCGGAAACAATTCTTTGGAGATAATCAAATCTTTTAAATGAGGGGCTTACAGAATAAAAAATAACACTTCCAGGCAAAGCATACAAATAAGCAAATGAAAGAGCAGCAAGGGCCTCAATTGTAAACAGTCCAGGAAACAGTGGCAGTTCTGAAGATTGAGATCCATGTTAAATTTAGTGTAAAATAATCGGTTCTTTGTCCAGCAAAGCGAGAAAGTTAAAGGGTAACTCCTGTTCTGTGACAAAACAACAAGTCTGAGATGAAGCAAGTGCTCAAATTACTCCAACACCATTTAATACATTAAATTTGCATCTACAGTTCATATGTTTGCCTAATTTTAACTAATGGGAAAATTATACTGTGTAGCAACGCTAAGTTACACGAACCTAATTGAAAAGTGCAGTTTCAAGCAGGGGGGGCTCTGCAGGGGGCAATTTAAGTGCAAATGCTGATAAAAAGTAATGTGAAGGGCATGAAATGTTATTTGTTTTGCTGCTATTTAGATGCAGTTGGTCCGTCAAAGCTGTGATTTCCAATTCCTGTGAATGCATCAGAGGGACGGGTGTTCTCCCTGCTTGCAGGATTTGATCAGTCGCTGTGTGTTAACAAATACAAAGTAAATTTTCTTTGCAATCTCACTCAGTTTAAGTTTTATAAACACACGGTCCAGTTTTAGGCTTTCGTTTCTTTGTTTGCTTTTGTTTTTATTGACATTTTGAAGGACAAAGATCAAGTTCGATTGCTCTCATTGGGAGCACCAGAGGGAAGCGTTTTCTCCAGCACAATGTCGTCAATGGCTTCATTGACCGCCACTTCTGACAACTGTTACATTACGACCGTCTCTTCAGTCGTCGCCATGGTTTTCGCTCCCCTGTTAACACGAGCGTTGTTGACATAACGAACGAGTCTGTTCTTAACACCGGTAGAGGGGAACCATCCCTGCCACCGTAAAAGACGTGATCACTGTGAGTATATATGAGGCTGAAGCATAAATATACGAAACCCCCTCCTCTGTTGCAACTGATGGAAATTTAAGTCATTGACTTCTATGAAGAACATTAATTATTGAGCTGTTGTTTTGCACACATGCAGCTCGTCTGTCTTTTGTTCGCGCTGCCCTCCGGCTCCTCCTCGGCTCGTGCTGCTTGTGGTTTCCAAAGTCCACGCCGTGCGACGCTTAAACAGTGTCCCCCTTTTCGGTTTCATGCAGGGATGCACAACGCGTTTTTTCCCCTTTTTTTATTCTCTGGCCGGAGCAAAACAGAGAGAATCGCAGAGAGAGGCGGGCTGTGAGGGGGCCGGCCCCGCTCACAAGTGCATTCCAGGTTGTGTGAGGTTATTACAGGTTTGATTATTGAGTTCCACAGGGCAATTGGCTCAAATGAGGGCTGACAGCTTTGGAGGGCAGCAAACAGCTGGAGAGCTCATCTCTGCCAGCAGCCATATTAGGACCATTTCTCTCCCAGGTGCATCAGTTGCTATGATCTGTGATTAAGGCATAACTAATGAAGAGCTGATGAGAGTAATCAGGTGCCACCACATCTGCAGATGCATTCAAGATGCTGGGACTGTACTGTAGCGCCATAGCTTCAAAGGAGAGGGGAAAAAAACGCTCCCCTCCTCCTCGAAACAGCCAGCGCATTAATAATGACACCTGATTTAAAATCGAGCACCGGGTCCATTCTTTCAAAGCTCATCTTGTCAAAATTGCGTGGAAAACTAATAAAAGCGCAGGAAACACATTTGTCAGAGGCGTTTGAATAAGTGCCACTATAAATCATTACAGTATCGCACGAGTGTCACTCCATTCATTGTATCTACCAGTTTATATCAGTAACGTAGCAACTAATCGTCCAGATGGCTGCCAGGAAGTGAAAATTAGGCAGCCTGATTGTCTGGTGCAACACAGAAACCATTTCCACAGCAATCCCCCTTATGTAACGACGTTAAATAACAAACAGGAACTGTTCCTTATCTACATAATAGAGTTATGGTTCGACTCCCTTTTAGGAACTCGGGTGAGTTTGGCCGGAGTCCAGGTGTATGAATTTTTGATTGTTACACTTATCGAGAAACGATGTCGAAGTGAATTGGCATAATCTCTCCTTGGTGCAAAATGCATGAGCGACTACTCAGCGTGGCAGAATCAAATTTGGCCCGATGCTCCGCACCAGCGTGTTGCGACCCTCGAGAATCTGGAAATTTGCACATCGTAATGGTTATTTCTTCCTCCGCAGCCGTTCTCCTGGAGTACGGAACGAGAACAGAGGACCAGGGCGGGAGAAAAGGGCCGATCAAGAATTCAGGTTCAAAAGATCGGCGCGATTTCACCTGTTCCTTCCAGTTTGACTTTGATGTAACTGGATGTGCCGACATCCCGCCGCTCGGTGGATGGGGGAGCCCACTGCACACACTGATACCGGCGGCGGGTTTCATTCATCATTTAATTCTTGGGAGATGTCTCATCAGCCTGTCACCTGTTGTGCTGGCGGTAAACAAGAATGAATGATGAATTACAGAATTCAATTAGGTGACAGCAGCTGTCACAGAGGATAGTTAAACTATTTGCAGTACTAATCTGGTGAAACGCTGCAGAGAGTCTCCGGCTCCCGCGCTGTTTTTCGTAGTGTTCCAGTCCTGCTTGTGGTCTCCGCGCTTGTTGACAAACGGTACATCATTGTAGAGGACAGGAAGCCGAATTGCATCTCAAGGCTGTTTCCATGTAATATTCATTGTCATCTGAGAACACAGCAGCTTCAAGTTTTAGATCAAACGCATTTCTATTCAGCGACAAGGGAAAGCACTTGAGTGTGGAGGAGGAATTCACAAAACGCCGCGCACCGTCTTTGATATTTCAGTCTTCCGTCGGACCTTTGCCGGCGAAGGAACGTGGTCCGTGTACTGTCATGCACATAACAAAGAGCTGCATCTTTGGGGAGTTCAGCCGCTGGTTTTCATAAAGTTGCCTGATCCATCCATCAGGCCTAATGCTGCTTAAAGCCGCGCTGTTTTGTTTCATGTTCCACACTTAGTGAAATGTACATTATGTGTACATGAAACGGAGGCATTCGTCTTTCTTACTGGCACACTGTTTGACCTCATTCTCTTCACACAGTCTTGCCTTCAACCTGCTTAATGCCTCCATCCATTCGGCTGCAGCTCAATGTGCGACTGTGCGGGAGAAACGTGATCTGAGACAAGCAAATATTGTTTCTGAGCACGAGCAAATTAATGCTGCGTACACAGACACCAGAAACCCAATGGCACAAATATGTCAGATCACTGAAAGACAAAAAATTGGAGCACCAAGTAAAATGGAAATTTATGGTGATGAACCATTGTTTGTTTTTCTTTTTTTCTCCTGTGCAATCTTTATTTCAATTTATGTCATCACAGCATGAGACTCTGGAATTCTGCGCACCATAATGTCAGCCACCCATTTACTGCGAGCTGTCACTGTTGCTACCAGTTGTCCTTCGACTCCTCTCACTGACATTCAAGAGAAACTCAACTTTTTTTTCTTTTGCCTCTGGCAAAAAGTGGAGATGTCTAAATTTAGCCTATATGTGGAAAGAAAAAATCATGTAAACTTTGGCTTTAAATCCCACATTTCGCACACCACTGAGAGCAGGAGTCTGGTCCCCCACAACCGAACCATCTAATCTTTGCATCTGTACACATTCAGACAGTTCCACCGCATTAATTTCTCCCTTTGTGCTAACTCTTGATCAAACATTAGATGTACAGTCTTTTGCTGCTGCGTAAAATCCCCCCTCGCAAGGGGGCTCACAATACAGACTCCACAGTCTAATTTGGGACTCTGATCACATTCATCTCCTGACCAGCAGGATTTGCCCTCTATAACCAATTCTTCATCCCACATATGCGCACATGCTGCAGCGGTGATATATTGAAGTCCAAGCTGTTCATTAAATATCCATTCATAATTTCCTGTGCTTGTGCAGAGAGCCGGCCTTTTACATATTTAGTTGATTCTGCTGCTGCACCCCGCAGAAATCAATCTGCAGAGGGATACAAAGTGAGGTAGCCGGCGAGCGAACCGTTCCCACCGCGCGCGCGGTAGCGCTGCTACATTTCTCCGGCGATTGATCAGGAGCTCATCCGATTATCACTCGGAGGACACCGTTGTAATACTCAAAAAAGCATCAGAAAAACCGTCGACAGCGAAGATGGATTGCTTCCTGAGAGTCATTGCACAAAGAGACGCTCCCTCAAAGCTCAGCCGGAAGATCAAAAGTCTCCATAATCTGATGAATCTATGCAGCAATCCTTCACCCCGGACACTGCGCTAATTTTTCATAAACATATTTTGCATTCGTTTACTGAATCACTGTGCATAATTTATTCATCATGTATGCTTGCAATAATGACGTAAATGCGTTTTTTTTTTCCACGAGGAAGGGGTAAAAAAAAGCTAAAAAATCACGCAATGCGCTTCCAGATCGCGTTTCCCAGGAGCAAGCAGCCCGACATCTTTGCAAATGATCTGACAGCATCTTCACAAACCCGTGTTTAAGCTCAGGATGCACACCACATGCTTCTCAGATGAAGGGAAGTAACACGCAGCAGCCCCCCCCCCTCCCCCCTCATTTTTCTCTTTTTTTTGATCTTTTGTGTATACCGCGATTTGCATTTCAAAGGAAATATTTATTTTGAGATCCTACAGTAAACAGCCTCTGCAGCAGGAAACACGAGTGTTTAGCCTCAATGACTGGCAGCATAGAAAATCACATAGAAATTAAGACATTAGTCAGTGCATGACAATGGTATGAAATTACATGAGTAATTCACCAATAGCTCTAGTGGGATCAGGGAAAAAAATGTGTAACATAACAGAATATTACATGTACAGGAATATATTGAATTAATGGAAATTGAAAAAAGAAAACAGATGATTGTGAGAAAGCAGCGAGAAGAATGATTCATTCTCCCGAGCTGATGAGCTCATACAGGTCTGGGGGGATATTTTAACTATTTAGGATCCTGCACATCCATTAGATGGACCAAATTATGAGTCACTTTGAATTCATGAAAAATTTCTGAATCTTGACGGAGGCTGATTGAACCACGGCCATTAAAGTCTTTTCAGTTTTACTTCACAACAGAATTTTGCAAAGAAAAAAGAACCAAATTCGTGTGGTTTCTTTTTCAGGGTTTTTTTTGTCCCAAGAATATCTAAATTTGTTCCTATTCTTTTAAATAAGTCTTTTTTATGTTGAAAAAATGATATAAAGGTAAAATAATTGAAAAAAATAAACTGAGAGATAATCAAAAAAAGTGATTATTTGAATAAAAAAAAGATTAAAAAGAGCAGACATCGCCGTCGTCAATTATTTCCAAAAATGATTCAAAAAACTTCAGAGTTACTAATTGAGCAGCCTGTTAAAGGGTTAAGGTGTTGAATTGTGTTGAGTCGTGGGAAACACGTCATTCATAACAGCCTGAGGACGGCGCGTCCCTGACAGCACAAACTCACCTAATAATCCTTGAAACCTGGGACAACCTGACAACGAGTAAATGGTGAAAAACAGGCCAGAAACGACCTCCTACTTTTCTCTAATATCACAGCGGCTCAATGCTTTCATCTTTTCTTCGCGGCCCTCTTCTCCTCCAAAGACTTTTCCCTACATTTAGTGTCGTAATTTTGCAGCCTAAATGTACTACAATGACAGCTGGCTGAAGGGCATGCACGAGGTGCGAGTCAAATCTTTGGGGATATTTTTGCATCGCATGTTTCGTGACAGAGGACACATCCCGAGGACATATGGGTGGCGACTGTGTCATTGCAGCGCATAATTATTTCATGTCTCGCGCGCACTCCCCGGGTTTAACTCTGCTCTCCACCAGCTCCTGGGGGACTGGTGGAGGCCGAACTGGTGGCGCAATCTCCCTCCTTCCCCCTCTGAAAAGTGAGGCTATGCAGATAAGCGTTCGTGGTTTCACTCGGTGCAGCGCCGAGCTCTGCAGAGGATGCAAAGTAACACTCTGACAAACCCCGACAGTCCAGCTCAGAGAGGAGAACAAAATAAAAAAGGGGGGGGTGTCTTACGCTGGTATCCAATAAAGCTGAAATAGTTATCATCAATGGCATCTCATCTCAATGAAAGCCATTTAAATAATTCCCAGATGCAGTTTCTTCGCCCCCTGCGAGAGCCAATGTGAGTGTTGCCAGGCAATCAGGCCTTCTAGCATTGAAACGGTGGTAATGGTATGCATGATCCGAAGGGACAAGGACCGCTTCGACAGCGCTCGCCCTGAGCTGGATTTAGAACGCAAGCAAACAGCTGATTGCCTGAGTCGAGCACCAGGATATCTGCCTTGTGCGCAAGGCGTGCGCAGGGGAAGTCGGTCTCCTCTGCTCTTCAAAAACACAGGAGAGAAAAAGGACATCGACATCAAAAGCAGCAGCTTTTTAAGACAGGTTAAGAGCCTTACGAGTACACAAACACACACATATTCAGGGTGTAACATTACAAACACTCTGGCAGGGAACCGGTACGGAAGGTTTGAGCCGGCAGTCCCCGAAAATCAAACATTATCTTGGCGACGCAGAGAGCCGAGTAGGGAGTAGCTTCAAAACACCACATTAAGACCCGCAGAGGCACATAGTTCACACAGGAACTTATATGTTGTCCAATGGAGACGGGTCCCAGGAGAGCGTTCCCACAATGAACCGGCGTCACCATCGGTTCGCTTTCACACAGGGCGCGCCCTGGGCAACGATCCATCACCAATACCAGGCAACTTAGTAAAAAAAACAAAAAAAACCCCGTCACAGCAGATAAGCAAAGTCTGGTAAACTGTTATTTTGGATCAATTAATTCCCGAATAATGAGCTGCTAACTGTGAGCATGTATGTGGGAGAATTATAATCTTGTTAGGTGGAATTTATGAGGCGCTGGCTGTCAGGCGGAGCCTCACGGAGGAATTGGAGAATACTGATAAGCCGGAAATCGTAATAATATATAATTACACTTGTGAGAGATTCTTACCCAGTTGTGAAATCAATAATTATTCCTTTTTTAATCAACTTCAAAGTCTGATTTCCAAAACAAACACGCACATAAAACTTTGCTGTGGTGCGACAGTGTCGTCGACTTCGCGCTCGCTGCTGAGTACGAAATGCAACCGCAAATACTCGGGGATTAAGCAAGTTGCTTGTTACTTTATGGATTTGGGATTTTACATGAAATCAAAATTTCTGGAAACATGATGACATGGAGAAAGCAAAAACGTAATGTTTTTTTTCTTCTTCCGAAGTAAGCGTCTTATCCATCGATGCATGTGAATCGTCATGAACCCTTTTTCCCTATCATGTTGCAGCCGACGGGATTTCGCACGCATATTGCTCTTAATCATAACTCACAGGCCACTTATTGAAAATCCAGGAACACCTGAAAGCGACGCAACCACGTACGCGTCAGTGTCTGTGATCCTCTGCAGTATCACTTGTTTCAGTCAGAAAAACCGACGGACTGCCAGATGATCAAAGTCAACATTATCATGGGAAAGGGAAAAGAATCCCTCACTTCACTTGCGTAATCTTTTCATTTCCCTATCCGACTGACATCAAATCAGAAACATGTCAAGGTGGCGCGTAAATACCATGAATAAATCAAGGCGGCCTGTAAAGAAGCATCTTATTCACCTGCAGCATTCAACCTCAGCGGATGATTAAATTCAAGGTGTCAACGAAACGGTTAAAAACTATCCTGTATTTTTCCCTTGAACGCTTCTCCTTTTTGGTCAGATTTCACATCCGTGCTTGCTTTCACATGGAGCGAGCGAGCTTTACATCAAGACGTTGAATGGAACTCAACTTCGAACAGATGCAACAATAGAAATCCTCTCATCCATCAGTGAAGGAGTATTTCAATGATGAATATAGATGAATGGAGGGAAGATAGTTACGGTGGCCTTTTCTTTATTTGGCTGTATTCTTCTACTGGAGTGGAGCATGCCATACATGCTCTTAATGTACTCCACATACGCCATGAATGTGAGTTTTCCCCGAGGTGCGCTATGCAGGAAGTGCTGCCATCACTGTTAATATGTGAGAATAGTCCAGTTCTGCAGGTCTGTGCAGAGCAACAGCCAGCGACTAAATGCACACTTGGGGGCATGTGAATGCTGTTCTAACCTCTGAAGACCCCAGGCAACATTTTGCACGGATCCCCCCCCAAAGACCGGCACATCGTTTGACTGTTTTTTTTTCTCCCCTCCCCAACAACATTTCATATCACAACAGATCCCCTCGGTCACAGGTTTGAAAATAAAAAATGATGGCATCAGACACAACATGCCCATAAAGCTGAAGATGAGTGTGCGGATGCCAAACTGTGAGAATTGCCGCAGGAGCGTAGCGGGTCTCCCTAAAGCTGTGATGTACTGTCAGTGTCCTGCGTTGCCTCGCCTAAGTGTGAAATGTATGTGATTGTTACAGCAGTAAACACATGGTTAGTGTTGTACAGACGGTGCTATTTGTTTAGGTTCGGGCGTCAAGAACGCCGGGTGAGGTTTAAAAAAGTGCTGCTCGGCTCATTTCTGACACGACACACGCGTCATGCCACTGATGTCGGAGTTTAATACCGAACGCGAGCTGCAATATTGAGCTCTTGTCCCCGTGTGGGATTTGAACGGTGGTCTACAAGATGAAAAGTGTCTGATCCATCCAACAATCTCCCCCCGACGCAGACTGTGTCACTCCGTATCCCTGCTGACACGGCGCCTTCAGGAACATGACAGAAACATGACAGTGGCAAACTCTAATGAAGCGCCATGTGTTTTACACGCCGACGCGATACCTGGCTGCATGTTGACAGCCTCGCAGGTACTGTAGGATCTGACAGACCTGACAAATGACTACATGTTTGGAATAGCTCAATATACTAAACAATAAAAAGAAAAAAAACCTCGTTCCGTTGCAGGAAGCCGGGGCAGAAGCGGCTCCCGCTTATCAGTAAAAAAAAGTTGACACATTTTGGCAGAGTTCAACAGAGAACGGAGGTACAAGAGGCAGACACGAGCTCCCGGATGGGGCAGCAGGCCAAGCTGCCTGGAGGGAATCACACCTCTGTGGCACAAAGAGAGGGATGGGGGCTGAGCTGGAGTTTGACGTTCCTTTGAGCGAGGTGTAGGTTAAAGCTCTGTGCACAAACGGATCACAACCTGATGCAAACAGGCCTGTCAGCAGGATTGGGACGGGACTTAGCTGTCACGGCGAAAAAAGCGGGCTGAAGACGGCGCGGAGGCTCGCGCGGTCAAAGGAGGCGAGTCGAACTTGTCCAACACCTCGCTGCGAGGCGAGCCGGCGCTTCGTGCATCGCCGCTCTCGCACCCTCGGATCCGAAGAAAGCCGGCCGCGATGTTCGGCACTTTATAGAAGGGGAGAATCAAAGGCCTGCTGCAGGTCTCTCCTTCCCAGGTGGACGGCGATCGGAGGGAGGGGCTTACCCACTGCTCGTTGGACATTGGCCAGGCTGACAGAGGCCGGGCAGATGGAGAGTGGGCCCAATGAGGGGAGGTTGAAGTATCAACCTAAACACAAGCTGCCAAAAGTTACTCGTAATGCCTGCCTGGCGAGTCATGTGAAATGACATTGCTGGCTTGCAGCAAACATCCGATCGCAGCGGAGCAACAAAAGGTCAGCAAGAAAAAAAAAAACCCAAACAAATTCACTTTCTAGTGATCTCCCTGCAAGGGGCGAGATCGTCCCAGCTAAAAACATCACCGCGACTTTGGAGTCAGGGTTGATTATCGACTGATCCGTCAATCATTCCACTTCTTCTCTGTCCTTTTCCAATGTTCACCTAAACATGCATACAGACGAACTACGTTTTGGCAACAGCTACACTTGTGGGCAGAGGCTGCAAATACAGCAGCCATGCATGAATATTATTTTCTCAGGATATGGTTGTGAACATTTAACCTTTACGCAGCTCTGAATTGTGGCAGGAAGGAGGAGTAGCCGCAGATGACTCACACAGCTACAGGAAAGACAAAACGCTTTCCATATTAGCAAGAAGCTTCCTGGGCCTGCAGGCTCAAGCCAGGAACAGTCTGAGGCAGCGGGGCAAAACCACCACCACAACGCTGCCCTGAGTCAACAATCACAGGGCAGCAAAGAAAGCCTTCGATAGACAAAACTCGGTTGATAGGAGGAGAATCTGAACGGAAACGTGAACGGTGAGGTCTTTGTGATTTATTCTAACTCATTAACCTGCAATTGACTCGCACTTCAAATCGGTCACGGCACCACATATTTCTGAGGCTGAGCCCGGATGATACTGTTTCCCATTTTCTTTTGTATCTCTGTGTGGAGGGAGACGTTTTCGTCTCTGCACAAACTGTATCTCTGGAATGCCCTTTGGAGTTTAGCCCGCATAGTTACGTGCCTGAGAGGAAAGTCCTTTTCATCTCTTTTCCAATATGTGCATGCACCGTGCACATGCATGTATGCATGATGCTCCTGTGGGTTGGAAAGCTTTCTATATATGACCTGGATTATGAGGATATTACGGCCTGCTTGAGAACAGGTTCTGCTTCAAGTGAGCGATTTAGCCCTCGGTAGTTGTCAACTGTGCTTCTAAAAAGCTTAATATACATTTACGACAACCTTCTCGTTTTATATACTCCGCAGGCTGTGTATTGGAGTGAGAGCATGATTTTGACAGATGGAGGAGGGAAAAAAAATCGTGAAGAACTTCCCTTGGGGACATCTTAAGGGGATTTATTTCATTCTTTGACTGCATTTCTAAATAGAGGGGAATGCAATGAGCTGACACATCAAACATTATCATGGCAAGTTAAAAGTCGAGTTAAGCTCTTTATGTCTACCTCTGATTTGAAGTTTTTGTTCCAACCCTTCCAGTGAACTCATTCATGCTACATTTTGATCTCTTGTTCGCCATCAATTGAGCATGTCTCCCTTGCTTCTTCTGATCTCCCATTGCACCTCAGTGAAGCAAATCATCATTATCACACGTCTCTGTTTGTGTTTTACCTTCATTTCCCCCTCAAAGTACAGCTGTTTATGAGCCTGGTAACCTTGAGTTGTGACGAAAGACAAAAGAGGGGCATTTTGGGGAGCCCACGGAGGATATCAATCAGCTCCAGTTGACTAATAACTTGTGCGGCATTTATCTCCGCGTCAGAAAAGCGAGAGGAGCGAGATGATGAAGGCGGACGACCTCGGGGCCGAGTGCCGCTCACATTACTCCGTGGATTTCCGAAGCCCTCAGGCTAAAGAGGAGGGATGTCAACAGGGAAATCTGAGGGGGGGGGGGGCAGACGGAGAGTGGAGGGAACGAAGGCGAGGGTCTCAGAAAACAGAGCTGAGACCTTTGGAAAAGTCAGACAGTTAACTTCTGACTGATCCACTTCATCTCCGCTGGCATTGTTTATTTATGTGGCAGATGGGTTGCATAAATTTCATTGTGGACCTCACCGTTATAAGCCTAACTCAATTAGCCAGCCGGAGTGTTAGCAGACACTTAGCCGGATCCATCGCCGCAAATCACAATGGGCAGATGGGTTATATTTTTCATTTTTGGTGGCCAAGACTCAAACTCATTATTTTTCCTTGTTTGTGTGAATGCCTGATTCATTAAATAGTCAGTTTGATTAATAAAAGCAGCCTCGCTGGGCGTAATGTTTTTGGCTCGCGCTGCGATACGGAGCGCCGCGTCTCTGTATAAAGGAGGAGCCTCTGCAGTACACTGCGTGTTCATGTGCTGGGTGAGTTCCTATTGTTTTTATTCTTTGCGATGGCGAATGTGACAAATTTATCATTAATGCGCAGGGCTTTAATCGGAATTAACTCGGCTCCTCACGCCATGTTTTCGCCACCTGTTGCCTTTTGTCTTCAACCTCAACTCCCACCCCCATCGCTCTTCCTCACGCCCCCGTCTCGACTTGCCCCCCACCTCCGTCGCCCGCTCGCATGTTTGCCCGTTCGATCGATCTCTCTTTCACGTTGCATCATTTCTCCCTCTCATTTTAAATATTTCTCACGTCTCCACTTCATCTACATAGCAGCCTCCTCTCCCCGCCTCCCCGTCCATCGCTCACTTCATATCTCCTTCCTTCTCTCCCCGCCAGTGAGCCCACCCTGGCAGCCTTGGCCCTCTTAAATGCATCATTTCTTCCAAGAGATATCCTTCTGCACTGACCTCTGTGCTAGCTGGCTGCCTGCCATCTCCACTCAATGGACTCATCAATCCATCTTGGTTCTTGGATGGCCTTGATTTTATTGTCTCACACAACCCTCTGTCATCCTGTTCATCTCTCATCCTTAATGTCATCCTTTCAGATTTTAACATGTCTGCATTTTCTAAGCACACAGCGTTTGATTACATTGAGCCGCAGCGCCGAAGACCAGGTGGGCTATTGTTGTCAAGTCCTTGCCGGGGCAAAGAAGCGCCGATGTGCTATTTTTCGCAGAGTGAATCATTTTGGTTGCGAGCAGCGAGCTCGCTCTGATTTATTCCCCAGCTCATTATTACCGATGATTGATTGTAGCTCTTAATGTATTGAAGCTTTACATGTAATGATGTTTGCACATACTTATCAATCAAGTTCAGCCGATGAAATAGGGGCAGTGGAATAAAAAAAACAAAAAACCAAACAAAGTTGTTGACTCGCTTTGTGACACTTGCTATTTTGTGACAAGTTTCATGGAGAAAATTACACAATTTGCATATGTTTTTGGCAGCATTCGCCAGCTTGTCTCCTGGTACTCTGCAGACTGAAATGAATGGCTCTGGAACTTGAGCCGCACTTGTCCTTGAAATATTTGTGAAACTTGCTGCCGCATTTTAGAAAAAACAGTCAACAGCAAATACATTTTATAGGGAAAGTCAACATATTTGTGAGTCTTAGCTGAACACAAATAGAAACCTAAGATTTTCAGGTCTCATTAATATATCGGCACTGAGCTACTGAGACTTTTCTTCTGTAAAAACCTGCATGGACTTCACACTGCGCTCAAACACAAGTGGGAGGATCATGTGACGGTGAGCTCAATCTATCCTGCGTGTTCGTGAATTTGTATTATCAGGCGTTTCAATCGCATCGTGCAGAAGACGGGGAGGACTTTTACACTGATAGATGTGATTTGCCACCGGCAAGCGGATTTGAGACACTTGAAAGCGTTCGTGTTGTTCAAAGTTGCGCTCCCTTTCGCCACGTCGGGAAAAAAAGGAAATGGAAATCGGCTTTACTGGAGACTCTGCTGTTATTGTGCTGAGAGGCATTTCATAAGCTGGACAGTCAGGAGTTTGTTGTTATTACACGGCGTCTCTTAACTTTGCTTCAGACTCACCATCGATTCTCAATTTCTTCTGTTGTTTTATTCACACAACGGAAACTTTTTGACGGATCATCGCCCATAATCTGTTATTTCTTTCTGCCAAATCTGTTTCGCTTTTTTTGTTTTTTTAACTGTTGCTCAGCACTGTCTGACAACTTCCTCCTCTCACAACTCAGCACCGTCACCTTTCCGTCTGTGCATGTGGGCACGCAGCGCTCCTTCTCGTCTTACCATGGCAACACAATGCAACAAACCATCATTTAATGCTTCAACAACAAAACAAATCCATAAACAGTTTGAGTGCACATGCATTTTTACGGGGTCTTTTTTCAAGGACTCTAAATAGCAGGCCCATTTTATCTGACCTTCCTGCTTAAAAGGCTGAGAAAATGCATCCAGGAAGTGAAATTAACAATTAATTCTTAACTTTTGGAGGGCACAATGGAGCAGTGATCAGTACCGCCACATCAGTCCAACAGGGTTTCTGTAACTATGCATTAGTTCTGGGTACTTTGGCACTTTCCTACCCCCAAATAAACGCAGGCCTTCGGTCACTTGCGCTTCTGAGTTTAATGCTGGCCTGTGCAGAGTGTCACTTTGGTGACAGCCCCCTGGCAGCTTTCCATCCTGCTCCAGGTCCCTGCCCACCCCCCCACTCCCTGATATTGCGGGGTCTGTTTGTCGAGGCTGTACCACACGTGGGAACACCTGCTCCATCCTACAGAAACATTTAGGACCCACAAGTCAGAAGCAAGTTCCCCCCCTCCCCTTCCTCTTTATCCCACCAGGCCACACAGTGTTTGGATTTCCTTTCGTTGCCTTCAGCCACGTCTTCTGCTTCCCTTCTCATTCGGCATTCATCACACCGACTTAGACATGCACATGCCTTCACAATCCTCACAGCTTTTTGCCTTATTCATGTTGGGAGACATTATGCATGAACCACACCGATCGTGTATTAACCTTATGTGTTGTGGCCGGCGATCCGGGGCCACGGGATCTACTCTTTGCACCAATCTGTGCACATAATATTTTCAGGGGTTGGCGCCTTCTGGTTGGTCGCAGGAATGAAACAGTTGAGATCGGTCTGAGGCGCCTGGCTTTACAATAGCTCCATTAAGCCTGTGACTCAGTAATATGAGCAACTCGTTGGCACCCTCATTTGTTTTGCTCTTCCAGGCTCTTACCTCAGACTCTAGTGGTTCTTATTTATCTCACAGATGTCTCTGGCCCCCCTCCCTCTCTCCCCCTCTCTGGGATGCGCGGCGCTGCTCAGTTAGGTTAAGATCTGGCGATTGACCCGACCCGGTCGATGGCCTTCCACTTTACCCCCACTGATGAAGTCCTTTGTTGAGTTGGCAGTGTGTTCTGGATCATTGTCTTGCTGTGCGATAACGCTCCTCTCTATTACTGTGGATGCATTTCTCTGGGAACCGGCAAACCAAGCGCTCCTGTAAACTTCCACGGTTTGTGGGCCTTTCTTGCAAGGGCAGCCACGCTCGCCCACACTTTGAAACCACTTCCGCCTCTGGTCTCAGATCAGCTTGTTGTTGCCGCGATGGGAAGTGAGCTCCGCTTCCAACACTTTGGTTTGTTCTCATGAGTCCAATAAAGCCAATCTGGCTCTGCGAGTCCCATTGCCAACGTGCAATTCACATCCAGCTTTCACCATTATTTAGACTTCTGACTTCAAACGTGCATTTCCAGTTTGCTGGGACATCAGTACCTGCTGTTTTGAGGGTTTTTCTCGATCAGGTTTCTGGAGTGAGCTGCTGTTTTTCCTCAACCGACCATTTTTCCCACACGCATTCCTCGGTGAACAAGTGATTTTTTGTGTTTTATTTCACGGATACCTCCATTTTTTGGCTGTGTCCAATGTTCCTGCAATGCCTCTGATTAATTTTCTCTCCTCCACAAGCTTCAAAATGGCTGGTTTCTTTTCACCCACGAGCAGCTCTCTGGTCTTCATGTTGGCTTATCCTTTTTGGCAAACGCCGTCTTCACATATGGAACCCAAGACAAAAACCAAGGCGAGACAACCACGGCTATTTATTGTCTGAATAATTAGCCTGACAGGACAGAGCAGGAAAACAAGGCACATCAGTCAGTCACACGTTCCAGCATTTTTGCATATATGCAAATTAAGTGGTCTGATATAAAATGCAGCATGTTTTTTGGTTGTTGTTTTTTTTTGTAAACATATAAACAATAAAAATACCAAAAAATACAGGCTGCGTTTCGAGACTCTCTCCACGATATTCATATCAATCCCAAATGTCTTCAGTGTGCAGCCAAAACAAATAAATTGGCCTTGCTGCTCCAATACTTCCGAAGGAGACTGTATAAAAATCACATTCATGAGAGAAACCGACAAGAGGGAACCAAACCTCCTTCCCAAGACGAGCATGGCTGCAATTTATACATGCACATGCAGGCTATAGTTCAAATTAATTTGATTTCAAGGAGAAATCAAAGCTCCCCTTTAAAGAAAACATCATGCCTTCCGGTTACCAGTAACCATTTTCAGAATTATTACAGGTAATTGTGGCTATTCAGCTGAGTGCTGGTTATTATGTGTTGATAACGTGTTGCCACAGTTCTCAAGCAGCTTGAGTTTGCAGGCAAGTTGATAAACGCTCTTGTTGATTCCTGTAAATGTAATAAATTACATACAGATTCCTGAGGAGTGGTTGCTTCAATTCTAATGCTAATGAACACATTGCTGTTTTCCTGGTGTTACTATGACACATTGCTGGAGCCACTTATGCGGAACAGCCTAATGCTGATTGATGCCCTCGTTCATTATGCAGCTGTAAGGTGAGCAAACCTGAGATCACAGGCGGGAAATTGGAGATTAGGCCACATTTGTCAGCTATACTCTGCAGGTCACCGGGTTACCAGCCCAACAGGCGAGAAAACAGTCAAGATAAAAGATACACAAGCGGGCCACAGCGAGCATTTATAAAAAAAAGAAAAGAAAAAGGTATGCTGACATTATTCTTACACTGCTAATGCGTCACAGGATGGACCATTGTTGTTGCCCAGTGTTTAGCATCTGTCAGAGGGAATTTCAGGAATTAACAAGTGCTCTCCGTTGGTCCTTCATGTTTTTATCCCTCTGAAAAAAGCACCGGATCAACACTGGGGATGTACTTAGTATGCATTACCAATTTCTCGCTGATTGCCTGGTCAAAAGCCCTCTCTTTCTCCTCTCTCTGGGTGAGTGGGGTCATGGGGGAAATGAATATATGCACAGGCATTTAAACTGTGTTTGTTATTTGCTGAGAAATGCTTTTATGAGGCAATCGCAGATCAATAAATACTGTGGCTCACTACCTACAGGCCAACTCACGGGCAGGTCTGGGAGTTTTCTGTTATATATGGACATGCTAAATGTCAGTCACGCTTCCCCTGCTCTCCAAGGCCATTATGAGCATTTGCTCGGCACTATTTATAGAGAGCCTCAGCATGTTTAGTCATGAAACACCTGACCCTTCAAATCAGAGCCACTGAGTTGAGTTGATTTACAGTCTGTATGTACAGTGGATGTGAGCATGTTGTAAGCAGGAACTGACAAAATAGGGAAAAAGATAATGCCGCCTTGTTATATTTCCCCCCCTTCTTCTCCCGCTGAGGCTCGTGTTTGTATTGCTGCCTTCCACTGAACCCTCAGGTTCAGACTCACTACCCACATTTTGAGCTTTTTTTCCCCAACACTCCCCACTGTGCTGAGCAAACTTCACAGACAAGGGACGGAGATGGAGGGCACTTACTGCCTGCATACTCAGAAGAGAGCCCCCTTTGCTTTTAGCCGGATTCAACCCGTGTTCACTCATAAAATTATTTAAAATGTGCTCCTGGCATTTTAACACCCACTTTCAATTTGAATTTGACTACACTTTTCGGTGGAAATGAATGGCAATAATAAAACTTGCATATAATCACAACAGCTCAAATGTGTTTTTTCGGAGGGAGGCATGAAAAATCTATGAAAAGCACAGCGGACTTGCTTAAAATGAAATCTCAATTTGATGCAGACGCATTGCAATAGTGTGTAATCACACTGTTGCCGTTTCTTTCTTTCCGTTGCCTACAATGGCAAAATGGCATTTAATTGCTATTGCAAATGTACATCTGTGTGACTGTGAATATAAATGAGACTGCAAGGCCTCTTGTTCTCATGGTAACCCAAGCAGAATGTGATGTGCTGATTGACCTTGTGGGTGGGGAGTTTCCTTTTTCCACGTGAATTTAGCTGCAAGGTGAGCCGAGGTGTCTGCGAGACAACAGTCGTGCTGCCTCGCGACAGCGAACCGCCAATTGTCGTCGGCGTGAGCTCGTTTTCCCGGCAGCACGCGAAGGTGAAGAACTTTAAATAGTTGATGTAATGAGAAAACAAGTCTGTCAGAAAAAATAAATTGCATTCATTTCATTCACTGCACTTATCTTATTAGGAAATGTCTGCGACCATTCAGGTGATCATTGTGTAATGTTTCAATTTACACTGGCAATGCATTACAATGATACATGGATCAGCTTGGGCTCGCCTGGCGGTTTGTTCACAAGCCTGTGGGGGGCACTCCAGCACTTTCCCCGTCTGATGTCGCTCTCTGTCCTCCATCCTGTCTTTTTCTCAGCTCTCCCTCCTCATTTTCTGTCTTCCTTTTGTTCTGTGACTCTATCACTCCTCCTTCTTCCTCTCTCCTTTTCTTCTACTAATGTGCTCTCTCATCACTGCTCTCTCTCTCTCTCTCTCTCTCTCTCGGTTACTCGCTCTCTCTCTCTCTCTCTCTCTCTCTCTCTCTCTCTCTCTCTCTCTCCCTCTCTCTCTCCCTCTCTCCCTCTCTCATACACACACGCAATCGCATAAGTTCTTCCTCGGCTCTCTCCCCTTTTGGCGGACACCGATTTTCTCTCCTTTACTCCCACTTTCCTCCCCATCCCTCACGCTCCGTTGTCTGTCTGCCACTTTTTTCTTCCTTCGGGTCTCTCGATTGATAACGGGGCCCCCGCGATCCCCTCCTCCTTCCCGTTAGTACGAAATGAAATGTACACACATTAGTAATGAGACATGCTGACCTTCTTTATGTCACATCTAATTCCCCTTTGCTCCACTTCTATATTGCAGAGGGGAGTAATTAGTGAGGCTATCCATAAGAAAAACTTTAATCAGGTTGCTGTAAAATGGAAAAAAAGGATAATGGAAGTCTGTTTTGTGTGTCTGTGACTCCATTAAGAAAATTAATCAAATTGATTAAAGGATCTGTCAATAATTCATCAAAATTAATTGGATTCTAGCCGCATATACAAATTAATTACCAGATATGTTTTGCGTTCAGGTGATACTTAAGTGTTGAATTGATTTGATGGTGTATCAATCCTTTGTTGCAAATTTTGCACCCAGCGACACTCAATGCCTCCATCCAAACTCAAACTCTCTGTCCGGAGGGCAGAGCAATGCAGCCTCATTCATTTCATGTACCTGCTTGTTGCTGGCGTGCAAAAGTGCTTGGCTGCTTTTTGGTGCTGAGAAGCCCAACGACACTCAACAAGGACGAATCCAAACAGAAAAAAAGTACCGTTTGTCCAAAGAAACAGTCATTGTTTGTCATATGAAAGAGGTAAAGATAAATGTGTGTTTTTCTTTCATACAATATGTTTTTCGAATTAATTATATGTACAACACTAACGTGTTGAATTTGCAGAGAAAGTTTTGCTTGGTATATCATCAGCAGTCTGATGTAAGCTGATCAGTCCAGTGTGTGGGATCGCTGGACAACTGGCCGTCAACTTGTGGGAATATATTCCAACTAAGTAGTGAGACACAATCTGTGAAATCTGTTGAGACACGTAGAACTAAAACGCGGCGATTCAATCTCTTCCACCAGTGATTTCAGCCTCCTCTTCAGAGGAACGAGGAAAGGAACTGAAAAATTCATGGCTCACGTTTGTTTTACATCATTTGCAGATTCACAAAACAATTGTCCGGCGATATAATCACATTGGGAGCTGCAGGCTTAAAAGTGTCTTCTCAAGTAGACAGATATTTATCTCAAAACATCTCACAGTGCCAAGCCTATTTATTCATGCCAGGAGTTGTAATCGAGTCGACAACATCTGCACCTGCGGATTAAGTGAAGGAAGAGCCGAAAAAAGCCTGGATGGAGCAGGCTGAATGTATTCACTCGCACTTCCTGTGGCTGCGCAGGAAGTCTGAGCCATTTCACAGTTAGATTCCACGTCCTTTGGTGCAAACGTGGGCTCAGCTCTACCTATAGCTCCGAGTTCATTTTATTAAAACATTATTGATTTCTCCTTTGTCACACATTATGATGAAGAAAGAACGCCGTGTCAAGAGATGGTAATTAATGACCGGCCCTTATATGTATTACTTTGTCAGGATATGACTGATGGCTACTTGATGGCTGATTGCCATGACCTTGAAGGGAAGAATCACCACCGAGGGGGCAGCCCAAGGACAGAGGTTGCATGAAGCAGACATTTCTTGATGACCGAGTTATATTATATCAATTTCATGGCTTATGGCTTCGAGAGCTCCAAGAACAGATAAATGACAAACTGGATTCCCGCACAGATTATCACCACAATCCACAGATCGGCACAGAAGATCATGTAAATATGCCACAGCTGCAGCATCAAGGAAGTCAGCAGCTGATCAATCTTGTTAACCTAACTAAAGGTACATTTAGGAACAAGATAGGAGGGAAAGTTCTGACTGTATCGAGAACGACACTGATGTTTGATGGGGAGCTAAAAGAAGCCAAATGAACGCCACATAATACAGCAGGAAGCAGAAATTAACATAACGAATTGCATTTTATTAATGATGCACTCTATAATAACCCTACCATATTGTGATGTAAACATAGGCAGGCAGCATTAGTGTGGCACACCGCGTGCCAATGACAAAAACAGCAGTAATCCAAATTAGTGGAAGAGAAGTGCGATAATAATATTGACCTCACATGCGGCATCTTCTCCCGTGTGTGTCGGCTCATGCGGGTGATGACAACACCGTTTCTCATCCCTCCACAGATAATGCGGAGGTGGATTTGTTGGCCACATCTTGCTGTCATGTGAATGCACCAAACTTGGGAACTTTTCGAGTTTCCAACTGCATGAAAACACCAAAACACACAAGTTTTTATTTTTCCTTCTGCCGCATAAGCGGCGGGCAAAGGCGTCGTGGTTTTGATGTAATATGAGGTTGCACCTCTCAGGATGCATTCCGACTGCAGACAAAGGTGCAGAGAGAGGAGAGCAGATTCCCTTACATGCTTCTATTTTATTTCCTAACAGTCTATATGGTCTTCAGTATATATCATCACTTGTCAGTGATGTGCTGGTGGGGAGTCTGAGTGCTGAATAAAACCTGCTTCTGTGAAGCAAAATCCTGTCATAATACCGCCACTACTGTAACTCTGCATCGACACACAATGCCACAAAAAACAGCTCCACAATAAGCAAACACAGCCAGACTTGTTGGGTTTTTTTTTTTCCCGACCACTGTTGTTATCGGCTTGTTAATTCTGCAGCATCAATCTTTGAACGAAACCTTGAACATTACATCCATTTTTTACTTCCTGTTCAATTCTGTCCTGTGACAGCCAAACAAAAAATTAGCTCCACGCTATGAATTGAGCACTCGGCTTACTTTGCAAATGTAGCCTAAGTGGTGCCTGTCTGCGTAATGAGATGGAGTCGCAGGTAAATGTATTCTAACCACTCATAGTGGCCTGCACACATTAAATAAATGAACACTGCCTCTGCACTGCCCCACATAAATGAAAAATTATCACTTTGGTGTGTTCACTGGGTCCGTGTGGTTAGCTGGCTCTCAGCAGCGTTCCTGAGAGCCAGCTAACCACACGCACTCGCACACCAGTTGGTACATGCCAGTAACAGCTCCAATTTCAAGTAGCATGATGAAAAAAATATCAAACTGTGTGCAGAACGTTGAAATACGAACAGCGCGCATGCGTCAGATGGTGGATTCATGTTAAATGTACATTTTAGAGTACCAGAGCCACTGATTTTGGTGACCTCAAAAAAGGTGACGATTGAATCAGAAAAGTCGAAAACTCAATTTATGTAATGATGCTGTAATTTGCGCTTTCGCAAATGAGAAATTAGAGTAGGGCAGTTTCAGATCAGGCAGTTGGTTATGACATCAACTCTAATTTTCAAAATAAAAGCCAACGAATCAGTTGTTGATCAGAACTTTTATTTGAACTTAACTTTCGAGTTTTGCTTTCAGTGCCGTTTTCAGAGGGATTTATCCGGCATGAAGGGAAAACGTAGAGAAAACAAAACAAAAAACAACAACCTACCTTCTTACTGACCGAAAACCACGAAAAATTATCTGTTCAGAAGATTTTTGTTTTTGACCAGCTGAGAAAAAACGCGGGATTATCCCGCAGGACACCTGACGGTCTCACTGGTGTGCAGTCGCACAGTAGCTGAATATCTTTTCTATTTACGATCTAAGGGTCTGAAACAAAGCCCTCTTTTTTTATGGGTGAACCCAAGTGGTGAAAGATATGTCTCGGGGTTTTATGTGTTCGCGCTGTAGTATATCGGCAACCCTGCAAACTCCGTCCCACTTGTGTAGTTGTTTTCAGTAGCTGGACCAAAAGTGCTCGGCTCAGACTATGAAAGTAAACTCACATAACAGCAGTAAGAACGATGTCTTTCCTGTATAGAAATATATACTGTGCTTCTTTTCACATTTACTTTGATTTTGTGTGACTGAAAAAGTTTAAAAACACGTGTAAAATGTGCT
>JASSRZ010000049.1:3641670-3666151 GCA_032164315.1 Malacoctenus gilli
ATCATAGCTCTTGGCACCCCCCCCCCCCCCGCCCCCTGAGTTTCACCAGTTTTACAGTAACAAATTACTCCGGCTTTCCAGTTGCTTCCAACTCAAGCCACATGCTCAGCACACACGACCTCGCCTAATACACCTTTCTTCACAGCGGTTCATTTTATAGATAGGTGCCTTTAGACAATATACTAGTTGCAGGAATACTTTCTAGTTTTTCTCTCTGCATCAGATACTCTGCCTTTAGCTCGTTTGAATTTTGGATCCCATTTGAAGATTATCTTTTTATCTGCAGATCTTTTTAAATCCCTCGTCAGAGTCAGAGATATATCCAGAACATGTCTTAAAAAGCTCTTTAGATCTTACCAAAGCAACACCACATACTTCAATAACAGATCCTGTCAGAGGTTTCCGCGAGACGTCTTTGCCCAGAGGAAGTTCAAAATCGCGGCACCTTATCGGGCGCCTTTTGTCTGGTCTTAATATTTCCAAGACAGTTTCATGTTCGTCGGCCCGAATACATCAAAAAAGGCAACAATTTCCATCTGAAGCTCATTACTGAGACGCCCATAAAAGAGGCTGCTTGTGGTAACTGAAACCCTTGACAGAGCCGCAGCCATTGATCACAGACACACTGCACGATGCTCCTGACTCCCCCAGATGTACTTGAAGAAGGGGTCAGAGGTGTCACACTGACACATCTGTTGTTGACTTCGCGCGTGCTGCCCGTTTCTGTTGTCCATTTGACCTACGCAGGAGCTCGGATGGCCAGGGAATCAGACACGGCTTGGACAGGAGGCAAACACTTGTGGCCCTCTGTCAGTAGTCCCGCGATTTCACCAAAGAGCCGCTGTCGCAACCGATCCATTGACATCGCTCGCTGGCCAATCGGCCTCCTCCAAGCCGTTGACGTCACCTTGTATCTCGCTTGCATCCCGGTTAAAAGAGGTCCCCAAACATGATGAACAGATACCAGAGCTAATGAAACCGATCTGGGTCCAGGTCGAGCTGTGCTGAGCGAGGCCGGTAGGCAGTGTTGATGAAACGCCGGTGGTTCCCAAAGTCCTTCGTGTCTTTTATCTCTTCCTAGTCTAACACACCTGAGCTCACGAATGTGACATGAAGGAGCTCCTCGGTACACTCAGGTGTGTTTGGATGGGGACAAGTCAAAGGCAGGGGCTCCTCTGACATAACCGCGAAACTCTGCAATTCATTGGTAGCATAAAGGAGACAAACAGCCTGTAAGTCTCTTTTGCGTTTATTGATCGCTGCGATGCGTCTTTCAGCTCATTGTTTTGATTTATGATCCGCATCTTTTATTGTTTAGGCTCACTCTCGCCGTGTTCATCAAGCTAATTCGCAGCCACAGCAGGAAACCGTTTTCAAAAACTTCTGCTGGCAAAGTCCCCGCGCAGCCGACAAAGCTGTTGTCTCGTGAACAAATGACAAACATTTCGCAGCGAGGTTATATTTTAATACAGTTCGTGGCAGAGGGGTGGAGGAAGTGCCTCGTTCATCAACAGTATCATGCAGATGATTGTGAGTGTTTTCTATAAGGCCTGATGTGTTGGCACCATGTGGTGTTTTGTCCTCTTTGAACACAGCTGCAAATTCATGTCGTTACCTGGATTGCGAGCACGGCGCTGCAAACGAAGACCGGCAACCTCGCAAAGAGAAGAAAAGTGCCAGAATAAAGAGAGCTCAGGGGGGCCTCCGAGCTGGGTGGCCGCATGTTGTTTTTCACCTTTAGCACATTCGACAAAAGCAGGTCTCGAAATAGTTTCCTTTCTTCTTTGGCTTGTTTCACAGTTGTTCAGTTGTTTAAGAAAATCAGGAGGCGACAGTCGTTAAAAGTGTTCCTCCAGTGTCTGACTGTCATTCTTTTGCCTGTTACCAGTCAAAACAGACTCAGGACGGGGTTTTTTTTTTTTACCCTCACAATTTAAAACTCTTCTTTCAATTCAGGCCCTTTTCTTTTCCTTTTGAGTTGTGACCTCTTTGCGCGCTTCTTTGCTCCGGGACCCTCCGAAGCTCTCTTTGTGAGCGTTTAATGATGCATGCAGATGCAAATAAACTCATTGACATACCAGAATATTGGTCGCGGACCCAGAGGGAGCCGAAAGGCACAGGACAAAAAGACTTTTCCTACTTTGCTAGTGAATAATTTTTGACCCCTATTCCCCCCCCCCCCAGGTTGGGAAAATGGGAAAATACATACATAAAATCAGTGCAGTAGCAGAAACCAATTACCCCTCCCTTCCCCCGTCGGTCTGTACAACAAACTCTTTTATCGATCGGGTGATAATTACCTCAGTCACATCATAAAGCACCTGGAACAGATTGGTGGCTCAAATTATCGATTACCCCTGGGCTACCCTTCATCGTTCATTGTATTGCTGCTATACATTACTTGATGAGATCTGCTTTGCCGTGCATTCCCCCGCATCGCTCATTGGCGCTGCGCAGGGATACATTGACAAGGGGCTTTGGTGGTCAAACGCACTCTTTCAAAGTCATTCGTCATCTTAGTCTTTAGTCTATCCCGCGAGCCTCCACGAAACCAAGGTTAACCCTCGGCGTAGTTACCATTGGCGGCCGCTTTCCCCAGCGCCACAAAGCGCTCGTTTAGACTAAAACAATTTTGGTCCCAAACTGACCTTTTCATTGGCAGTCGTAACTCGGGGCCTGCCCTGGCAAACACCAGCTGTGTCGAAAGCTTCATTACACACCTTCCTTGAGGCATGTCCGCGCGTGACCCTGAAACCTCTGCCCACCGGCCACACACATCCGCTCACTAAGTCCCCGACCACAGTCGCAAAAACAGTCTGACCTCCACCGAGGCCAATACACTTTGTCCGCTATGAAGAATGAGGTTGAAATTTCCGCTCTGGCTGTTTTTTTTCCCTCGCTTCTTCTCCCGACTCTTTTACTTTTTTTCTCTGACAAAACTCGCTCGAAGATGCCACTGTAATTTTACTAACCTTAATATTTTTTTCAAGGATCGCCATGGCAGCCTGTCATAAGTCTCCCTCCGCTTGTTTCCATTGAAAAGAGAACAACAGGAAGACACGCAGGAGATGTTCTGCTTTGTAACAGGGTTGCTCTTAGCTTTGTGCTCGTCTGGTTATCTGAAGAACAATGGCTCCTGGCATTTTCCCGGATTCCTCTTTCTTCAAATGTGTCGGAAATACTTCTGAATTTGAACCAAATATGGCTCCGGGATGAAAGGGAGCCGAGTCTGTGGCTATGAATACCTGCAGTCCTCCTCTTCAAGACTCAAGTTCGGAACTCTTCACCTGCACTGCATCAATTCAGGAAATTTATCAACTTTTGAAGACACATTCTACACCATAATTTATGTTAATTCATTCATTCTTTCATTCATCCTATATTTCTAAGTGTTTGGGGGAGCTGTCGTTTGGATCCCCACTGATATTGTGAGAAGGCTCGCGACATGAGAAAGATCCATCCTTCCAGACCGTGAAATCATGCGACGACAAAGCTCTTGCAGAATCACAGACAGGAACCATATTAAAACCATTTGAGCCCCAATCCAGGACCTTCTCGTGGTGAGACGAGAGTACTACCCACTACTCCATCATCAGGTTCCAAAATATATGTATCACATGAGTGCGCAGCTTTTACTGGTAGCTGAATTTTATGCTACGTTTGGAATAAAAGGACAAGAAAAAGTCCAACAAATGTGTTATACTGCACAAAGATCTATAGTAAAACAAATTAATGGTTAATAACAATGATCACGCTGATGTAATCGCCTGCGAACAGTAACAAGCTTATCCGATAAATAGTGCACAATAAATATCTCCCCGTCTGTTTTTTTTGTCAACGCCACTCTGACAAGCGCCCTAATTAGGCACGTAAAAGCTACCCGATGAGCTTCCTCCACGAGCACATTATCCTTAATACTTTCGCAACCACAATGTCACACTGAGCGCTGGAGAATAATCTTGCATTGAACACAAAACCGCATGATTAGCTGCACACAGAGCGCATACAACAACCATGCAGGCGGCGCGGAGCGCTGAATGCGAGCGTGACTCCCAACATGTTCCTTCCTTTACGTTTTCCTGCGAGAAATACAACATTTATGCAACAAAATCCGCAGTATCGGGCAACATTTTAACACCATGAAAAAAAAATGTGCTCCGTAAGCATGCACGTACACGATTATGCTGCTGATTAATCTATCGCTATTGATTCATCAACACTAACGCGGCTTTTTTCCCCCCCCTTTCCGACTTGGCAGCTTCTCATGTTCAATATTGCAGCGAGTTAATATCAGTAAGCAGGAAATATGAGAGGAAGAAAGCAGTGACTGAATCACTCGCGTCTCTCCGTGCTGCCTGCAGGAAAAAAACCCCCCCACAAAAAACAGAAAGGTTGCTGGGGAGAGAAAATTTCACCTTAGCCATCTGCAGTGGACCAAGCTGGCTCTGGGCAGGTGTTCAACATGGCCAGGTGGAAAGCAGCTGACACAGACATAGCTCCCCGGCACGATTTGTCACTGTGAATAACTTTTGTTTCCTCAATATTAGAACCGGACAGGAGCGAGCGTCCAGCCAGTCTTCCTCATTCCCCTCTAATTTAGGCAATTAAAGGGAAAGGTCACGGGTGGAAACAGATGGCTAAGCCTTAGCTGGTGTGCTGCGTCTGGAGGCTCAAGGAGACAAGTGGCATTTTACTTGCACCTTCCTTGCAATCAGGATACACCGTAGACCAGTGGTTCCCAGACCTCTTTTCGCTTTTCTTTTCTTTTTGTTTTACCTGGAGCCACTGCTAAATTGCCACTGAGACAAGCTGTGGACCCCCTCTCTGATCTGTGAGCCACCATAAAAATCCCAATATTGTGAGGCCTCGTTAGAAACACCCACGGACACAAAAACACTGAAACGAGGAACAATCACAATAAAAGCAAAACGAGACTTTATTCCTGTTCTAAATGTTTCTAAATATATTGTTTTTTTCTACAAAGTGTGCAAGTCAAACCTGCCCACTGGACCATCCTGGACCACAGGTTTGGAACCACCGCACTTTGCCAGGGGTCCCCGAGGATTATTGTTAGCTGCAGCTGATGAAGTAACAGTCTTTTTGTAAACGCTGCACTGTTTGCTGATCACAAGCGTAACCAATGCAACATGTAACGGCATTAAACTGCAGCGGCAACTGCTGACGTCTGACTCTCCGGTCTCCGAGTTGCTGCGTCAGAAGCCGTTTCAGATCGGCTCAATGACGATGTTGTCTCTAATCATCCACCGCTGTGGGAGCGAGTGTAGCCCACACAAGGAAGCAAAACTATAAAAACCCACTGAGAGCGCATGTGGGAGAAGAAAGGGTGCGTTTTCTGTGCTCAGGGACGGGACAATTAAAGTAAAATAAAGTCTGGCAAACTTAAAACAGCCTGGCAAACCTCCCAAGAGGAACATAGGAAGCGCGTGTAGGCAGTAAGGTGGGGAGGAACAGCAAACACAATGTTGTCACACTTCCACTCCCCACGGAGTCGCGCTAAAAGGAGGGGAGACATGGATCTGGAAACAGTACACTGCCTCCAGCTTCTGGGTATTTTCTCTCGCAATGTTTGTGAAATTCCTGCTGATGAGGTGATTATTTTACAGCACGGGCTTGTGACTAGAACAGATGTTTTGGTCTTATCCTTTAAAGCGATGAGAGGAAGAGATACAAGGCGGCGGCGGCGTTTCAGCGCTGGGATTTGTTTGGAGGTCAGTGACAGATGCGCGTGTACTCTAATACAAACATCTGACCCTGTTGAACACGCAGACACACTCGGCAAATGCGATTTGTTACAGGGATTTCCTGGGGTGAGGGGATTTCGTGCCAACATCCACTGTCCATGGGCTGTTAAAGTTCAATGGGCCTTTTGAAGTGAACAAAAAGTGCCGTGTGTGTGCACTGTGACCGGCAATTTTGTTTCAGCATGCTCTTCAATCCACCTAATAATGCCTGAAGTGCCGTTCGGATGTGAAATGAAAGTTTTCCCCTCCCTCCAAAATCTGTGTCTTCATCCTGAATGTTAAGATCCCAAGAAAAGACTTGGTGTAGGCCCGCGAAGCCGCTCGGAAGCGCCTATGGGAGACGTCGACTTCTCCAGTTTATGAAGCATTTGACAACACTTACTGGCATTCGCAGGCGTGTTTGCGATGCAAGGTGCCATTTGGGCGCTTACGCACTGAGTAGGCTCACATCATCTGCTACGAGGGAATGTGTGTGTACTTCTAAGGTTGTGCGTGTTGACACTAATCTCTGCAAACAAGCCACAGCTTGCCATGAGTGCCACATAACATGCATCTCTTTACTCACCAGAACAGAACTGGGTCTATAGCTTCACACCCGGGCGAAACCCAAAATACTAAACAAGCTGTCCCGTCAAACCCCGGAGTCCGTTAAACGGCGCAAACGCTCCAGCCCAAAGAGAGCGATAACCTGGTAGCTGTGTCTGCAGAATCAACAGATGGCGCGGAGACGAAAAAATGAGCAGCCAACAGTCTTTTCCGCACCGCAGACTGTTGCAAGTTAGGGAGAATTCATCTCTACCAAAGGGAAGTTGCTTGGCGCGGGTGAGCTGGCGCCGGCGTTCCTCGCCCAGTTACCATCGATGTTACATGGTTGAAAATAAAAGGCGGAATCCCTTAGGATACTAAATGTAAATATATCGCGTGAAAATACATCACACTGTATTCTACTGATTGAATTTAGGGGGAGAATGCTGAGTTTTCCATGCGAACATGAATAACACTTCCATCGAAAAGGTGTTAAAAAATGGGGTGATGTGGTGAGTTCAGGCTCAGCCAGACCAACATTTGGCAAAGACCCGGACACACTCTACATAGCAGGACGCTGGAAATTCCACTTTTGATAAAACAGAGGCTACAGCAGCATCCGTGGTGTGTGAAGCCGCGGTACGAGTGCATGACTCACTTGATTTCGTCCATCATGGTCCCTCCGATTGGCTCGGTGAATTTTCGAGTGTCCGGAATCGTTTTGAATGGGAGCCAGGCAAGACGGACCAGGAGCGCTTTGTCATCTCACCATTTTTGGTAATTTCACGGTATCGCAGGACCCATCTCTCCCGTGAGGTAACTGTAAGGACACAGTAAACGAAAACTAGTTACGTTTTGCGTGATCAGAGTTTCTCTCACAGTTGTTCTTTTCTACTCGCTTCAGTACAAAGTTTCCAGTCCCATATCCGTGAGAGGAAAAGTATAAATCCTTTTATGTACAAGAAGCACAAAACCAGGCAGTTTTGTCATGTTCCCAGCACACAATTGGGAGTCTTTGCAAGTCCCCCCCCCCCAAAAAAAACTTGTTGCAACAAACTGTTTCATCAATACCGAGATGTTTATTTTAGAAGTTGAGTCCTAAAAGGCTTCTTTTCCCCTTATCTCCCCTGGAGTGTCGAGTGTGAGGAGAAAAATAAAAAAGCACAGGGCTGGATTTCAGTAATGGAGGCAGTGATGCTGCGTCTCTGTCACCGTGAAGTGTGCACTTCTGCTGATGCTAATTAATACAGTAGAGTGTGATATGGAAATGAGGGCTCACTCTATTGATAGCTGTGAGTGCAAACCAGGCCAACTTTAAAGGTGCACTCACATGCATTTTGCCTTATGATCAAATACATATTTTTTTCATTTTGATGACTTAAACTACAGTTTGCTTCACTTTCTGAACTATTTCACTATATTTACATCAATTGCAATAAGGGGCAGTTTTCCCCTCCTCTGAACTGGACACATTGTAGCTCATGTAACTCATTAATTTTAACTATATTCAAAATATTCACTCACTTGTTTTTCAGAGAACCTAACAGAAATCTGTGTGATCAGCAAAGAGAGGAAAGAGGCCCCGTCCACACAGAGACCGGTTTCAGTTTCAATGAATTCACTGGTTTCGTGTGATCACAGTTCCATCTTTACGAGAGACAATTTGAACTCGGACACAGCCACGAAATAAAATGGAGACTGGTGAGAAGAGTTGGCTTTTTGGCCAGCTGAAGACACCCCGGAGTTCACGAATACGACAGTCTCGTCGAGGCCAGAAAACTGCGAACCAAAGAAACAACGATCAGAGTCAAATTTGCTGGGGGGAACAGGGGAATGGGGGACCCCCGCACCACCAGCCTCTTTTCTGGTCTATAGATTCCTGCCTCTGCTGAATTATCTTTATCGCCGGCGGGGACACAAGCTGAAAGTGGCCTGTTGCCGCCACAGACAGGTCAGTTCACTGTTCAGCCCGCTGTGACATTACAGATTTAGGTCGATAAATGAGGTGCACATGAGTGACTGTCCCGGGAAAGACCGGTCAAAATATCACACGGGGAGACAAAACAGGGGGACAGAAAGGGGACAGAAGAGTCAAAGACGAGCATTATCGTTCTTACAACTTCGTCAAAGTTCGCAAAGGTTCCTCAGACGATGCATTTCATGCTAAAAGGGACTGAAATCCAATCAAAACAAAAGTTCAATGAACACATGAAGATGAGTGTTTTCTCTTGAGTTTTGAAGTGGTGTTGCAGTCATCATATGGCTTTTTTCTCGTGCCTTCCAAGGGAGCTTTGTACTAAACTTAAAAAAGCTGCCAAACAGTATAAGGGCTAAAAATGCTGTTTTTCCAACCCTGTCCTTAAAGCCATATTCAAATACTGAACATGCATATTCCTAACAGCTGTTAAAGACACAGCCAATTTTTTGGGGGAAAAAAAAAATTACATTCGAAAAGAGCTGGAATGGCATCACTTATACTTTCGCTGAATCAGTTCAGAAAACTAATTGACGGCTTTAATGTTCCTGGGAAACTCGACCCCATTTGCCAAACCACCGAAAGCCGAGTTCTCTTTCGGTGTCGAAAGCAAAAGACAGCTGTAAACCGTCCATGTCTGAAGTTCGAGCGGAATCACAGCGAATCTTAATTAAAAGCGGGATGAAATATCAGATCCCGGGGCTATAAAAAAATAGTATCTATGGACAGTATGTGGACATTACTCGTATGGTTAGAGGAAGTAATTTGGGCGAGTAGTTTATTAGCCCTCTGCCCTTTCAGCCAGAAATGACCTTGCAGGCTGTCGTAGCGGAGGACCGGCTACAATCCATGATTCATTTAACACCTTCTGGGCCTTTAGAAGCACATGCACTGTTGATTAAACACTTTGTGGGCGAAATTCATATTTAAAGCGCATGCCACATGCAAATTAATGATAACCAGCCAAGCAGCAGAACACTGTACAGAGGAGCCATGATGGGCAATTTATGAGAGATTCACTCCAATTTACAATTTACTCTGTAATCATCACAATGTTTCTTCCATATACAGCATAATGTAATGCACATTTGTGAGTGGGAGGAATTATAAGGAATATGAGTATGCTACTCTCAAAATGATATAAATGTCATTACAGTGCATTCAAGCAGGAAATCTAGCACAGGGAGCCAGAGATTAGCCGCTGGGTGGGAATGCTCCACATATGCCCACAGGAGGCGACCAGAGTCAGAGAGAGAATAAATGGGTGATTGAGCAAACTGTACTCAAGTTTTTGTATGGTCTCGAATCCAGGCAGGAAATTTAGCTACGGCTCCGCGCGTCTTTGAAGTAGGACACGGTGAATTTTCAAAGGAATCTTGCGAAGAGACAGAGGAAACACACAGTGAATGTTTTCCCGTGAACCAAAAAAAACCCCAACAACCTCGGCAAAACTTCTGCCCCGTCGTCGCCGCCGCCACATCCGTTATCGCCTCGTGTCTCCCGTCTTCCCGTGTCCCCACCGATGTTTTCATCACACGTGTCGCTTGCTCCTGCTGGAGCGGAGCACATCTCAGACCCAACACAACCTCACCTGCAGCATGTTGATGGAAAACATCAATCATGTCGGGTTCAAGGGTTGTGCACCAGGTCTGCGCTTCACGGTCACGGTGACGGAGCGAGCCGACACGCTGCCTCCCGCCCCCCCCCCCCCACATCTGTCCGAGACCTTCTACACGCGTCATTTTCCATCTGGATGGTTGATGGGTCCATTTATTAAACTGAAAAATGCAACCCCCCCCCCCCCCCCCATAAAAAGCTATTGCTCACCGTCTTAATGTGGTTAGTTTATTTCCTCAGTTATGCAAAGATTCACAAGAGGACTCGACGACAACTGACGGGATTGCTGGTGTATTCCAGCACTCACAGACGGTTGGTGTTGGCCAGATCATGAAGATTGGACTTTGGAAGTGGGGAACCAATGCGGCAACTCAGGACCCCGTCCTCACAGAGGGAAGACTCCCGGTTCAAGCTCAGAAAGTCTGTTTGTTCTCTGTTAGAGAAAATACAGCGGTGAGGTTTTTTGGCCACTTTCAAAAAAATGTATAGGAGTGTTTGTCTTTGTGTGTGTGTGTGTGTGTGTGTGTGTGTGTGTGTGTGGGAACAGAAAATACATGCAGCGACACACGCTCTCACCAAAATAGAAACGCGTAAAGCCTTCAAAAAATAAAGCAACGGCCAGTTTTCAAGTTGTGCTTCTTTCTCCCTCTTTGGTGGCGACCTCCCAGTTTGACAAAACATGCATAAAGCAAGAAACAGATCTGAAAATATTCCTGTCGGTCTATAAACATGCACACGCTGGTGTCTTTGTGGCGACATGCTGCGCATGGAATTATGCTGTGAATTACAAATGGTCCCCACATTACAGTACTTTGCTGCAATTATCCTATGAAAAGAACATCTGAACGTCAAACTAATGAAATGCTTTTTGATGTTGCCAGATTGAACGTTGCGGGGTGCACGCATGCATTTATTTATACATGGCTTGTATGTACAAGTGAGGTGTTTGTGTGTGTGATAATGCAAAGAAGGATTCAATCCATGGAAACTGAAGGCCGACTGTGAGTGCGTATAGCCCGCATTGATCATATTCATCAAACAACGGTTACCCCGAGTTTTCTGTAATAAGTCTCATAGAGGTTTTGCTTCATGGGGCTTTAATGATTAATGCTTGCTTTTAATGTCTGGCAACCTTGATGCAGACTGGTTTCTTTTTTTTACCTTTGCGAATGTTTTTGCCCCCATTTTCAGTCTTCCTGTTTGTTTCCACGATAACTCAAAATTCTCGATGGATTTGGATAAAAACCGTAGGATGGGTGAGTGCGAGTACGAGAACCCGACGATTCATCCAGTCACCAGGTGATCCGAAATGATAAACAACGTTTCTGTGGCGTGTGCGGCCTCTTTAAAAAGGAGGGCGGCGTGCTAGAGGCCGGAGCAGGAAAGGTTAACAGGCGTCTCGGCAGAGGAACGTGCTCCACCCAGTGCCCTTCTCGATTTAAGTTATCTCTTCACTGAATTGGAGGGGGGAAAAAAAGCAGAGCGGGAACAGGAAATGATTCATTATCTTAAGTCATACGTGACATTGAAGCTATTACACTGTCACTCTGAGAATCCTTCCCGGGCACTTTCAGACCAATGCACACTCTAATTCATGTGTCTCTGCCAACCCACATACCAGTGTCACGTGACCCGGGACGTCTCGCGCTTGACATCGAGAACCTTCGCGTGACATTAATGACGCCGGCGTTTTTTTTTTCTCGATATGCGCGAACTTGCCGGGTGACAGTCGAGCTGATGGAGCGTCGTGGTTGAGTGGAGATGAAGGGTTCCAGGAACTAAACTCGGCGAAAGCTTTCACTCAGCAATCATAGATCACTTGTAACCTACACTTTCACGTAAATGTGCACACGCTACCCTGAGCTGCGCTCGGAATATGAGGAGCGTCACTGTGGCCGCTGTAAGGAAATGGAGGGAAAAATTACAAAGGCACTTCAATGAGATGTTGAGGTTTTTATACGGCACAATAGAAAAACTGTATAAGGTGCCAGGAAGGGAGTGGGTGCTGGTTCAACTGGACCTCTGCAAGAAAAGCAAACAATAAAATAATAAATAAAAAAAAAACCAAACTAAAAAACCCCCTGCTGTCGCGGTCACATGACGCCACTTTGTCTTCTCTCAGCTTGTGCGAAAACCAAGTTTGTCAGAGAATAAATGGACCAGCTCCCGAAGAACTGAGCAGACTTCGCCAGTCTTGTTTACAGCAGAGCTCAGTGACAGATAATAACCCCGCAGCTAGCTACAACTACGCCCCGGAGCTCCGAGAGGAGCCTCTCCTGTGTTTTCCCACCGCAGTTTAGAGGCAGAAGCTTGTCTGAGATCCTGAAGGTCGACGGTGGCTGTTAGAGCAATGAGGCCGTGCAAGCAAACACAGTTCGCTGGTGAAGTTCAGCATGAACAGATGGCAACATAAATAAATACTTGGTTTGTAAAATGAACCTAAATTGATGTAAATATGAGCTACATAGGATGTAATATTAAGGATGTAGTTTCTGAAGCCGGTATGGACATTATTTCTTTGGCTCAAAGCAATTCACACTGAACGTGAAATTCACCCATTCACACACCATTGAGGATGATATGCTGACAAACTGCTAAAACATTCGCATTCATATAATCTTGTTTGTATTCATCACATCTGCACTCAAATTCAGTTTTTCAAGAAAATAAACTTTCCAAAGAAAACACAACATGTTTTTTTCACAATATAGGTAAGACTCATAAAAAGCTGGTGAAAGTAAGTGAAGCAAGTGTGTTTGATCAACGTGACCTGATACAAAGATATCAAATATCGGGTGATGAGGTTTCCGCTTGGAGGACATTTGTGTCACTACGGTAGCAGAAAAGTTAGATTTTTATTACTTTTTTTTAATCTAATTTTGCGGCTGGTTTGAACTCTAGTGACTTCTCACCTTCTTTGTATATCTTGGTGAATATGTTGAGATAAAAACTGAAAAGAGATTCAAGAGAGGGAATAAAAAGTAAAGTTCTGAGATGTTTCAGGGACGTTGCTGTCATACAGTCAGGAAGGCATCAGTGGCAACTTTTTTTTCTGTACAATTGCTACAGTTATAACCAGCCAACATCACCTAAATAAAGACAAAGATGTCAAGTTTTATGAGCTGTAAAATTAGCTTTTTATTCAGTCTATTAAATCCATTAAACAGCGAAACACATGTTGGATTGACTGCAGATCGCACGCTGCTGTTGAAGCCATTTAACAGGTAATCACTGTATTGCACAGCACGCATTTTTTTCTCCTTTTCTCACAATATTATGTGTACAGGTACAAGCTACCAAGACAGGGCAGCAATTCACATCGAAAACTCAATGAATTAACTCAACTAAGGCAATTAGGGGGAGAGAAGTTGCAGACAAGGCCAAAATGCAGCCCACCATGGTAGTTCCAGATGCTTGCCTATTGACAATATTGACCGGGGCTTTGTCAGACACAAGTGAGTAGCTGTTTTCAGCCAATTGTACGTGTGTTGCAGTGAGAAATAACTTGCTTTCTATAAATTATACTGAGAGCACGGTGTCAGTTTGCAGCAGTGCATCTTGCTCCGGCCGCATGTCTTCGCCCCGCAGCGCTGTGCTATTGAACGCATCTCATTGTTTCAATAGTTTCAAACGTCTTCTTGGGTGCAGTTTGTAAAAACTGAAGTGAGACACTGAATCTGTCAGTTTGTGTGTTTGATTGTGTTTAGAAATGGCCGACTGAGTGAAATGCTCTGTCGGTTTGTTGTCGTTGGCCCAACTTTCTATATTAACAGGAGGGTCTGCTTTGAAGAAATGACCTCTGGTGTAATTTTCATTGGTCTTTTGAGAAACGGAGGAATACACACTTCTAATGTTATGCTGCAGTCATGCACCTGGAACCGTGAGTAAGTTCTCATCGCTGTTAACAGCCATCACGTGACAAAAACAAACAAGCCACTCGGTGGCCTCAAGCAGTCATGTTATTGCTGCTGTGAGAGTTCACGAGGAAGGCGAACAAGGTACATTTGTATCAAGGATGGTACGAGTGGGAAAACAGACCCAAATGCAGCAGAATTTAAAGGTTGTTGTTTTTTTTTTTTTAAATAATCCAACAAAGGGGCTAAGAAGTAGGAACACGGAGCAACTTCCACGGTGATGAAACGGCGGTCCAAGAAAACATACAGGGCAGGAACCCACAGGAACGAAGAGAAGTCGACTGAAAAGCTACAGAAACCCGGGGGTGAAACACTGAAGGTAAACAAGAAGCCACAACAAGGCAGCGAAACAGTCCGACATGGGAGGAGAAACCGACTGTGGCACATAAACACACGCATGAGCCGGGGTGTGGGGCGGCGGCGGCGGGGGGGCTGATGGTACACAGGTGTGAGACTGAAAAAAAACAACAAAGAACTACAGAAGGGGAAAATCACGAAATCACCAAAACCGCTGCCATGTTTACCGACATCGCACACGTTTCCCAGAGCTAATCAAAAGCTCAAGCTTTCTCTGGTGGGAAATTTCCAGATGGACTCGTTCCGACATGTTACTGGTGGATTTTTTCCTGCAAGTCATGCGGTGACACCGGCAACAGTAAGATTTCGGTAGTGTGAAAACCAATTGAGGAAACATGTCAGACTTTGTTGAGTCCTTGGCTTCCATGGCAGCAGATATCACGGGAGAACTCGCTCTAACTTCCGTGTGTGTTGAAGCGAAGCGACAAAACGTCGCGCTTCCTTCTTGACGTGAGGTTGTCATCGTTCCTCTGGCAACTGGGAAATCCCACGTTTTCACCTTATCAGACGGGAGATTTTTTCAACACGTTATTGTTTAATTCTGCTTTTTACCGATAAAGAATAAACTGGCACGCAGCCAAGTAACTCCAAACACATTTGACAGTTTTCAAATTAGACATATTATATGTACACAGCTCCTCCTGAATGCTGTGTGTTGCTGAGTGGTGGGTGGCTCTGGGCTCTGAATGCTGACTGTCACTGTATACATTTTGAAACATCACTCAAGGCTAAAAAAACAAAAAAAAAACCCAAACCCACACACTTATGGTGCTTTTAACACAAAAAAAGCCTCCTTGAAGTTGTTGGTGTCTCTGCAGTGTTTTTCAACCTTTTTGGAGTTGGGGCAATTTTCTACATTGAAGATGTAAAACTGGCAGAGCACCGCCCATCAAATGGGCGACAAATAACCACCTTTCAGGTTAAAATTCACACAGTTTATGGGCTCTTTATATTACCCTTTTAGACTTATTGTGCCTGCTTGGACATTTTCCATCTTTTATGTGCATCTTCTTTGAAGTGAATGATTCTGAGGAGCATGTTTTCGCATTCAAAATGGTTTTTTATCCAAAAAAACCCTTTAGAACTTGATGTTACAGTTAAATCAACGCAGATGATCGACAAAATAAGACAGAAGAGCAGAATAAACATCTTTGAGCTCGGAGACAACATGCAGTCAAATCTGTACTCAAGTAGGCCAAACTGGCAACACCTTTGTTTACTTTTAACTCATGACAGCAAGTTCATCTAATACTTGAGGTCATTAGCTTTAATTAATCTTTTGTTAAATTTGCCTTTAATTTGTGTAATACAATCACGTTAAAAAAATCCCTCAACATAGTATCTGCTATTCTTTTATTTTGACTGAATAATCTATACAGTTTCAAGCAAAAACATCAATAATTTACTGTTTTTAAAACATTGAGGAGACAGTAGGAGATTTCAGGATGTTTTCCGGTTCATACTTTTGTTGTGTTCGTCCATCACATGTGTGGAGCTCGTTCTCTCGCTCCTCTTTTTTCGGATGAGCTCTCCCCCGTCCGAGGCTTCAGCGTCTGCGGTGGCTTTATGTTACAAAAGCCTCGGGCTGAATGTCGTCTCAACAGCCCATCAAATTGAGTGACAAGTGCTGGCCTTAGCCGAACACCTGAGGGGACAAATAAAGGACTCACAATGCACTTTGTTGCCGCAAGGTGAGTAACCGCGGATTGAGGCCTCAAGGAATCCATGACTTCTTTGATCACGTTTTCTTTTTGGAATAAATATAAGGGACCTGTCCCATCGGCATGTCACGTCGTTTTACAGCCAAGATCAGTTGCAGGCCGTGCCTGCGCAAATTACTCCCGGCATCAGTCAGGAACAGACGAATCCACGACAGACAAAAACAAATTGTAACATCGGGAGGAGCTCTGACTTCAGTCGCTGTCCGACCGACCGTGACTTGGGCGCCATTACTCGCGGTGTTTTTACGCTCTCCTGAGTGATTACACTCACGCCGCATTGTGAAGCAAAGAAATTCAGTTGATAAGTTTCTTCCTGCGTTTCCAGCCATCCATGATTTTAAATTGGATTTTGTTTGGTCAGCCGTTGATCCGATTAGAGCACATTTTGCACTGTTCCAAAACATTTTCCACATCTGAAGTTAAAAAAAAAGTGACGAAACTTCGAGGCACTTACTGTACAGAAACACAAACTCAATTTTTTGTGAGTGCAGCGGGGGCGTTCTTTTGTGCGAAATGTCTTTTCGTCATTAAATGAGAGTGAATCACTGAATTTGGTGGATATTCTTTAGTTTCAATGTGAAAAAGAACAACGATAAAGTGTAGGACAATCGCAAAGATGAAATAGATTAATCTTCCTTGGATAGCTGTGATTGAGATCATAGTGAAGACTTCACTCACTTCAGTCACAAATGTTTTCCTGTATACTTTCTACATAATGGTGCCTTTTCTGTTCACAAGTGTTATTTTTAAACCGGAAAACTGGTTTCATGAGTCTCGTGCACCACGTTGATCGTCAGTGTTCGTTGTCGGACGCCACACGACGGCGCTGCTTCTCGTGCATCGGCGTAATCTTGATTCAAGGCAACTTTTTATGCATACTCATTTAAACAAGCCACTTAAAGCTTGGCTCTTGTTCGGTTACTATAACTGCTTGGGACGGAGGGATGAAACGGTAAACTTGGAAAACAGTCATCGAACAGTGTATAAAAATACACTTTATTGCTCCAGAACAAAATAAACTCGGGTACACAGGGTCCTGTCAGAAAGGCTTCTGTTCTCGCAAAAAACACTGAAACCAGCCGTGAACGAGGCTTGTGTGCGTCCTTTACCCAGCTCGCGCCTTCTAAAACAAGAGAAATGCTTTTCATTTTCTGCACACAAGCAGAATCCCACGTTTTCCAACATTAGCAGCGATCCAGCCGTGTAACTCGTTTCAGACAAAAGCACCCACAAACCGTTTCTTGTGGGAACTCTGCAATCATACAACACATTGATCCTTTCTCATTGGAAGCTAATGAATTATTGAGGCGCTCCCTTGAAACAGCACTGTATTTTTCATTGCCCAGTTACACATGGCAAGTGGAATACGAGGGAGCGGCGCTGACTTCCACAATGGAAGCCTCTCATCCGGTTATCTGAACGCACAGATGGACAGAAAGATTCTTTCTCTTATTCTAATACGTCTCGAGGACTGCTGGAAGAGGAGCAGTGAGAGGGGAGAGCGCCACACTTGAATGTGGGGGACCGAAGAAAGCCTGCGCGCGGTATAGTCAGTACAGTACAGACTGCATGAATAAGCACTTTCACGATGACAAATTAATGTCCTTGTCAGGCCATCATTAAAAGCGGAATATGGAACATGATAGAACATCCCTGAATACATTCTGCAGCCTCTCTGCCATCTTCAATTACGCAGAATCTTTTCATGTCATCTCACAGAGGAGTTCACAGGCGCACCAGAACAAAACACAAACATCACTTCAATTCGAGATGCAGCCGACTGTGATTCGTTGTGCCTGGGCCGATATTGCCTGATTGCTTTGGTTCTACGACGACGACCTCTTACATCTTTCGAGTCCGATTGCACTTAAAAGCTGTATGAAAACTCTCCGACTTCGACCGTTTTGTGCCGTGAAAGGCGTTTCCCTCATGGTCGAATGGATTCGGGCCGAACTGTTGATCTGCGTCTTGGCCGCCCCGCTCTCAGACGCGTTGCTCAGCTCGTGCGTCACTCAGACCGGTGCACTCGCAGCTTTGTAGATCCGATAATGTCTTTGCGGTAATAGCACGTTTTAATCACAGTTGTTCCGATACACACAACTGTCTGAATCAAAGTGGCTGCGAAACGTCAGCAGTGAATTCCGAGGCTCCCCATTCAACGTTAGTCATATATAATTGCAGTGAAATTAGAGGGGATGGCGAACGTTTACGCCGCGCCAACAGTCTCAAACAAGCGTCTTCTATATTTGTTCTGTTTACACAGGATATAAAATTGTCTCCAGTTTATGTGTGTGATGTTTTTTCTTCTCCTTTGAATTATTGCAACAGGAAGCTCGTTCCAATTGTGCCGCTTTCCTTAGATGTGCCCCTGACGTGTGAAAAATACCCACTCCCACTACTTTTTATTAAAAATTGATCTTTGAGTGCATGCGGCCAGAAGGTACCTCTGTATATTACCCAAGGTGTTTTTCAGCTAAATGAAACAATGTTCTGCTACACTGACTATGCGCTCGCAGCCTTTTTTCCACTGCGGACCCCTCCACTCGGCGTCATCCCCCTTTCCTCCGAACGTGCGATCTCTCGCTGCCGGTCACCAAGCGCGCCGGCAAATGTGTTCACCTCAGGGGGAGTCGCCTCGGGGAGAGCGCCTCGGGGGGGAGCGCGCGGCGGTTGTTATTCCTGTCTGTCTCCATTATGCGAGACTTAAAGCCGCTGTACCTTGTTTACAGCTTTGTCAGGAATGCAGCTGCCGCAGCGTCTCTCCTCTGAAAATATTTGCCGGGAAAGGGTCTGAGCAACGCTTGTGTTAATCAAAAAACGGCAATGTGTTGCGATGATGTGCGCGCATGTTTGAGTAATAAGATGCAAATGCAGGATGGTTGCAGCAAAATGAGCCTTTTGTGCCGCTTCCCTTTGAGCAATTAAGTGTCAATTGTTTATTCCGCTCCTTTCAAGAAAAGATGTGAACAGATGTACGGCTGAAGATGAATTGTCTGAGACTGGAGGGAATTTCTCTGCACGCTTCAGTCACATCATGCACACAGCGAGAGGACACGTGGGTCACCGATGCTGTCACACAACTGTTTTGACATTGAGGGGGGAAAAAAAAAACAGAGAACAAGAAACAACCTGGTTATTATTCTCACCTCCATTAACTATTCATAAGGTAAGCACGCATCTTTTGTAGCTGTGTGAAAACAGCGTGACCCTCAGCGTGTGTTTCCTCTGGACGCGGCCATCGCATGCCGCCAGCAGCCCTCCGACTCGCGCATTGTCTTGGCTTTGAGGGCGAGCTGTCATGCATGTTTGATCACAAGCGAAAACAGACACTCAGAAGTCCCCGAGTCTTGGCAGACCAGAGCCCCCGTCTCTTCTCGAGTGCAGGGAATTACACCGCTGCCATATGAAAATGTTGAACCAACGCTGTTTCTCCACTCGCACGGAACATTTGCTAATGACCAAACACACCTCCAGAAACGGGCCGAGAATAGAAGGACTCCTCCTCAACATCTGCTACCCCCCTCTCGGAGGGTTCCCTGGAGATCTGAGAGACCAGATCCTTCCCTACTTTCAGACATCCTCCCCGCTATTTACTTAAAGGGCACACTGACGGAGCAGGTTGTCGTGGTAACAAGTGCAGAGAAATCGAGAAATGGCACAACCGAAATGCCGAAGCGCCGTTTAAAGCGCACGGCCGCGGTCAGAGCCGTCCCAGAGCCTGCCGCCGCGTTGTGTGTTTCCAAACAGTTCTCGCTTAATGAGCTCCTCTGTCTGTTGGTTAAACAGCATGCAAACTGGGTGCTGGCAGTTTGTGAGCTCCTAAAAAAAAAAAGCAAAATAAAACTTGAATGTCTGGCTGCCCGAAACACTTGTGTGACGGCTTTCAAAGCTTTTCGTGGGGCTCATGCAGACGCCACGTTAAAGCCTTCCATCGAAAAACGCAGCAGATGGGGAAAAACATACAAATCAACAGACACGGGCTTCACACACACGCGCACTGCTGTCAGGCTACTGATGGGTTGGAGAAACTTTGCCTTTTTCAATTTGGTTCACGGTGTTTACAATTCGCAGTTTGTTGAATTACATTTTGTTTCCTGGATGAGAGTTCTCAGAGAACCTGCGCTTTAATGTCAATGCTTTTTTTTCCAGCGTATTTTTTCCTATTTATGAAAATAAATCAGACTACGAAAAAAATGTGAAAGATTCACTTTTTTTAAATCACAAAGTCACATTCTGTTAAACCAGGTGAAAAAAGTAGAAAAACAAACGACAATGCCATATCTGCCTCTTGATCTGACAAGTAATTTAAGTATTTCATTTCAATTGTGCTTTTTTAACACTAATCATCAGTCAAGGTTTCCCAATTTGTCCCAGCCTTCAGAGCTCCCTGATCGTCTGCTTGTGGGCGTCTCCCCCACCTCGATGGTGGTGGGGAAAACACCCATTGAGGTAGGTGTACCCCTCACCTTGATGGACCCCTCCCTCCATTGGTAACCTTACTGCGGTTACTCCCAGTGCCAGTGGGTCAAAACAATAATGTGCCTCCATCCATTTTCATTCATCTTTTATACACCTTCTATTATTCAGAGATCGCAGGAGCTGGGAAGAGCGAAGGAGAACACCTGGACAGGCCGCCACTACATCACAAGGCAGACAATCATTCAACCCACCACACACACACCCACACACACAAAACAAGGCAATTTAGAGTCATCAATTTATCTTATCTGCATGTGTTTGGACTGTGGAAGGAAATTGAAATACTACACGGTGCAGAGAGGCGGGAGAGCTCCCCGTGACCTCTCAGCGAGGCCACAACACACTGGACTTCAATGTTTTTCTAAACTTCAGGGATATCGGACACCTTGAAACATGCTCGGCCTGCGCACCGCTGACACGGTGCTGATCCTGCGACATCGACTTCACAATGCCGCGTGCTCGGGCTGAAGCCACGTTGTCATGTTGGGTGACGACGGAGGTTTTCCTATCAGCAGCTGTTAGATCGCATGAACGAGTCAGACCGGCGAGATGAGATTCGTCTCTTCACCAAATGTGTGAACGCACAAAAGAAATCAGACACGCAGCGAAACCGAATGCAATACGCTCCCAAAACTGATTAGATTATCCAGAGGGAAGCATTATCGAGGGTGATTTTTCGAGTGTCCACAAATAGCTGCCTGCCCCCCCCCCCTTCTTCCTAAATAGGTTGAAGTTTCCAAACTGAATATCATGCAGCGGTTACACTTCAGCCAAGTCCAGAAAAACAAAAACACACAGTAATTGGATTTGCAGACCGTCTGCTCGTATTTTATTGACTGTCTGATTTCTCTGATTTCAGCCTGATGAAAAACAAAGGCAGACCGAGTGTAGACACACTAAATCTATTTAATCTGAAGGAGAACGCGAGGGTCAGTAAAAGCAAATGTGCTTCTCTGAAACAGGTCCTCATTTGCCACGCTGCGAGGCTGGAATTAACCAGGTACACTCCTCACATATCGACTATGAGAAGTTTCGCTTCCCGACCGACTGAATCATTACAAAGCAGAGAGTCAGAACCAGGCTGAGTGTGTCAGCGAAGACTCCACGTGGCTCAAAAGGGAAAAACTTTGCCGCAACATCTTCAGGACCAACTCGAAGGCCTTTTTGTCCCGACTCAGTCTTATATAATTCAACGTCCATCATATCGAATCTATCAGCCATGTTTTCCTGCTGTGACATCGCCGAACTGGCCCACTGAATGAGGGCAGCGCATCCACCCACAGTGCACAGTCCAGTCCACAGACAAACCAAACAGATCTACTCTGGTTTCGCCCTCTGCTTTCTCAAATCAGGAGTAATTTTGTTGTCTGGCTCATAAAGTTTTTTTCTGTTTTCGAGATCGTTTTGATCAACTTCTGTTTTGCAAAACTGCAGAAAAACACATCATACCGAGTCTATTTTGCTTATTTCGAGTCAAAAATATCCCGCCACACTTAGAATAAGAGGTGAAGGTCTAAAAGTGTGCTCTTCTCCCATTTTTGAAGTAAAATGTACTTGGTAAGATGACAGAAACACTTAGTATATCAGTTTCACTTCAATGATAAAAAAAGATGCCACTCAAAGTTTAAAAAAGCATGTTTGCACCATGTTAATTTCACAGTCTCAAAATACTTTTGCTCTGCAAGTCACATTCACCCCTTTCTATTCATGGACACACGCACTCACACTGCAAGGAATTTATGGATGAGTGTATTTGCTCAATGACACTTGGACGCAGACAGGGAATCAAACTGCCACCTTTGGTTCGACGGCCGAGCTGCTCCACCGAGCCGAACGGCAGGTGAACGGACTTCATTCGCAGTATATAGCACATTTAACGGCGGTCTCGGCACGCATGACGCGCACATGTACACGATCAGTAAAATTTGTCCCTTTTCACACACGCTTACACACCAATGTCGAGCAATGGTACGCACGCACACACCCTCCATTGGAGGAGGGGTTCAGTGTCTTGCTCAAGGACACTTCAACACACATATAGAGGGAGATGGGCCGTTTAAGTGCCAGCCTTGAGACCAGATGACGACCCTCTTCACCCAGTGAGCCACAGCTGCCTCGCCGCTGAAAGAGTTTCCGAGATGCTCTCGACGGCAGCGTGAACCAGTTGGAGAAGCTTCACTCCTGTTCGATAAGATTAATGGACTTTTGGTTGGGAAACGAGCTCTGCTGATATAAAGCTGGTGCGGACATTGTCACGCTGGATTTATATCCTGGCATTTGGAGCCATTTTCACGGCACATGTTTAAAATGCTGTTCACCATGAAGGACAAACGTGTCGGAAACAGAGACTTGCGGAAAGTTTCTCAAAGTGGCTGTGTTGTTGTTTTTCCCCCCCGAACAATATCTATGATAGTATAGTGCATGAACATTTTCATATGAATACTAAAGTGCAGTCAGAGTCAATCCTTCGTCTGTGTTTATTGTGGCTGTGAAGCCTCGCTGCATACAAAACATTTGCTTAAGTGCAGTTGCCGAACCATTAATATGTTACATGTGAATAGTTGCACTTTTCCAGGCAGGGAGAGACAAAGGCTGGGATTATTCGCTCAGCTGTATTTCTAGACAGCCTTGTCCTAAATTTAGGGATGTTTCTTGCTTACAGAAACAGCAGGATTGCACAAGGTGCTTTTAAAGTGCTGATTTCTGGCTTAGCAATTTACATTTGCAGGCAGAAGCCCAAGGCGGAGGATAATGCAGCCCTGTTACTTAGGTTTGAATTGGGACTCCGAACTCAAAGAAAGCAAAAGAAGAGAAAAAAATGAAGCTATTTTGATGCAAAGAAAAACAAAAGGCAGACTTACAGTGTATAATTTCAGGGCATTTTTCTCTGTGAGATGTAATCAAGAAAGAAAGGAGAGAGTAATGGTGCGCAATATACATCAAGAGACCCTTAAGTACACCTAAAAAGGGAAGGAAAGATTCTCGGGTAAATGGAACGACCCTCTCCAGACACAGCGGTAGCGAGTGATGTTTTGCATGTGTTAAACTGGATTTAGCAGCATCTTTCTTTCCGGCGGAGCATTGCTGCTCGGCAAACTGAGATGAACAGTGGAGTGTAATGTAATGTTGCCTGACGGACAGCAGTAATGGATAATAAATCCCAGGTTCAGGTGGTGTTTGATCGTAAATCACACTCAGACTGCTAGCCAAAGTCAAATCCATCAGGCTGCAGTGCAACAGGGAGCCCTGTGCAGGGGAAGTGTGAATAAATCCCATTTTGCTTAATGGTTTGTCTCCCAAACCGTCTCACTATACAAGAGAATATTAAACAAACATAGAAGATTCACGGGTACTTTGTCTTTATTAGGAAAAAAAACCCCACATCGCTGCTTCTTTGGTTGCTGGCGGCTAAAATAGGTCAACGCTTCTGCAAGTAAACATGAGCTGGATATTGAATACTAAGATTAGAGAAACTTTCGCCACGAGAAAACATACCCCTCTGCTGTAATTTCAGTCTTTTGATATATTTTTTATATCTGACCAAATTCATGAGCCAGGGGGGCCTGAGCGAATCAGAATGTATCATCTACTCTGTGGCAGAAAACCAAGAAGTGGGAAGCAGTTGAAAGGTTCGCTAATATGATGTTTTGCTGCTTGTTTCTTTTACTGCAAGGTCATCATAAAGATAAAAATAATCCCCCGTGACAAATTTGTTTTCAAAAGGTTTCACTCTCCTTCTCTATCATCTGTGAGAAATACTGCCCGATAGTGCTGACTCCAATGGAAAGCTTTGATCGGGGGCTGATGTATTACCCTGTCTTTCCTGTAATTCAAATGGCTCCACTACTTGTTTTGGGGAAGAACGCGGGAGCGGAGGGGGGGGGGGGGGAGTGGTGGTGGTGGTGATAGGGGAGGAGGAGGTGGTGGTCCTTCGGGAATCGACCTAAAGGGCTTCCTCATACCCAGACACATGTTGAAGCATGTCAAATTTCTAATCTGGGGAAAAGCTATGTGCAAACACTTGATGTTGGACGGTAATTGTGCAAATGCAAAAAAAAACAACACACACACACACACACACACACACACACACACACACACACACACACACACACACACACACACACACAC
>JASSRZ010000049.1:3666251-3697210 GCA_032164315.1 Malacoctenus gilli
ACACACACACACACACACACACACACACACACACACACACACACACACACACACACACACACACACACACACCACGCAGCTGCCTGGTGGGAGGGACCATCTATCAATGCAGTTTGATATTGCAGGCAGCAATTTGCTCGTCCTGGCCGAGGTTCAAAATGAGATGAAAATCCCGCAGTTGATGCTTCCAGGGTTGTTGATAAATACGTGCCGAACATGATTGTAGTCAACATGTAAGATATGGGACAGTGGAAATTATCCACTCACTGAGCTGTAATGACTTGCTGAACTATGAGCTTTGTGTTCGGACTCTAATGGAGCTTCTGAACAATGTTTACTTTTTTTTTTTTGCTTAGTCTCCCAGACTCCCATAAATTTGAAGAGGGCAAACTGCAGAGCATAAAGTCGACCCCATGAGTTTGGTCATCATTAATAACACACGACGTGCTCCTTGGCAATTTGCTTCAAAGATAAGCTGGTTGATTTATACCAGAACCAGTTGCAGAACAGCCAATTATGCGCTATGCCTGTAGGAAACACTGCCATACGTAATGAACAGCAGCTCAGATAGTCGTCCAAACTTGATTTATACATTAAGTGAGCACTAACAAGCTGTCAGCACACTTAATACGGACAGTATATTTAAAGCACTGAGCTGAGAAATGCTTCGGTTTGTCTGTGCTGTCTATTCATGCTGGTAATTGTCTTCATTTGGTTTAATTATATTTTTACACGAGTGTATCTGGAAGACTTTTCAAGTGAGGCTTATACTGACTGGCTAAAACAAAAATAAAAAAAAGCTCATAATAAAATAAAATGTAGTTTATACTCTCTGTTTCCCCTTCTGTTTGTCATCCTCCTTGTGCTAATGGCAGAATGGCAGGACTGATACAAGCTAATGGCTACACAGACTCGTATTAGTCCTCCAAAATAAATTAGCTTCCTTTTGTGGTCCCTAATGAAAAAAGAGGGGAGATCTTAAAAGATGCTTTGAAGTCGGAGTCAGGGACACGAGCTTGTGCTTTCTGTTGATCAATACAGTTTGGGAGCAACTTCCTCTAATGGCTCGTTGATCAAGGTAAGGAAAGCATGAACCTTTTGCGCTGCACTTCTATTGGAAATAAATTGACGAAACTAAAGTCAAACACGCCGTGAGCTTGCTTCCATTAGCTCAATGTTCCACTAGGGCTCCATTGTGGCCCTCTTCCAGCAAATATAAAGGGCCTTTTTTTCTTATATAAACTCTCGAGTATGCTATGACACTCATGCCATTTTTTCCCCCCATCGTTGATGGTTTTTAGACTGCTTTGGAGAAAAAGCAGCTGACATGGACTGCCACCACCAACCTTTGTTTATGGCCTTTAGAGACCCTCGAGTGTATCAACTAAAAAGACTCGGTCGTCCTTGTGTTCTGAAGGGCCTTCAACTGAATCTCTCCGAGCAGAGCAGGACTGTAATTAGCATTGCAAAGGCAAAGGAGAGTAAATATGCACGACTTCATGCTGGCCTTTGCTGGGTTAACCTGGTGAACACAAATCATCACTGAAACAGCCTCAGAGAACATCCTCATATGGCAGTTTTGTGCAGCATAGGCCAGTTTGAATGAGCATAGATGAGAATACGCCAGTTTAAGCCCCCACAGACCAGAGTAGATCAGCAAGAAGGGAAAGTTTTCAATGCTTTCTGGCAATTTAAAGAGTTTGTATCTAACGTACCACGAGTGTCTAATTTATTCATTTGCAGTTTGTTATGAACTAATTGACCGTTTTTTTTTGCTCGGTTTTTTGTGGAGGAGGTGACGTGCAACTTCTGTTGTCTGTTGCTAAGCAACAGTAGGCTCTCAGGGTCAAACTACTTCAAAACGGAGAGCAATACACACTTGACCTCCCATCTAGCAAACGCCTCACACAGGAAACTTGTAGACGGTACTTTGCTGAAACATCTCCACCAGGTTTCATTGACTCTTTTATTTTAGCATTTGGGACACACTTATTTAAAGGGGAATTTTTGGGGTGATAACTATCATCTTTTCTTTTATTTTCTCGTCCTTTATGGAAACAACTGGGGATGCCTTTTGATTCAGGGAAGCGCTGCAGCACAGATCCTCCTTCCAACGTTTCGTTTCCTCGCGTTTTTTGTGTTCACAACCGGCAGTTCGCCCGCTCGCCCGCTGTAATTTTGCCATTCTTATGCACCAGAACGAACATTGTCGCGTGTGTCACCTACACATGTGTGCAGAACAGCGGAGCCATAATCCAGATCGACTTGTGCTTAGGTAAGCCTCGCACCACTTTGGAAAACAAACAACGGGAACAAGAAGGCTACACTTGTATGGCGGGGAAACGCTGATGTCTCGTGGAGTGATGGTAGCTTTGCCATGTAGACATATTGCAAAGGCAAGCTGTTTGAGCGGGGCATTGCATGGAAGTAAATGGTTTTCAATCTCTCCTGACTTTGGACAAAATAGCACTCTGAAATGTGCCTGACGGCTGGAAATGAAACATTGTACTTACATCATAGGCTGTCTAAGATAACATTCACCTTCACGTAATTTTATGTTGTGCTGTATATTTCAGAGTCTGAGTGCACGGGCACTCAGTGGGAAAAATACCCTCGACAAAAATCAGCAAGTCTCCCAGGACCTCTGGGAGAAGCTTTTGGTTCATGCTTTGGTTTGTGTGCAGCTGTTTCACTGTGAATCCATATCAGTCATATTAAGGCCAGCAGACAGAGAAACAAGGTCAACCCCAAATCCAACGAAAAATGATTACGAAACTTCAAGACGGGGGCCGTTATCGAATCGCACACGCGGTTGTATTTTTGGGCATGTATTTCTTCGAGAATCGTGTTGCATTAAAACATAATCCAACTGGTTAATCAACATTAGATTCATTATTTATGTTTTCAGCAGCTGATGCGGTTTCATAAATATATATGTATATATATATATATATATAAATATATATATACATAGGCTAACTTGTGCTGAGTGTGCAAGTAGGCATTCAGGCGCACGTTGACGACACGCATGCCCACTGATGGATGTATAATGGCTTTTGCAAGGTCTGACTGAGTGACCTTTCAGTTCGACGACGGCCTCCTTAACCACAAGGACTCTCCGCTGCCACGGCATCCATAAACCTTGGTCCAGGAATTTCTCGCCGGGCGAACGAGCCACCGAAAGTGCGCAGTATCGAAAAGGTTAGCCGAGCGGAAGCAGCGGCGGACCTCTCTGGAACTTGCGGCGCTGTCAGTAATGTGTTTCAGGGGACCTGACAACATACTTATGCGGCGCTTATCGCCGAGAAACATCACGACATGAGCAGATAAGAGACTCGAGTTCGGTCCTCATTTTCCAGTTCATTTTTACCGCCGCCAAACCTCTCGCTGGCTTCCCTCTTTCACTCGTCTTTTCACGAACGCCATGGTGAATTGTTGAAATTTCCCCTCCTCTAGCTATCACCCTCTATGAGTTGGCAGAAATTTTTCACACAGCTTTTGGCCCGAGATCAGTGAAGCACCTTGGGCAGGGAACGAAATATAGAACCGGGACGCGAAGACAGACATAACCTCCCGCAGCAATCTCCTCCCAAGCAATTTTGATAGCAGGGGTGGCGGTGTGGGTTATTCCCTCTGTAATACACTATGAGGCCCTAAGCTTGTTCCCTGCACAGTGGAGAGCCCTCGCTCGCCTCGGCACGACTCTCTCTTGACAGTCAGAAAAACAGACATCCAATCTCCTGTTTGGGTGATTACGCTGCTATTGACCATAACCTCACCGTTCATGTGTGGTTTGTGTGAGAGGATTCACGCGTTGTGTCTGGAAGGAGTCTGACGCACCTTCTTCCACTGGAGCGTCCATCGGGACCCGACGGACGATTCGCGAAGCTGACGCCGCTCGTTTTGCTCTCCGGCAGCCGTGATGTCGCGAAACGACAGCGTTGACCGGAGGCTCTTCGAAACCAGGACGTGCTCCTGAGCAGAGACCGAGTTCAACATTTTGGGCTTGTTTTTGTTTTGTTTTATGGTCCATAAGTTATATCATTGATCAGGCTGATAACAATGGCAGCGCCGCCGTGAAATATGAACTGCCCGCGAGAGCGGCTAAGCTTTTCTCATTATTAAAAACCCTCTTCATCCATCTCTGCCATTGGTGATGCCCGTGGTTACAGAGGCCGTATCGACGCTTTGTGTGCTTGAATCATGTTTATGAAGAACAAACAAATCTAGATGATGTGTTACTCAATCTCCTCCATCAGCGAGCCCGAGGTTTTCACGACCGGGCGGCGCGATCTCTGTGATCCTCGGCGAATTAAGAGAGTCCGATCCAGCCGCCGCATCAGGACAAAGAACGGGCCGCGGTTTCCACGAGCACATCCTGACTGCAATTAGCAAAACCTATGATACTCTTACAGGAGAGAAAGTGTTGTTCCTCTGCTGCTGGCTCAGGCTCTAAGAGGGAATGAGTTACATGGAGGAATGTTATTGTTTCAGAGAGAGGCTTTAAATTTGTGCTGCTGAATGCAAATGAACGCCTTTGAAGTACAGCGATCTTAGAAAATTAAGAATCTCCTTTTTTTTTCTTTGAGGGGTGAATAAAACTGCAAGCTACAGAAGTTGGCACCGAGAGAACCCAGACAAGACATAATTAGAGAGCTGTTTTGATATCGGTCAATGACGACAACAACCATCTAATCTTCTGAACTGCATGAGACAAAGCTATAAAGGAAGTTGGTGAGTAGTGTCAGTCTTTTTTTCTTTTTTTTTTGCATTAAATGGCATATTTTTGTTATTGAAGAGGAAGCTCTATCAGGGATGTGCAGGCAATTACACCCAATGCTCCCATGCATGAAATCCCAGCTGGTTGTTATTGATAAATTTCCAAACACCTCCAAAGACTTTTCAAATTACCTCTCTCCCTTATTAAAACTTTACTCATGCATTTCATTTTTTTTCTCGCCCTCACCCTCTCCTCTCCTCTCCCACCGCCCACTGCCAGCTCCACATCTTTTTTTCTGCTTTCTTTTTTTTTCTTCCACGGGTATGTGAGAGCGTGTTTGTGTGATAGTGCAAGAGCAAGCAGGAAAATATGCTCCAGAAAGAGAGAGGAGAAGAGGAGGGGAGATAAAGAAAAAAAAAAGGAGGGAGAGAGCGAGAGGAGGAGAGAGAGAGAAAGAGAGAGAGAGAGAGAGAGAGAGGAGAAAAAGAGACAGTATGTAGGATTGGAGTGCTGGACACATGAAGCGACAGCATCCATTTATCTCCTGCAGGAGAACCGATGGACGGGGCTTCGTTATTAGTAGGGAAGCCATAAGCCAAACATATTTTGAGTCACTTCGGTATTCAAGCGGCATACCTCTGCATTAACACAAGCCATTTCTCTTTACATGGCTGAATGAGATTCCTTTTAAAATCATCTGAAGGTCAAATGTACTGCGACTCTCCAAGGGTACGGAAACATCTCGAGCCCCCCCACTCCCGCAGAAGCTCCAACCGCGACCCCCCCCCCCCCCATCTTCAGTGTCATCTCTCAAGGATAGATGTGCTTATTTGAAATGACATCTTAATTGCGCTGAGTGGAGATGAATGGATTGCATAAATGCAAATGAATAAGTAAGGGCAGTAGTTAAGTTATTTATTTCCTCCGGGGCAAACAATCCTTCAACATGTGAGGTGTGTTTAGTCCTTTCAAAACAAGAATGGCATTCTCTCGTGTGCCACACACACACACACACACACACACACACACACACACACACACACACACACACACCTATATCTATATATAGACACAATTCAATTAGCAGACAATTGCAAAACCCACAAGCCAAGGCTGTAATCACACAGTGCATTTGCTATGAAAGAGGTGACAAGATGCTTTTACTGGCCCTTTCAACTCTTATTTCAATAAACCATTTATCTGCACTGTCATGGGACAAATTTGTCTTTCCTCTCACCAAACACTGAAAACCTCTGATTGCGCGAGATTTGTGCTGTGTTTTGTAAACAGGCGGCCGGGCCGCTCGCACAGATTTGCCCGCTTGAGCTTGACGTCCTTTTGCCGAGCGCTCAGACAGCCCACTACGCTTGTTGTCGCCGCTCTTGAACCCATCCTGCCCTCCCACTCGAGCCGGGCAGATAAGAACATCCCACCCGTGAGCACATTTAAATGTAAATTTAGCTTCATGTGAAGGCCTTCATGAATAAAGACACTTGTTCCTACTGCGACAAGCCTTTATTACGCCGTAATTAATCATCTTATTGGGTGAGAGATTAATAGCGAGGGAAAATTAAATTCATCTTTGCACTCTGTGCGGAGATTGATTTGGTAAGGCTCGGAGAAAAAAAAATAATGAAAGGTACAAGATGATTAAAATAAATGGCGCTGTATGTTGTTCTGCCCTTAAATATTTACAGGGCGTAAATATTTATCAGAAAGGTCTGAAGAGATGCAGAATCGCGGCTATCAGGGCTACCTGGGAGAGGACCGCTTGTCACCTTGATGGATGACAACTTCTTTTTTTCTCCTTTTCCCACTGAAAGCGTAATAATAGCACGATGTCAGCGCGCACTATGGATGCCTCCAAATGCTACATAAAACAGCAACCCCTTTTTAACACTTCCTATATGTGTCACAAAGATGTACTGTACTCACAGGGCACTGCTGGTAATGAATTACGTATTCCTCTCATGCGCCCGCCTCGCCGTCCTTAGAGGAGCAGACATAAACCCACAGCTATAAAGTAAATGCACAGTAAGACCTCTCACCCCTTCAGTGTACAGGCCACTGGGGGCCGTGGCAGCCCCGACAGCTGCAGCGGCGGCAAAGTGGTCCTGGTGCCATGCTGCAACGCAAGGAGGCAGACTGCCACTTTGCGAGCGGTCTGCGCGCTGCAGAGGTGGATATATAAGTCTGGATTAGTATGCATGGGCTGTCTCGAGTCATGTTGGGGCACAGTGTCTACCCTGACAAAGCACAGGTGGGAAGAGTGAGTGTTCCAACAGAAAGGCGGCCTTTCTTTCTTCTTGCTATAACACCCAGACTGCCATGTAAACGCCGTGTCACACGCTCTCCAAGTCTCTCTCTCCCTCCCCTGATTCGCCCCTTGCGATGGGCGACGTGGTTGTTGGAGTGAGATGTTAAACGCAGCATATGCATCTGCTGCATGGGAAAACAAACGCCCCCCCGCCCCCAAAAAAGGAACATGACGGATGTATTTTTTTTCTCTTTAAATCCTTAATTTACTGGCTGAGTTCACTAAGAACATATTCTCATTCAGGGTGACAATACAGGGGATCAGTAGCAGAGAGAACAGGAGTAATTCACGGCTGCGTAGCTGGAAGCAATAATGGATTTTTCTTAGCAGAAAGCTAAACACCTGTGGCTCTAATCACACAACTGGATTTCAGGCTTCTTTTGGGGGGGGGGGGGCTGGCGAAGACACCAACGATGTTTATTAACACAATATTATGTCTACTTTAACAGCACGTCACGTCTCCAGCAGCCATATTGCAAGCACCACTCTTGGCTGCTGCCCATATCTTTAACTGGCTCTCCTGCCGGCTGCTTTCAGGTGATATTTTTATATTAGAGAGCGCCTCTGATTCATGTTTGACCCCACTGCCACACCGGCCCTTTTCAATGCAGAGTTGGCAGAATAAGAAATGCTCCTGTTGGTTTAAAAATGCAGGAATTTTCATGACTGCAAGGATTAGAAAGTAAATTCATAAAAACGCTCAGGTCGATCTGATGTAAAAAGCATGAGGCACCTGACTGACAGTTAATGCCTCCACATCAGCTGCAGCGCAAGAAATATTGGAATGCTGTTTTTTAACATTTCTTGCCTGTGAACACACTTCGGCTGATTTGCATGGCTTGCGGTGCTTGAATTCTTTTACAGGCAATCGTTTGTGCGTGCGAGTATTTCCAGGTTAGGCGATCCACTGACATTACGCTGCGTCTGGCGAGACTCTATCAGCCTAAATGGTATTAAAGTTTTTCGCAATATTTATCCCACCAGAAGGTCGTTTCTGACATTTCGCTGGTCGACATACGTGATGTCGAAGTACGGTGAGCGAAGAATGTGTTCCGCCTCGTCCACATCAGCCCCCAAAATGCGCGCGATATATATAAAATCTATACCGAACGTCATGATTCATAAGTGGCTGCTTTGCTCTAACAAAAGCAGACACCAGATTGCATGTCTCATCAGTGGCGCACTCCATTTAACATGAGCTGACAGACAGATTGCACTTTGTTTTACACACACCCTTTATGACGGCGTCCTTTACCATCCAGCAAACATAACATCACGCGAGGTACTTAGCGCCGAGTTGTTTTTTTTTCCTCCCCTGAATATATTTGCCTCTTGACCTTGAGACAAGGTATCGTATATTACGCCATTACCCCCACAAAAATTAAATGTCTGTGTGTGTCCTTGGATCAATGATTAAAGTTACAGCTGTTGATGCCGTGCTGTTAATCTGCTGGGGTGAAAATAATTACGTCGCACCACTTGTGATTCTGTTGACTGTTAAATTCCAAAGGACACGAGCGCGACAGCGGATGCGAGGCGGGTTGTTCTGTACTTTTCTGTACGTGATTGCTCGGCTAGCTGCTTTTACGATAAGGTCTCTGTAGCCCCCTGGCACCAACCACCCCATCAGCCCCTCCTGCTCTACTGTTGATTCATGTGAAGAGGTGACATCTTCAGGCACATACCTGCTGGGCGCTCTTCCTTGCATCTGATATATATTTTTTTCCTTCTATATATACACAACCTACGTTGTCAGGTTGCATCAAGCTACATGACTTCAGACCCGCACTGCCTGCTGTGCGCAGACTCGGGTGTACAACTTATCCGTATTCCCTTCGCAGACGCACTGTGTTGCTTTGTCAGATCACGTTATGGTGGGCATATGCAGTCATACATTAGTTACATGGGGGTATACAGAATCTTTGATTCCTGCAGCTGCTCTCATCTCCCAAGGAGCCCGTCCTGCTCTATAAGCAAGTGTGACCTGCCGTTGGTAAACATCAAGTGCAATAACCCATGAACCGCGAGCTTTTTGTTTTCATTTGAGCCCAACATCCCACGAGATTTCCATGCATTTTACATCAAGGCTTTTTCTCCGAGTTCGGGATTATCGTTGACGAATTAATACATGAATGTTGTCTGCCGCTCTTTGCTACATGAAAGGCTGATATATCTTCACTACCGCAACGATTTTGATCCCTGAATTTTGAATCATTGATCTTTGTTCTGTCTCTTTCAGGAGAACAATAGCTTTGTGTCACGTCGGAAGTTCTGCGAGATTTGTGTAAGCCGAGTAGTCCGGATAAACCATTAACTGGCCTGTCCTCCACAAACGTCCATCATTTTTATTGGACTAATAACTCTCTCTCTCTCTCTCTCTCTCTCTCTCTCTCTCTCTCCCCTTCTCCCCCTCTCTCCCTCTCTCTCTCCCCTTCTCCCCCTCTCCCCCTCTCTCCCTCTCTCCCCCCTCACAGCATGATGAAGGTCCTCGGTCCAAACCCAGAAGTGGGGCCTTTCTGTGAGGTGTTTGCATGTTCACCCTGCCAGACAAGTTCTTTCAGGGACTCAGGTTTCCTCCCATAGTTAAAAAAAAAACAATGGGGTAAATAAATTGGTTACTCCAAAATCTCCGTGCGTGCGTGCATGCATGTGTGTCTGTGTGACTAGCAACATGTTCAAGACAAACTCTGACTTGGCGCAGTGTGAGCTGGGATCGGCTCAGCACTCCCAATGACCCTCAGATGGAAGAAGCAGTCCAGAAGACGAGTGGATAAAAGAGAGAAAAAAAAAACTGTTGCAGTGCGTTGTTGTAATATACATACGTTTAGTATTGCTGACAACTCAATGTCCTTAAATACATGTCAAGCCCAGCGGAGGGAAAAGAGACCCGAATCAATCACTGGCAATGAAGTCAGACAAGATCCCAGACCTTTGAAGGTTCGAGTGAGACGTTGCCTGACTGTAAATGGAACATGGTTCACTTTTGAACTTTGATACTGTGCAACAAAGACAGCAGTGGATACCTTGTTCTGCTGATTGTAGATTCAGCGGTGCCCCTGGGACACCGGCCTCCTCTGAATCTGCTTTCATCTCAAAAGTCCCAGGGGAGGCCTCGTGGCATGATAAAAGAGGAGCTGCTCTAATGCAGACAGATGTCCCAGTCACCTTCAGCTCAGGGGATGCTTGGACTCATATTCCGACACTGAAGAACATACATGTGGATCAAAAACTTCCCCAGATAACCTGCAAACCAGACACTTGCGGAAGTTGCAGCTTCTCTCATTCTGCTCACGTTTTTGCATGTGAGTTTTTCTTTTTTTTAAAAATATCTCTCCACTAAATATTTGACTAGAGTCTCCCCTCCAGTATGCCTCACAGTACACTAAGCTTCAAATGTCTCCAGATCTGACAAAATGTCACAAGATCTGGAGATTGTTCCTGCGACGGGGAGCGCGCTCTTGATTTCTGACAAACGTAAAATCCCATCTCTCACCTCCGAGTGAAGTCGTGACTGCGGGCCGCCTGGAATCGCTCGCTTTTCAGCTGTGCTCTGGCCTTCTTGAGATAAAGACTCCAAAGTCAATCTACCCACCACCGATCACCGACTCGGAGACACTTTTTTATCCGCAGTCAAGCGACTGGGAGTCTAAACCAGGAGTTCGTCCGTCCAGCCACACAAAAGAGAGAATGTACATCACTAAGCTAAAAGCTTAACCCGCAGCTCGAGTGGGGCCTTTGAGCTTAGCTCCGCAGAGCCGACATATTCACATCAAGAAAAGCTGCAAGTAAAAAGGGAGAAAGCGACCGAAGGCCGCGCTGCTCTGCAAATGGATTGTTTTTAAAAACACTGAAAAGATGCGCCGGCACAATGCTTATCTTGGCTGTTATCTGACAGCTTGGGTGACCTGGGGATTATATTAGAAAATGGCTGGTTTGGCATGAAATGTGCTGCGCACATTCGTGCTCCCAACAGGGAGAAACCTATCGATTTCTCGCAACCCCGACTTACCTCAAAAGCCACCTTGAGTTCAAACTTTGCCTTCTCCGGTGGCACCATGCCATGCCTGGTTGTTAGCAGCGTGGACTCGCAGAGGAATTTCCTCAGTTTTAACTGCTCCGAGGTTAACCGCAGGGATACCGAAATGTATGTTGCGAGCGGCGTTTGAACGACTCTTACTCCCGGCCTTAAAACCTGCCCGCCAACCTGAAATCACGCTGCTTTACAAGGGCTTTTGACTGCCGAGGAGGGCTCAATTGTAAAGGATGGCTTCTCATAAGGACTAATTAAGTGCAATTCAAACTGATACTCATCCGAGAAGGTATCATCAAGTGATTAAACTTTGCCCTCTGCAGAATTAGGAGTGCTGCTAAACCGTACGTTCCGACTTCACATGAAACCGCGCACTCAGTCCGGCTGCATCCATGTGAATCACAGACGTTGAATCTGGAACTTTGGTGAAACTTACTTTCATTGTGATCACAATGTTTCTCGGGACAAAGTTGGGACATTATCAAAATGTCATCATGTGAAACCCAAACAGAACAGCTGTGTGGTTTAATATCCATTCTGTAACTTTCCTAATGTGGTTAGGGTTAGGACGGCGCATTAGGAAGCTTATTAATTTTTAGTGGACCGTGGCACGAGTCCAAGCGAGTACTCCTGTCTGCTTTGATTGTCTCTCTATTGTGAGACAAGTAGCCTTCGAAGTTTGTGCGCTGATTTGCCCTCTGGACCAGGAGGGATTCTCCTTATGCTGCCGTGCGGGTGGAGAAAGTTTGAACAATAAAAGTCCGAATCAGAAGGAGGCATCAGAAGAGTGCTTCTGGGTATACATTGGTTCACAATAAACTGCAGTTTGAGAACAGCATCGCACAGCGTCCCTGCTGACCATCAAAGAAAAATTGGCGCGTTTAAGTAATATCCAGTGCTATGTTAATGGATACAAAAGGAGTCTGTTGTCAAAGCAACTGCAACAGCTTGAGTTTGAAGCCGACTTTTTGTACAATATTGTGAATAAAAGGTCACAATAAGCATTTCCCTGTTATTCCTCCAGTACTGCTCCGCATTGGACGCCTCCCTCTTGACCCGCCCTGCCCATCACAGTCAGCGCGGCAAGATTTACTCCAAAAATAACGGATTGTTCATCAAACATTGGGTGTCAAGTTTGTGTGTTTAATCATTGGGGTGAAAGCTGTGCTCAATCATGGCCATTCCTTAACCTATCGCCTCCGGATTGAGTCGGGCTCTTGTTTTTGCTGACACATCGAAGGTCACGTTGAGACGAATTGTTGGATCTATAAACCAAGCAACTTTGACACTCTGTGCGCACGCGGGCGTGCGTGCGTGTGTGTGTTTGTGTGTGTGTGTTGAGATGGAGGGTGTTACTTTTGCGACACGCTGCCCAGGAGATGTCTCCATCCAAGTATTCGCTCATAACTTGCTAATAGCGTCTGAATCATGTCGGCTCCTCGATTAAGGACAAACAGTTCAAATGAATTCAAGCACATTTCGAGGGAAATTTAAGAGCGCCTCAATTAATTACACTGAGAACTACAAGTCCCTGCTAAGCTGCACTGGAAGAAATATTTTGTATAATCTAATCAGTCACACCTCTTACCATTATTGACGTGCAATACGACGAAGCCCTCAGCGCGATTGTGCGATGAGAACAAATGGAAAAGTTTGAGCGATGTGTTTCCTGTATTTTTCTGAAGTGCACTTGTGATTAAAGGTGGGCAGCGAGCGGAGACGCCGAAAGCCATGTGCTGTAATCACACGAGGTGATAAGCACGCACATGCTTCAGGGCTGACTTACGGTCATGGCAATTAATACCTCTGCGGTGCGTGACGTCTGCTGCTCGCTGCTTCTGTGGCTCGCGTCTGACCTTTACACCCCTCGCTCTCCTTGAATCGCATCTCCAAGCGATAAATACAAGGGGGCAGACAGCATGCGTGATGAAGCGTCGGGCGGAAAGGGTAACAAAAAGGCAGATAATTCTAATGTGCAAAGATTAATCTGGACTCATTCCGGAAGCTGAGCGAGTGCCACCTTTTTATTGAGGAAATATATCAAAAGCATTCATTCACTCTTTTCGCCAGCTCAGGCTGTAACTTCCCAACAGCTTTTCATAAATTTCAGGAAAGTCTGAAATGATGAAACTGAATCTGTTTCCCGGGTTCACAAAGTTATACACTAATGGGCACATCAGCATCGACTCACAACTGGACCCCATTTTTCATCTGTGATTTGTTTGAGAGAGCGGGACTCAAAAACAGCAGAAACACAAAAACTTTATCGAATACAAACCAATTTGACCAGTTTGAAATTGACCAACTAACAGCTCAAAATCAAAATGCAGGTTGAAGAAAAAACAAATTTCAAACTTTTTTTTTGCTGAAATGTTGGAGAAGGTGTCATCATCCATTCAGCTTTCATGCTGGCTACTAATCCTGAGGTATTTCCAGCCTTGGAAATTCACACCTCCATCTTAGTCGAACTCATCGATTGACGATCATACACATCTGCTGCAGGGAGCCAACGTACACTAACGAAATCCACAGGGAGAACATGCAAACACAAACCAACAGCGTCCAACTCTATTTTGGTTCAACTGTTCCCACTGTTTTAGTGCAACCAAAGGAAATGTACCTATTGAATGTGCTTTTTAATGAATGCTATAAAAACCCACATGGAATCTCTTGAGATCGTCTGAAATATACCTTTCAACACTGACGTCTTTGAAACCTTGGCTGTCAAAGAGACTTCTAGTCGATCGGGCTGTGAGATCTTGCAGACTTCAGCGAGCATTATTTCACCAAATGTCACGTATACAGTTTTCACAGCTGTCACGGTAAAATTAGTTTGGTTCTTAAAATAGAGGCTAATAAAGACTAACAAGCAAGCTAAGTAGAAAATTTATAATGAGTAGTTGCAAGATTGCGAATTCGACCCTCTGGTGAGCCGGTTGTGGCCCACAAGCTGCACGTCTGACAACACAACTCGACACAGTGAGTGTTAAGCCCAGAATTGAAGTGAGGGCTTAATCTCAGTTAAATCAGACCGAAACAAACGATCATCTGGGATAATCACACACTTCGGCACTTTTATGCTTTCACACGCTCGCAATAAAACATGTTCGAAGCTGTGGAGGATGCAACATGTGGATTTCATGGCTTGGCAGATGCATGAAAGTCATCTGTAAACTTACGAGTCAGATCAACATGTAACCTAGTTATTTTTTGTGCTTTATGCAACGTGCCAAAGGCTCTCCAGCAGTACCAGCTCCAAAAAACTTTTTTCCACCAGGCTTCTTTCCTCAAAGTAAAGGAAAAAAAAAACTACAAAAAAAAAACAGGGGTATTGACAACAGGCAAGTATATTTATAATCCTGCACCTGCTTTCAAGCCTGTGCTGTGTCAAGCACCCCGGCTCCCCAAAAAATTCGGTCAGCATCAAACCCACGCACCTGAAGCGGCAGCGGGTTCTGACTGCGAGTTTCTTCTCACCTTCTCTGTGACTACATTAACACTTAAAACTGTGTCTTGACTCAGCAGGCCCACGTTTCTACCTGCGAGGAAGGTGCCGCTAGTCATCCACCCAGACACCCAGCAAAATACTAGTTACCCGCTCCCGACAAGTCAACTCCGACATTTGTCCCCGACGGTTCCCGCGCCTACTTTGCGTCGTCTGAAACAGCGCGAATGAAATTGCACTCGGCCGAATTGATTTGTTCTAACTTGATGTTCTGATCTGCAAAGCTGCGGAGTTTCAAACAGAGGAGGAGTGAATTAATTTTCTGGGAATAGATTTGTGGCTCTATTTGTGACACCTCTCCCGCTCGCTCCGACAGTGTGACAATACAGTCGATCTCAAGGTGGTCCTATGTCTGCAGTTTTTGATTTCATCACATAGCATTAAAGGAATAACATAGTGGTGGGGGAAAAACAAGGAACAGCTTTCTTATCACTCAGAGAGAGAGAACAAAAGACCTTTTCTGTGTCATACAGACGCAAAGAGGAGACATAAAGTTGGCAATATTTTCTGGATAATTAATTCAACTTAATCGGATTTTGCTACTTTTGGAAGACTTCTATCGTTGGCTTTATTGGACAGGAATTGAGGGGAGAATGTGCGTGTTTGGATATCAGCTGGCAAAAACTTTGTTTATACTTGCAAAAAAGCGTGGTTGAGGTGTAATTTATTCATCCCTCCATCGTCCTCCACCTGGTTTAACAACACCGGGGAGACAGTTGTGGGTGGTGTAGCGGGCTGTCTTTTACAGCTCTGTTTTGCAGTGCAGTCTCCCGAGAGTCGGCTTCGCTGAGCCACAGCTGTGTTTGGCAAAAGAAAGAAATTCTTTCGCAAAGCATTTGATCAAATCCTTTCTCCGGAGGACCGCGAGTGGTTTCTGATGTGACGCCGCTTTTTCAGAGATGAGACCGGCCAGGTTAAGGTACGGGTCGGATTCGGAATTAAACATTCAGGGTGATGGAGGGATGATTTTTTTTTAAGGCCATAAAAGGGAGTTTGGAAAGTCACAAAAAAAGGGGGGGTTGCAAAGTCAGCACTGACTCTTGGGGAGAATCATCATTTCTAAAGGACAACTGGTGACAGGCAGTTCACCTGAACAGGAAAAACAAGAAATGTTTGGACATTTACTAAAATAACTGGCATTTCCGCGTTGCCTTTGGAACAATCATGGTAAACCTGAAATGTTAGTCATTGTCACGCAGTGTGTGATGGGGTATCCAAATGTTAATGCCAGTTGAGATCAAAAAGCAATCCTCATTGATGATGCAAGCCAGGAACAAAAGGTCCACTTGAAAGTACAAAAATCAAACAATAAAAGCAACAAATCTGTAAAATACAAAAAAAAAATCAAAACAAAATCCAGAACAACCACGGAGGAATCAATGCTGACGCTCAGGAGGGAATAACTGGAAACACGGGGAACAAGCTGGCAACGAACACGGAGCAGCACCGGCTGGGGTTTAAACAGTAAGTAAATATGTGTCATGGGGAATGATGAGACACAGGAGGCAACAATCAGCGGGAACACTAAGGTGACACACATCAAGGGGCGGAGCCACGAGACACCTGCTGCAAGCCCAACAGAAGTCCAGAAAAAAACACACACAGGAAGAAAAGTGCGCGGAGAGTCCAATTACAGCAGACAAAATGAGCAAGAAGAGGAACAATCAACAAAGCAGAAGAAAAGTGTCACAATATGACAATATTAAGGCCTAATGAACAATTAAACATTTTTTGCTTTGGGCTCAAACACAATTAATTGTGAATTGATTTTCTAAATGTAGGATGAATGTTAACAAGCACACAGATCAGTGTGATATGGTGCAAAAAGGTGGGCATCAGATATACTATAGAAAGATAAGATTGTGCGATATAACAACAAAGTAAGATATGGAAACATTGAGCCAGAAGAAAGACTGATCTACTTCTACAACGTACAGCTTGAATGACATGGCTGACATGATCCAAGTTGCAGCAGCAAAGGTTCTAACATACGTACAGAAAAGTCCTTGGTAATAACGTTCTTACTGCACTGTGCTCGGTATGAAAACATACAATAGAAAACAGTTCAACAAGACACAATGTGATCTGATACAAACAGTGGAAACACAGTTTGATACTGTGGTGAGTTACTTTACATACCATGAGATTCAGTCAAGTTGAGGCCTAATTGAAAGTTGTATATGTTAATATAAACACTGGCAGACTCTGAAAAGGGGGATGAGGGGGAAGCTTGAGATTGTTCCTGTAGATGGAGCAGGTGCCCCGTTTCAGCAGCCAGCTGCCAAGTAACAGGTATAAAAGGAGCAAACACATTAAATTTTACACCTTCAAAGGAATAAGGGAGACCTTGAAGATACCACATAACTACATAATCTCCTCCTCGGCGGTAATAAGAAGCTGGGAGGCCCGCTGCTTTGTTTTCAGGCCTCGCTTTGATTTCAGCTTCTCAGTTTGTTCAGCATGCGGTCACCGCGTGGATGCAGCGCAAAGTTTACTGTTGACACTTTAATGACAGACCGTGTCGAGGCTTTCTTCCCTTCACGGCGTGACCTCGCGCTTCGCTAAGAACAACAGCCGACTTTTGCCCCGTTGCCCCTCACCTTGTCAGTCCCCTTCCAGATGAGGCTTGGCTCCTCCCGCGCACCCGCACAATCTGGAGCTCCTCAGCCCTGGATGCTTGACAGGTGTCACCGACGGCTTGTTTGACATTACTGTCAGGGAGGAGCAGCTGGTTCTTATCGCGCCCCGAACAAAAGCCAGCCGACTGCGACGCTGCGCCCGTTCAGAATAACTGGCGCATCATTTCATCTCCAAACATGATCCAGAGTTGAGTCGGGACGGACGGGGACGTGAATCGTCGAAGCACAATCACCGGTTACAAACTCGTAACGGACTGCGGTCGAAGGAAGCCGCCGATTTTACACAACGCTCCTGAAAGATTCACACTTTTTTTTTTTGGTCCTCTCACTTTATTGTGTGTGAAATAAATAGGGGTTCAATTCAGTTCCATTTGAAAAAAAATGAATCAATTTGTCAAGCCTGCTCGCCGAAGAGAACACGAGATGCCATGTTTACTTGACATCTCACTCTCTGGAGTGAGCCAGGCCGAGTCAGCGCGTGCACAAACTCCGGGCTGCTGCGACTGCTGCTGCTGTAGGTAACAGTACATTCCCCCAAGGCAGCCCTGTACCACTCTGCTGCCTGTCCGACACACCGCTCGCGACACAAACAAAGTGTGGCCTGTCCTTGAAGTGTGTAATCCTGGAAACTACACCGCTGCCCTGCTGCATCACTGAGCTTCACTCCGAAACGCACAATGGGGCTGAACGCGGCCGAGCTTCTCCTTATATCCTCTTCATGTGAGGCAGAAACAATACGAAACAACACAAACGGCGTGTTGCGCTTGTCCAGATTAGGACGATTCCTGGAAGTCTGAGACACTCCAAGGATTTCCATATATCTTCTTTTCCTCAAGGACACCGGGAGAGGATTTACTGAATTGTTTGTTGTGCTCTAGTAACTTGAATATAACTGCTTGTCATAAAAATTTGGCCGTGCGAGTTTTCTGGCTGCGTCTTGTTAAAACTTGTGAATTTTGGAGTAACGTGTATCAAAGCAGACGCCATGTCTCCATGACAACAGCGACTCACATGTGCATCGACTGTTCTTACTTCTTCCTTCTCGGTGGGTTTGGTTTGCTGCAACGAAGACGGCACCGGTGGGCAGAGCAGCTCATCAAATGCACCTTTGCAAACATTTGAAATAGATTAACCCGAGTAAGCCTCTTGCGTGTTTATGTGGGCAAAACTGCAGTGGCGCCGTGCACTTATGTGACCGCGCAATCAAAGAGTCGGGGCCGTCTCGCGGGGAGGAAACGGAAAGACTTTCTTTGAACAGCATGAAGGCCTGTTGGTGAGCGCCGCTGCGGCCGCGCCAGACGCTCCAGACGGCTTCCTTGCCTTCTGCTCGGTGTATGTTAGGACAACGTCACTGTCAGCCTGATCAGGAGGAAGCAGGTCTGCGTAAAGGATCCAGGAACCAAACATTTCTATCCGCAAGGGACTCTGGCGCGCGGCTTCAATGGCTTCCTCTACTGTACCGATAAAAGGCAAATAGCTGTTATTCTTCTGTATAATAAAACACAACAGATATTGCCTGGAGCAAATCCCGTAACAATTTATTGGAACAAAATGTGAGAAAGTGTTGATGCCACTTAGACGGAAGGATATGTGGGTGCAAAGACTTTAAGAGAGTAGTTTCACGCGCTAAAATTATATGTTTGAGCAACAAACGATCATTGTTGATGGGTTTTTTAAGTGATAGTGACAAGAATGGACAAAGACAGAAGATAGAACAGTCCACAAAGACTTCATCGTGCTGCCAGTGGATTCCTTCGGTTACTTGTTAAATACTGAAAACAGGGACAATATATGTGAAAACGTCTGAGAGACTAAAGTCTTTAAAAGTTTTTCTTTCCAATTGCTCAGCTCCTATTAGTATTCACACACAGGCAGGACCCACAGGAAACAGGCAGGCTGGTGATGATAATAAATTCAAAATGTTACAAAAGAGAAGCACACCGTTGCATCACATTTACGCACCTAATCAATCACACCTCAACCGGTGTTCTTTGATTTCCAAGCCACGCACAGGCTGCACCACAAACTCCCGAGTGCGAAAAAAAACCACGCACATAACGGTCACATTTTCAAGTTGGTTCGGAGCTCGTTTAAGCCGCTTCGTGTGACGCATTCAACAAAAAACCCCACGTCCCTCCTCTTATCTCTGATGCTGTGTTTCACCTGCCCCCCCCCCCCCGCCCCGGGAGAAATACAGGCTTAAATACTGGCCTGTATTCACCAGCCGGTCGTTAACTTTGACCGTCCACGATCTTTTTCCGTTGCAGCGCTGCTGTTCTAATCTCTACCGCAAAAATGCAGCAAATGAGACGACTGGACGATTCTCTGTGTTGATCACAAGGAGCAGCTTCTCCCACAGATGATTCTTCATGAGACAATGATCTTTTTTGATGCACTTCTGCAAAGGAAACGGGGACAAATATACTGTAATTTACGCATATCTTATGTGTGAGTGTATTTAAAATTCCTTCTGCGTATTGTTCAATATCCAGATATATGATTATGTATGCAATGTTGTGATATTTCAAAGGAAATCTTATGAGGCTGAAAAAAAATCTGCATTTGATTTCGAGCAAAAGCTGTAAAAGTTGATAGAAAGACTTGAGTGATATAAAATGCAGATCCCATTCTTATTTGAACGTTTTCCAACGCACTCCCACGATATCCCTGTCAAGCCACGATAACATCTAAAAAAGAATCAGTGTCGAAAAAACTGCAGAGCTCGGATTAAAAGTGTTTCTGTTTTTTTACAGTACTGAAAACAACATTTAGTTGCTAAAAATGCTGTTCTGCAAGTGTTTAAACCTTCAATGTCTTAAGAAGGAAATGTATTGTGTAATTTAGAGTTTTTTCTTGAGAGTTTTTCATAAAACTTCTGAATTTCAAACACATCGAAATTTGGAAAAAGTCCCTTTTGCAGACAAAAAACAAGATTTCATGATCTTTGCGCTGTTATGTATGAATACAAGAATACACATCTGAATGTGCAACAATTTCACAGGGAACTTTTGGGCGTTATCTATTTTTTTATAGGAAAAAAAATGACTGAAATGTGAAAAAACAACAGGTTCAAACAAACAAAACAGCCTGCCTGATTGGTAGAGATGGTTTGATTGGCTTGGATCCACAAGCATCTAAGTCAAAAAGCGGGACTCAATATTGTCTCTACCGATGAGCTGTGCAGGGAGTCAAAGGGTTAAACGTGCACTAACTGAGCTGAGTAGAGGTTGTTGGGGAGGTTGGTTTCACTCTTTGGTAACAATGGTAACGGCGTGGCTACACTCCAGCAGAATACAAAATGTGATAAGCTAAAAGGGTCCATTACGGAAAATGAGAGCCAGCAGATGAATAATGATAAAAAAAAGCAAAGTTTTAAGCCACACGGGGGTCCCAAGTAGACGCATGTATAGGGCGGCTGAGGCGGCGTGCTCAAGCTACAAAGTCAGATCTGAACTTTCTTTCAAACTCGTTGGGACGGAGCTTATAGAAAATCATTCTCGGTTTCATCACCGTCATTAGTCGTGCCAGTTGTGGAGTCTAAACCAAAGACCAGTATCGAACGAGCCTCGGTGGAAGTTGAAAGGCCCGTAAAAGCCCTCCGTGGGCATACGGTTTGTAATATTGGAATACAAATCACCTCTGCCGCTCAGGACACAGTCATTGCCATACAGATTACAGCCTCACTAGATTCATTTAATGTTGTCTCTGCTTACACATAGATCAATAGCATTGCCAAGAGGAAGCCCTCTCTGGTGCCCTTGATTTCCTCAACTGTAAATGAGTTGGAGAAATGTTGAAAATTGTCTGCCGATACCAGAGAGATGGACAGAATAATGTGGACGCCGCGTGAGGAGAGGACACTGACTTTTAATAAGAACTTCAAGCATCGAGAGAAGACGGGCTGAGGGTCACAGTATCTTTCAAGTAGGCAAGTGGTTTCCATGGTGTTTTATTATCGGAGGTTTCTTAGTAATGTTCAATTTTTGTTGGAAATGCATTGGAGAAAATTACCATGCAGCACGAGAAACAGCACAGCACACCACTAGGAGATAATTCCCCATCGACTGCACGCAAGTTGAAGCGTTTGGCTCGGATGCATCTATTCCTTTGGATTCCCACTGATTTGAAAGTGATAGTCGTCAGTAGAGGCAGCAAAAGCTTCAAAAGTGGCAACACGTTTGTCGGTAACGAAAGACACGCGCGTGGTTTGGTACTTTCTGTGAGTGTTACATCTCTCCTCATATGAGAGGCTGATGCTAATGCAACTCCGGCTGCTAAGGCTTTGTGAAAAGGCTAATTGTTGCAGTGCCTCAGCAAAAGTCAATGAGCGGGGAAGAATCCGCCGAGTGATCGTTGGGAGGATCGGCCATCTGGAGTAGTGGGAGTATTCCTGGTAGACGGGGAGGCGCGAGTTCACCGCATCTCGCGAGTCCATCGTCCTCCCTCAGCCAATTTAACTTCAGTGAACTGTTACTTTTGTGCGCTGGATGGGAAGTGTTATCCACCGACTGGCGCTTTGCATAAATCTGAACGAACAAATGAGCACCATGTTGCCTTCAGGGTGCTGTCAGACGTGCAGGAGCTCCGGGTTAAGCTTGAATGAATGATATAAACGAGGACGCAAATGACAGGGGACAGTCGGTAATCTCTGCATTTCCCTGCATTTACTGTACGTCAGCTATGATTACACCTGGTCATACACAGGTGGGTACAACCGCTGAATTGAATGTGACTCTGGCAGTTTAGAGTTAAAAGCCCTCTAAGTATATCTTCTTTTTCGCTCAATTTGGATAAAATGATACTGATGGCATTAGTAAAACCATCCGAGTTAAACCAGAGTTATGCAGAGCACCTCAGTGGTTGCCTGAGTCAATATCACTCAAACGCACATACAAGCATTAGGTCTTCAGTTCGTTGTATACTTTTCGCGGCCCCTTAAACTGCTGAGCAAAATGCACGGCTCATTCCCGTATTAATTAAAGATCCTTGATCATAAATATTTCCCAGGCTGAGTGTGCAGTTCAGGGCAACCACAAACCTTGTTTTGACTACATCTAAATTCCTCTTGCTGCACCTTGCGTCGCTCGTTCAGCGCTGGTATTTGTTGGCAAAAGCAGATGGCGGATGAAAGTTTTAAATGTTTTCCTCTACGCCACTTTATCAGAAATAGGCGACTCGACTAATCATCCATACTGCTGCCATTTGGGTGACACAGTCAGCGGCTGTCTGCGGGTGAAGGCTCTCAATTATGGATGAGCGTTTGATATGTTTTTGATTTGCGAGCCGTTACAGTGAGCCCGCTTCGCCAGAAAACAAGTGGCAAGCTTGAAACAAGCATCCAGCGAGTTCTTCCCCACTCATTTATTTAGAGTCATGTTTGTGCCTCCCTGTCTCCCATTATCTCAAAGTGTGACAGAAACAATACTTTTGTCTGCAGATGTTTTCGGAGGCAGATTACTGGCAAGTATTTAATAAGCGTGCCCCGTTACAGCTGAGCAGTCATTTTTGGGGGAGGGGGGGGGGGAGGGGGGCTGCGAGAGCCGAGCGAAGCTCACTCATGCATCTGGGACGTGTTTCTCTGTGAGAGCCTGAGAACCGTTTTATCCTGGTATAACCTGGTGCGATGCAAATGACTGGAGCCTCAAGTTTAAAGCCGTGGCAGCGAGGGTATTGGCACCACTCGCAGCTTCAGCGCTAAACTTGGTGCTCAGAGACTAAAGAGGAAAGGCTAATTAAAACACAACGGGCTGCAATGGTTGCAAGGGTGCCGGTGAAATACAGTACAAAAAAAAAACCCAAGACAACCAAAACCCAAATTTCATCGAGCTTCATCAGAGCAACTCGTTAATTCCGATCAATTCAGTTGCGATTCACAATTCTAAGCCAGAAGCTTTTTACGCAAATTACATCATATTTACACATTCATGGACAGTGGACCAAAGAGAAGAGCTCACTGTAATGATGAGCTAAAAAAAAAAAGGGGGGGGGGGGTAGTGGGCGCGTGGGAGGGGAAGAGAAGGGGGCTCTCCACTTTCTAATTGGCTTATATACAGTAATCACTGTAAAGTAAATTATGGACCCCGCTCTATTTCTTCGTGCACAGAAAACAATGATGAAGCTTGGAAATTAATTACTAGTATACAGTATTTCTGTGTTTTAACAGTAGCAGCAAATGCTCTGTGTAACGCAGCAGCATTGCAGTAGATATTCTAATGACTTTCGTAATCACACGTACCCCTGCTGCTGCTGCTGCTGCTGCTGCACCTTGTAGTTCTGGTAAAATTTTAAATAGTTTCATGGTTCCTTACAGACTGGGACCACCACTCACGCTCGTGTGGGCTCGTCATGTTACACTGCACTGAAATATTTACTTCGAGAGACCTTCGAAAATGATGAAAGCCAACGAAAACTGATGAAAATCTCCATCTGTACCATTGAGCCAGAAATTCAATCTTTCCAATTGATCCATTGTAAATACCACAATAATATAAATACTATCTTAGAAAAACACACACACACACACGCACACACACATATGACTTCCATGCATAGTGTGTTTGTTTACAGTCCAATTAGTGAGTGTGTTGGCCAGCAAGCAGCAGCTGAGTCATGCTGAGTGTTTACTGTTGTAAAGGAGACACACAACATAAATCTCACAGGGGAGATTTAGAGGAAACTGCACTTCTGAAGCCACCACACAACACAAACAACACATCACAGCTCGAAATTAGCACTTTTCCACGTACATGAGATATATTGAAAGAATTCAAATTTGACAGAAGCAACTAAAAGAAAAGAAAAACAAATCGATTCGATGAAGAACTGCAAAGACCTTTCAGGCACCATCCTTCGGTGCTTTAAGTCCAAGGTTACTATGCAGTTTTCGAGCCTGATTTTTTACATGATTTTAAAATAGGACCCACCAAAGCAAGGGTGGGCAATCCTGGTCCTGGAGGGCCGCAGCCCTGCATGCTTTCAATGTGTCCTAGCTTCAACACACCGGCTTGCAGCAAGCTGCTCGTCGCCAGGCTCGCCAGCAGAGCTGCATGATGACATCAAGGAGATTCAGGTGTGTTGGAGCAGCAACACAGCGAAAACATGCAGGGCTGCGGCCCTCCAGGACCAGGATTGCCCACCCCTACACTACAGCACGAAAATGTATTTCGAAAGATGAAGCTGCAGTGAGGACGTTTCCTCAGCAGAGAACATCCAGAGCTCCATCAAGCAGAAACTCATGCGGAGCAGAGTGTTGAAGAGCTAAAATCCCACATCCTTTAAAAAATAAAGACTTTATTTCTAAACCTGCAGCAACTGAGGTCACATTTTCTTGCGTAAAAAGAAATTCCACTGTACATTTGACACCAGAAGAAGGAAGAACCTCCACAGGGTGTGTTGCTGCCACTGAAAAACGCTGTTTCTCAATGTCTGATTTGCCTCAAACGCCCAATTTCTGCCCGTTTAGGAGTCTCGCGCCAAAAAAAAGTTCCTGGACAGACTGTTGAACTAAGGTGAACTAAGAGTGTTTAAAATGTAATACAACTTTTTCCACAGTCTGACTAATGATGGAACTGCAGGGGATTCTTGGGGTGGTCGTGTTTCTGGCAGGCAGGCCCGCCTGTCATCACCATCAGAGCGAGCGAAGATCATCTACGGACAGAAATCCCACTGCGCCCCTCGTAGAGAGGGGGGGCTCGGCGGTTTGAGCTATTGTCTCAACCTTTTCGGGATAGAGTTGTGCTGAAAAGAACAAAGATGGAGAAAAAAAACCTAAACAGAAGAACAAACAATAACCTTTCAGGCACAGCTGTGATCGTGTAAATATCAATTTCATGGAGTTTGGGGATTTACTCGCGTCCTGTTCCCTTTCTCCTCGGCACTCAAAAGGCCGTTCACAACACAACTTCAAGCCAGAGCAACATTACCAATCCGACTATTTAGCCAGTGCGACACAATCTAGCAGATTTTTCACTCGTGCTTCTAAATTATGGATGATAATGAGCATTCAGCCTCAAAGGGGAAAAAAAAACAAACGAGTAAAACAAAACGAGGGAGTATTTTTGGTTTTGTTTTTTTCTTTACCTCTTGATGATTTTCTGCCTCTGAGTTTTCGTTCTGGGCCACGTTGGCGCCGCTTTCGCTCCGACATCCTTCTTTACAAACTGGCTAAAACTCAAGTCGAATTGCACCGTGTCCCCTTCCAAAAACAGCCACAAATTTGCCAATTATAGGACACGGGGACAGTGTGAAAAATTGGCAGTCCAGGAGTGCCAATTCGTAAACGTACATTTAAAGGATTTGTCAAAGCTCCAGGGTGAGTTTGGAGATCCGCATCCTTTTTTTATTGGCGCACTTTAAATCAGCAAATGTAATTATTTACCTGTGATCAAGATATTAGAGATTCACAACATCGTGCTCTTGTACTAATATTGGCATAGTCGCTGTATATAAAAAAAGATGATTTCTGTTTGTGCAGCTGCTTTATCGTATCACTCGCTGTCGTGGCGACAGTTGCCATGCTTTGAAGCCGTCTGCCGCTTGACATTTCATCTTGATTGCGCTCAAAATGTGCATACATCAAACATATGGGTCAGGGGTTTTTTTTCCCTTAAGGTTACAGCGGAGTGGAAGAGGTGAATCGCTCTCCTAACAGCTGAGTGACTTTAATCAGTGCGTTGACGGAAGGAACAAAAGGTGCAGGAAAGTGCTCAAGGCAGAAACACCTGGACCTGCGTGCTTCTGGTGACAGCTTTCACTCTGGCTCCTTGATTGAAGAGCATCATCTCGGCGCCGCCCCCGAGGAAAGCTAAGAGTAGCCAATTTTCTGGGCCCAATCCTGAAAAGTCTGCGCTCTCACACGGACCCTCTCCATCTGAGGGACAAACACTCAAATTCCCAAGCCTATTACATCTGTCCCACAGAGGTAAAGCCGTAAAGGCAATTAGCCTCGGCGTCCCAAAGGATGACTTCCACCGGGACAACATATGGTTAGTGTTTATTACATTCTCAATGCTCAACCGATGGTGAAAATAACTTGTTTCCTCTTTTTAGGTCAAACAGACAAGGACTGTAATTTATTCCGGCAATATCTAACCTCCAGTTCAAACCCAGCTGTCTCTGCAACACGGCCTGTTCGAAGACTTTGATGGGGAGTTTAAACACACTTCCTCTCACCGGCACGTGGAACTCAGCAGCCTTCAAAATAAAAGCAACGGACTGATTGTAAGTGTGTCTGTGATTTTCTTTGACAAACCCAGAACAGGCCAATCCTACAGTGATCTCTGGCACCACACCACGGGGGTCCCAGACCTCGGGTTGGCAAACAAGGGTCTGTTTAAACAACGGTCCTATCCGGAGTTCTATTCAAATACACTCAGTGCTTCACAGCATTAACGCTGGGCTGCTGGCCTGGCGTGCACCTTTCTGTGTTTACTGATCTATTTTTCATTCCTATAGTCTGCAAGGGTACTTAAAGGTAATGCGCAGGGTAAATCCCTCTTTAGTGACATCTGTCATATCAAAAATGATGAATCCAAAAGCTTTTGCCATTCAGAGGCTGTCATTCAGGGTGAAGGTCATGTGTTCGCCCCTGCTGAAGCAAATTACTTCCTCTCGCTGATATTTTTGGCTTCCACCCAGTGAGCAGGCAACACCCAATAACATCCAGAACAGGTTGATGTCATGGCTGCTTGACCCCTGCAGCGAGGGATCGGATGGCTCTGTTAAAGGGGGGGGGGGGCTTTTTTTTTCCTGACATGGTTTGGGGTCATGTGTTCCTTCTGAGAGAAAGGTCACCGCAAGCCAAAACAAAAGTTGTTCCGAGTGATCGTCTTTATTGTTTGATGAAACATTTTGATCCCGATGGGGGTGGTCTGTTGTTGGATGACAATTTCCCCCCATTTACCGGGCGGGAGGGGTCACTGAGCAGTTTGATGAGTGTAAAACGGTGCGAATTGTACACTGTGACCCTCCCTGACACCTAATCTCAACCCAGCTGAAAACCTTGGGGAAGGTTTCAAGGTGCCGAGCGTTCGACTCCGTCCCTTCAGCTGAACTCCAGAGACATGAAGCACACTGGAGCTAATCTGTTGACGTGCGGTGACCTTCCACCTTGAAAAATGTGCGTTTCCTGTAGGTTCCCATGTGCTTCTGTGAGCCTGCGGCAAACACAAGCCAGGCAGCAAGTCCTGACCCGAGGCAGCACTTCACGCTGGGACGACGCTTTTAGCATCTCATTGTGGTGACAGATGCTCGCCGTGTCAGATGTCAGATGTTTACGTATACAAAAACGGGATTTTGCATACGTGACATACAAGACAATACAATGCATCATAGAATCGTGTCACTCCAGTGGCAAAGGTTGTGTTTTCTTTTTGGCTTCCATGTTTTGATGAGATCCTCCAGGGTTCGCTTTGAGGCACGAATTTCCACTCATTTGCCATGCGATGAATATACGAGTCACGTGCAAGAGCAGTGCCGAGGTCTCGTCTATCCAGGCGACACGTGAACGCAACGCAGCCACGTCCAGTATTCATGATCGCTTCTGAAAAGTCAAACTGCTGAAGCACAACTGCATCCAGATAACAATGCCTTTGACTGAACCTCATTACGACTGCACGTTTCTTCCCTGCTGAGGGAGTGAAACATTTGAACTCAAACATGGCCCCACATTAAATCTTTCAAGACAACAAACTGTCAGGCAAACGTGTTGCATTGATTATTCATGTCTATTAGATCGTATTTACTCTATGTGGAAGCAGCTGCTCCTGTGATACCAAACCAGACAAGAAGGATGTTGCAAAGGTGCCTCTTTTCATCCCTTTTTAAAGTCGGCATTTGCGAAAATAAATGTGCTCTCATGTTCAGGAACTACCTCAAGGTCGCTCTCATCACATCATGCGAGATGAAGGACTTTTTTTTTTTTCCCCACCCCTTTATTTAAACCATAACACATAATCACACACTCGTTTTAAAACTCCAGTGCGAGCCGTTTCCTACACAATAGCCACATTATGCTCTGAATTGTCCCTCTGTCCTTTGGTTACCTTGCCTACATGGTCATCCACAGCAAGCGGGTTCACTGCACACTTTTATGATAGGGGAAAGTAGAAAATTGATGGCTTGCTCAAAAAAAGGCACCAAACTGCAGAAGATTTTCCTTCTCTTGACGATTTGTCAGTGTCCAGTCGATGTGTCACGAAGCAGGAGCAACCACTGTTTAAAGGCCTCCAATCAGCTCTTTTATCGGACCAATAAGGCTTTCAATGAGCTGGATGTTTCCTTGCTGAATCCAGATCAGTTCGCAGTGGAAGCCTGTTTGCTTGTTCTGTCTGGATTCAGTGCATTCGAACAGCTTAAAAAGCATCAACAGCTGCTGAGTTGTTTGCATGCATTACAAAGCCAATGTCAATTAAATTTGATGTAATCACACTCTCGCCGTCAGGAAAAAGAAAAGTACAGTTTGAAAGTGTTGAACTCTTTAATATGATTGCCTTTTTTCCCATGAAAAAATAAGGTTTTTTCGTTCATGGACATTTTTTTTCCACAAGTTAAAGGAGAAAGGTGTGAAAGCATTGTTGAGAAAGCAATCAGTCATCCTGTGGGTTGATATTTGGCGACAGCTGACGCGTCTGTGCAAAGCGATCTTCACACAGGAGTGCAAATCACATCTCACCGTGTCCACTGGCAAAGTTAAACAAGCACGAAGCCTTTTCACAGCTCAATCTAAGCCTGCAAAAAGGCCATTATGACCAAAGTGCAGAAAACTACAGCAAGTGTATAATTCATACGTGTGACGGCTGGATTGCATATGACAATAATATGCCATCAGACTTCGGCTGGGGCTTTCGCGGGCAGCCCCGTGGGGAGCGGGCGAGGTGAAACGACATGCGGTGAAGGACATGAATCAAAGGAGGTTCCTATAATGTGTCCCAACCACAGGGCTGCCCACACACCCCAAAAAAACGTAGCGGTGAAACAGAGCAGAAATGTCAGCTTTAAAGTGGATGTCATCTGCCAGCTTAACAGAAATAAATTCCCACTGGTACCACAGACAATTACTTTTCCGAGGAACCAGCAATAAATACACAGTTAAAGCCAAAGTAAGTCAATGTGGAATAGTATACTTTTATAAGCAGGAATTAAATGATCGAGTTTTATAGATGTGTCATTAGCCTGCAGCAAAAATTGGTAAACCTCACCCTGGACATGTTAATGATAGTATTTAAAGTACTGTAGATTGAGTAGGCATGCCTGTCAAATGTGTAGTTTTTATTGGGTAGGTTTGATTACCTTTAAGAAGCATTGAAGTACATCAGATCATCCAAAATCTTTCTAACCTTTTCCAGCTTTCCTGCAGCCACTGACAAGACACGGTATAGCTACTCCTGATAGCCATAACCTTTAAACAATGAATGATACCTGGAAACTTCAAAGTGCAGAAAACAGCGGGGAAACAGAGCTTTGTGCTCATACAGACTCGTCAGTAGAGTTTGCTTGGACTTCTTAGGTGAGACGATCCAGGAGCGCATTTGAGTCAAATACAGTAAAAAATAATGACAAACGACCAAAATTAATGATCTAAGTCGGCTTGGAAAACGTGGGCAGAATCACTTATTAATTGCATATTTTTGTACAATCACACAGCCAGGAAATCAGAATTAATTTAAATTTCAAAATACAGCTAGGAGATGTTTAAAAGGTGTTTTTTTACACCAGCTGAATAAACGACCCTGTTCCTTTGTAATATCTCATTTTAGCTGAATAGAGAAAAACACTTTACCCACTAAGCAGATGAATATAAAAACGAGCTGCTGTTTAAACATACATCAATCACATTTCACTCCAGGAGGGAGAGGAGATGCACATTTATGAGTGGAGGTGGGCTTTATTACCTCCTGCATGGCAGCATTGCTATTGTCTAGTAAAACAAAGGTGCAGGCCCGGGGACGATACGTACAGATGATATAATACCTTTGATGCAGTCAAAGCTTTCAACTCCGGTCTCGCAGGAATTTGTCACCGTGAGTTGAGCTTTTGTGTCTGTGCGATACGAACGTTCATCACGCTGATCGAGCAAACATTTATTGCTGACAAGCACTGACATTATGTTAGCGATATTAACTGCTTACAGTGAAGGTTCTGTACTTTTGATTGGATTGTGAGCGGATGTGCTGTACTTCGGTATTCATGGCACATCGTGGGAAACGGGATAGCACAAGAGACGTTTTCGAGCATCTATTATTTTATTGCTCCACGAGGGTATTCAAATTTTACAAGAGGAACAAAAAAATGGTCCATTCATCGATTTTTCCCTCCACTTATTCCTTCCTCAATGACCATTTATTTTGCAGTAAACACGTTACATGAGCCAATAGATGCACATCGTCCATGTTGTCTTCAGGTCAGTTTAACATACAAACCGGTTTAGCGATGCTGGTTCTACAAATAACAATGTGGAGCAGGAAGCAGGCCTAAACTACAAGCACTCGGAGAGCGCAAACCTCCGCCAAGCTGCATGTGAACATTTCCTGCTTCGACCATAAGCACACCTGACATTGAATGTCCCAGAAACATTGTTTGTCTTAGATCACAGGGTCACCAGAAACTGACCGAGGATGTTTGACGCTATCAAAGTGTGCAGATTCTCCTCACAATGTAAGGTCTTTGTCCCTGGACTTGCAAATCTTACAGGGTGGATTTGCTAAACAAGCAGTGTCACTAATTATCACGGTTGGCCCTGAGCTGCTTAT
>JASSRZ010000049.1:3715224-3726161 GCA_032164315.1 Malacoctenus gilli
CCAGGACCTGAACCTGGCACTGTGAGAGCAAACAGGACTAATTTGAGCATCATACAATATTCAGTGGATTCGTCTGCTAGAGGAAAAACTTATTAAGACGCTGAAAAAGATTTCCAAACTCCTCCATGTTTTTCTGTCATTTGTCAATCACTTCACCAGACATCAGACAGTTATGAAGCTGAATCAATGATACAACAATATAAAACCCACACTTGTGAAAACACACAAACATGAAGCTAAAGAACAAGGACCTGCATCTGTCTCCATCGTTGACTTCAACATCCCCTTTTCCGGTCTGTAACTCTACCAACTCGACATTCCCCATGCCATCACGCTGTAGTCAAACAGTCGCCATGGAAACATGATGCTCCGCCTCAGTAGTGCCCCTTTGACCACAGAGAAAGAAGTGGGTATAAAAGCAAAGTGTGCAAACAGATACTGCTCATCTGCAGCTCAGTGTGCAACAGAAGTCCGCTCGTTTGCAGGTGTAAATTTACCTAAAAGACACTATGCTGCGGCTTCCCACAAACTAATTAGCGAGCTGGCAGACTTCAGGTGAACCGAAAACATTCCTGTGAATGGTGTCAAACTTCTCTTCATTTCCCTCTTTGCCTGACGTCTTGGGTCAAGAGTAAAAACAGCCATCTGCTGTTTAAGGAAAGTAAAAAAGAGGAAGGCATCAGTGGATCAAAAGAAGTCTGGGACGTCTTCAGGAGCAGCGTCTAAACTCACGAAAAATGTCCAGATTTACACTGCAAGCAATGAGAGAGAGACTAATTTTATCTGCATGAAATATAAAGTTGAAACGTACGACAGTCAGAGAAAACAAGATCACGTCACAGTTTGGCCGTTATGTCGCGAGAAGCCTCCCGCCCCTCGTCACGTTTGAGCCACCGCGGAGGAGCCGAGTCACAAAGCCACATTCGAGAAACATCCCAGGACATCGGCCGGGAAGTTGAAGCCTGGTTGTAAAAGGGGTCTTCCGAATGTAGCGTGACTGGGAGTAACTCCAAAGTTAGGGCCAAGTGGCTTCAGGCCAAGAAAAGTCAAGGAGTGTGAGTGGCCTGACCTTAATCCAGGACCAAATTCAAAGCGAAGACTGAGCATGTGCGATGAAAGAAAGCCCCCACTCTCAGTTACAGCCGCATGACAAGAAATAAGACAACAATCTAACCACTGAAAATAAGATGCTCCTCAAGGATTTCACGGCTTTTTAACATTCCATAGCTACTTTTTAGGATTCTTTGCTAACTTGGATAAACAGATGACATGCCTGAGACATGACAATAAAGGAACGTTCATGCTTTTCTCAAAAATTTGACAAATGTCCTCAACCAAGTAGCTTCTGCTATTTCGCATCGCTCAGAGTGAGATTCCGTGTGCGCCTAAGAACCTCGAGATGGTGACGACTGTTGAATCATCTCACATCACAAACACGACTTTGCAGCGACCTTGATCTTTCGCTTTCAACTAATTTTTTTTTTTTTACCCCCCCATCTTCGCGTCGGAGTGAACACGAGTGCCAAGTATGGCAGAATTCCTTCGAGGCATTCTGCAGATATCAAGTTGATGAGGATGGAACATGCAGACATATGTTTGTATACATTTGCATACACCCGTACGCACGCACATATGGACAGACAACCTGAAAACATAATGCCCAAGGCCTACATTTGTCCCCAGCGCCGTGGCACAGTGGAAACAGAAATAATTTCTCCTCTTTGCTGTTAACTCACAATTCACATTTGATAAACAAACCGGTGATGTAAACCGACGGTTGGATGTAGGGAGCGGTGGAAAACTATATTCAGCTTGAATGTATGTACACAGAGGACGACAACGTCAGTGCCGCTTACTCAAAGGGTTAAAAATACTGGAAGGTCAGTGGAAAACAGCTGTAGAAAACGTGTAGGAGCCCAATGCTGAAAGAGGCCGAGATACTGAGGAAAGCTTTGCGTTTTCTCTCGAGCGAAAAGCAACCCCGGCGAAAATAGCATGTAAATCAGGTCCTTATCCATGAAAAACATATGTTGTCCTTTGTTCTTTCTATTCGGTCTTGAACGGTCCCTTGTAAAACTTCTGAATATGACTCACTCAAACGCTGTGACTCACCAAAGCCCCAAACTTTGAAACTCTTTTTCTCTGCCTCTCGATCAGATCGCCTGCACCGCTGTTTGCTGCTTCCACCGAGGTGGGTGACGCGGCTCGTGCGAACCGCCCAGATCCTCTGATTTATTCAAAGCAACGCACTAATGATGCTTCAATCGCGGTGTAGCGTCAATTCTTGTTTGCTGGAGGCTTTCTGTTTTTTTTTTTTTCCTCCTCTTCTCAGGAACGAGGTGACTGCTGATAGGTGTTAACGACGGGAAATGCAAAAGCTTTTATGAACAGTGCATAATGTACATGTATAATGTACAAGTAGCACTTTAGGTGTTAGCGTTGGATGCCCTTCAGAGGACAGCTCCCCTCTGACTGCACAGCAGCTTAGCAAGGACTCGTGCATCCTGACACAACAGAGGGATGTAATGTTATTCGCTGCACACGGCGGCTTTGGACGGGCTGACGCTGTTTTGTGCTCTCACAAACGAGGTGGTGCGGGAATATTTATTATTTCATACAGTTTCAAGGAGTTCTGTGGCGCGCCGCTGAGCCAATAACTTTTATGAGTCGCAGCATTTGGAGTCAGCACCAGCAAGGCTCCAGACTGTGTGCACTGTGCTCATAATGACTGATGGAAATCCAAATTTCTGCATCAGTAACTAATGCAAGTCATGTCTGTTGCTGCATCTGTTCTGTGGACATCCTGCTCTTTGAAGCTCGCCGAGTACAGGCTGCACCAAAAGGCTATTCTTCCCTTTATTGCGCTGCTTATCGCTTTCATTTTTTTGCTTGGAGACTTTCCAAAGAGCTAATTCTTTTTTTCTGGATGGCTGAAGGCAGTCAAGCCAATCCTGTGGAGCAGCTTCTGCCATGCTGCACTGCACCTACTACAATCCAAATAGGGTCATGACTGGAGGGTATCTGCATGCTGTTGAAGTGACATTCCTCTCTGCAGAGTTGGTGCGTGTCGTACGATCCGGGCAGCTGTCTGATGTCGATATTACTGGGGGCCATTGCACAGGATGTCATAATGAACAGCATGAATAAGCTATAGTCACTGTAATGAGTGGTTTTCTTCAAGCTAGACTTCCTATTAATTACATAACATTCTCTGCCTTTCCATCTGCGATATAGGAAGATTGATTCTTTCAGAAATAGAGATTCCCGTAAATGACGACTTTGTGATGGAAGGACAGCATAGAAGAAAGTTGGGAGGGACTGTCACACAGCGAGTTTATGCTTGGGCTCGGGATTCGGACTCCGGTGCCTCTCTCGAGGTCCCGCACTTGACACCGTCGCCGGTGGCAGGGAGGAAAATATGTCCTGTCACCGAAGGCAGATGTATTAATGATGACTGCTAAAGCTGAAGGTAAGCGGACGGGAGGCACAACAAAAGAGAATCCTCCATGCGGCTGTGTAATTGACTGGTCGTTAATCCTCATCCTCCCCAAATAGCGATTGTACAATTCTTGCTCAGCGAATGTAACTTGCAGCCAGTGAGGCAGTGGGCACGAGGCTGTAGTAAAAAGGAGGAAAAAAACAACAGCAGCAGCAGCAACAGAATGAAATGCACCGACAGCAAAACAGCAGGGATTAAAAAGTGTGTTTGTCTGCTCAAATGCAAACTACAAACATCATGTCCCGCGTAACCAGCATACTAATTCTCGCTGGTTTTATAAGCCAAGCTGCATATTAATGATTGATTCCACTGCGAAACGGTTCCATCAGAACCCGAATGACAAATTCACTGTGTCAGAGCCAAGATACGAGTGAATCAGAGTGCCGTGTCACGTTTGGAGCCTCGCATTGTTCCGTTGGATTTAGCAGATTATGTCACTTCTGTCAGACTTGTCATTTTGCACACGTTCCCAAAGCCTTTTGTCTGGTACATGCTAAACTTTTCAATATTGAGACAATAAACCATGTCTGGTCTGGTGGTGGTGGGTTGCCAAGCGGTTTGTATCACATCCCCTCTCCGTATCTGAGCATGAGCACAGAATGTAAAGAAAAGGACCTTTTATTGAGGTTGTTATTTATGATATTTCTAACTAGTCAAACAAAAACTACAGAATATTCCTGCGAATCCCACTTGGAGCGCCATCTTTTCTAAATGGAGGCTGTTTGCCGGCCACATGAGGTGAAACATCAAAGTTGTCTAAAAAGCAAGACAATATTTGGTTTGTTTCATGATTTGACAGTCTCCATTGTTTGCATAGTAAAACCCTTTCCTGTTATCCATGCAAACTGCAGAGCAGACACGAGCAGCCAGGGAGCCCAGCAGGGCTCGGTCCAAGTGCAAGGGGCTAATTATGTGCATAGGATCTGAATGTCTCTGACATTGTGACTCCCAGGAGGAAGATCAGCAGGACATCCTGGCTTCATCCATCCATTCATCTTCCATACACGCTATCCAACTAAAGATCGCATGGGGGGGAAGGCTGGAGCCAGTCCCAGCCGGCCGTGGGTGGAGAGCCAAAGACCTCGACAGGGAGCTGGTCATTTACGACGGTTTGGGACGGACACAATCGCATGCCGGGATGTTATTCTGGACGAGGTGAAAACTCCACTCCGCGAACGCCGCCGAGTGAGACGGGAACACCGATCGGCGCAACTTATGTCTGGTTTCATTCAACTAAGAAGCAGTAATGTTAAAAAGTACAGCGAGAACTCTTCCTAATCTTGAATCTATTTCAAAACAGCCTCATCTATATCTTTAGACGTCGGGCAGAGTCCTGGAACAAAGGCTAAAAGCCCCGCTCTTTAAGCAAGTGAAGTGCCATTACCTATTTATACAGCAACTCCTGTATCGCATTCAAATGGTGATACTGGAGGCTGAACATCATCTCGGGGAGAAAAACAAGTTCAGGTTGTTCAAGCTGCATGTTCTCTCTCTGCCTCAGAAAGTACAAAACTCTGGCCGTCTGAGCCGTGCGGATGAGTCCGTGAAGCACGAACCCGTGCGCGGGAGAGAAAAAAAAAATCAAGATAAGCGCGGTTGTGCTCTTGTTGGGCTTCACCTTCCTCAGTTTTTCAGACTGACAGCAACTGTTTGGTCTCTGGATAACAGACGAAGATACAACCCTCAGCGCGAGTAATGAGCCTTGACACGAAGGTCAGGTTGTCCTGAGCCTGCGCGCGGATCAAGACGTCGCGTTCGATGTTCGCTCTTTTACTAAAGTTTGGTGTCCAAAGAAGTTAGCGAATATGCGCGAGATCACAGGAAAGACACCGAAACCGAGGCGGGCCCTCCAGGTCCCGGTGGGCCGCAGCCCTGCATGTCTTCACTGTGTCCCGGCCTCAGCACCCCTGATTGTAATGAGGCTCGTTATCGGGCTTTCTGCAGAGCTTCAGGTGAGTTGAAGCCCTGCGAGCCTCATTGCAATCAGCTCCGCTGAGGCCGGGACACGGCGAAATCATGCAGGAAATGCGGCCCCTCCAGGACCAGGAGTGCTAAAACACGGCAGACATCACAGGTCCAATGGCTGACCGCTGCTCAGCATGCAGGATGACCACCAAAGGATCGTGTCAGACATGCGAGTGTTGATTTTCCCTGTAAGATTCAATGTGTATTGAAATAATAAAGTGAAGTAGTCCCGATGTGTAACACAGCCCTAAATGCCGCGTCATAACTCCCCAAAAGTCGCAGCAGAGCTGAACTCTAGACAAAGTTTAGAAACTGCAGACGCCCTTTGTCTCTGTTGTATGGTTCCCTTATGGTTTAACAATGCAGTAACCTGGCAACAACCAAACACTGAGCAAACAAAACAGAACTTTAAAGTCCAGGCACCCAACAGCCATGGGCCCTTAACAGTCTGCAGCATCACGTTCATCCTTCTCTGCCCTTCCACATAAAATCGCTCCCGCCTGTTTTGCTGTTGTGACTTTCGGGGACCCCACAAGTCGAGGAGAGGGAGATGCGAGAGGCTCGCTTTGCCGTTTCCCTCCATGTATGAGTCATACTGGGGACTTTTAAAACCGCTGAACGCCCGAACCAAAAATTAGAACAACCACCAACATTTTTCTTTCTTTTTCCCCATTTAACTTTATGAACAAAATGCCTGGTGATCAGAGTAACTGATCGGATCGTTTTGTTCAAATGGTGACCTGAAGTCAGCAAGAGGAGAGTTACAGCTGGAGCACGGTCGCATTGCTCTCAGGCAGAGGAGTACCAGCGCATCGCAGTGCAGGGCGCTGCTCTTTATGCTCCACCACGGAGGAGCATGGGGGATGGTCAGAGCATGCACACACACATACACAAACACAGACGCGGGCGGGCGGATGCACGAACACACACACACACACACACACACACACACACACACACACACACACACACTCGCCTTCTCCGTGCATGTGTGTAAAACACTCCTCTCAAAAAAAAAGGCAAAATGTGACAGTGGCTGGGATGCACAGTCTTTGCCTGGGGTCTGGTGGTAACCCTGCATTCACCCGGCAATTATAAAAAGACATGATTTCAAGATTTTATGTTCCATCATGGTCCAAAAAAACAACACAACACACAACATGACTTTTTTAGACGCCTCTCAAGCCCGTTTTTTTTTTGTATTTTAACTACACGACCAAACTTTTGGGGCGAATTAGTCTCATGCGATGTGTCCTTCTACGTACAGTAGATGTGAAGGACTTCGGGGTTATCAAGGGACTCAGAGTTCATTTCAAAGGAATAATTTGTCATATTTGCTGAGAGGAGAGAAAAAAACCCCTCTGCTACTCCAGCTGCTAACTACTGAACTGTGTTGTGTTAAATTTATGCATTCAATCAATACAATCTGCTGCCATTGTGGGGTTGCACTTTTCTCTTCATCTGAGCTTCTCCTTTAATTTTCTTCCCAATACCCATTTAGTGTGAGGAACGTGACCTGATCACGAAATGTTAGCGGCGCCGGAGCAAGAGGGCGGCTGCCAAGTCGCTGACAGGAACACTGTGCCGAGCGTCGGAGTCGCACCTAAAGCGTTTAATCAGGTCTTCTCTCTCTCTTTTTTTTTTTTTTTTTTTTTAGTTCAGGGGAGAAAAAACTCAGCCGCAGCCGTGACGCTCCGGCCTCCGAGCGGCTCCAAAAATCGGACGAGCACGAGTCAACGCCGTCCTTGAACTCCTTCGACGTGGATCGGCTGCTGCTCTGCTCAACGCGATGCCTGCGCCGTGCTTTCGGACCGAGCTCCGAACGCTCGGTCCCGTTTTGCCAGCGGTCAGACTGTGAGAACATGGCGGACCGAAATATTGTCTGGGTCACGCAGTCTCAGGACAGGCTGTCTGCTCCAGCTAGAAAGGTAAACACTCTGGCTTTGACACCCACCGATCAACCCCAATATTATGACCACTGAGCTTGGTCAAAAATACAACAGGCAACTGACCAGGTCAGTGAATCTGCGGCTCTGCTCTTTGTGTTTATTCACAGTTTTTGGTTGTTTTGCTGTTGTTTCTCCTTTGCTATGAACTTTATCCTTAAATATCATAACTTGAATCAATGATCTACCAGAGATAAATATAGTCTGTTTGACATTTATCTATCAAGAGTACTCAGTATCACAACCACCTGTCGTTGACATCATCGTTTTTCTTCGCTGATGAAACATTTCAGATGAAAGTTCAAAAATCTTCAAGGACCTCCTCAATTAAAAAAGTCACTTCTAAGCCACATAGTCAAACTATTGCCTGGCTGTGCTCTGCAAATTGTATTTGATTGCGCATTATGTGATTAAAAATTAATGCGACTGCTTTTACGTTGGAAGAAAAATACCTCCAATGAATCGGCGCTGGATTATGCAAATCATGATTTCGGCTGTACTTTGTGTCTGATCACTTCTTGTTCCATCAAAACGGAGGTGTTCATTCGAAGCATCATTTGCAAGTCTAAACACGCTGATACTCGCACAGTCGGAAAGCAGCAAACATTGATGCTTTCTTGATTTGGAACAGGCCATCCATCATTCTCACGATGTTTACCAACTGTGAGATAAAGTATTATATTAAAAAAAAATCCTGCTTATATTTTCTCATTAAAGCACATCCTTTTAAAATCCCCCGTGTGGATCTCAGACGGATCGGCTCAATATAAAATCACACCTTTAATTTTAGACAGACGGAAGGGAGGTAAAAACTGCAATTACCTCGCTAAGACTTTAATTTTTTTTTTTCATTGAGGCTCACTGCGTTGAAATAAAGACGTATATCGAGCAAATATGTGATATTCACTGTGTGACCTGCCAGGGAACAAGCAAAAACAAAGCAAAAACAACAACAAATTCACAGCTGTGGCTGCTCCACATTATTCCCAATATTGTTCCAGAGTTTAAGAGATACGAGTGTGCTCCATGCAGCGACAGATCTGGTGCTCATCTCCACTTCAAACCAGCGCGCACAGCCAATCCTACCCCAGAATGTCGACCGAGTTTATGTGAGGTGACGAAGCGGCGCGCAGCGCGGAGAAGAGAGAGGCGAGGAGAACGGCGGCGAAGAGCGAGCGAGGGATCGAGACGGAGAGAATCCCGCTTAGCTTGTGTTCTCCTCGCTCCTTGTGGACAACACAGCGAGGAAACATCTGAAACGCGGCAAGGAATGACACATATGAGCTAAACACGCCTTATTATAGACACATGCTGCTCCTCTGTCTGACCTGAGCTTCACTCTCCGGGCTTATCACAAAAATATTTTAACTCCTTGCACTCCTACACACTCACGGGTTTCTGTCTCCTGGAGACCGACTGGCTTCTGAAGCAAACTACAAAACAACAAACGCACACACAAAAAGAAAACGCACTATTCACGAGCTCAATGGACTGAACCAGATCCGGCAATACTTCCTTGCTTCTTTCTTCCACCTTTTCAGTTACTCTTCAGGGTCACCAGTGCAATCGGAGGGTTGACACAAGCGCGCGACAAAAGAACGGCCCTGGACGCAGTTACATTTACTGGCTGACGTCGCGCTAATTGTGCTGCAGTTGGAGTTGCCGAGTGTCTTGGCAGAACCGACTCCAGTTAAGGGAGAAAAAAAAAATGAAACATGTTTTAGGTTCTTGTTACAAACACTTTTCACTTCTTCTAATTTGCTTGGTTTTGTTTGGGCGGAGTGGTGAGGCTGAACGCTTGCCGTTTCAAAGAGCATCGTTTTCAAGTTGCGAGAGGTTTAATTTTAATTCCAACTCCATTAGCACCAAACCGCACAAGTTTAAAGTTTTAATTATCAACTGCTTCAATTTCACAAACTACAATAACATGTGTTCCCAGTTCACTTAATGTTCGTTCTGGGAGCCAAACAAAGAAGAAAGTGGCAGCGGCGCAAGTGAACAGCGGAGTCTAAACATGATTGAACAGTTAAGGGCCTCTCTCTTCATTCTCCGAGGGCGCCGTGTGTGTTTCTGCTCTCGATGTAACGTGTTGGAGATCAGCGGCTCACAATCTTTTCATCGCTGCACTCGAAATAGCCAATCAGGAAGGCCGCAGACCCTTTTCAGATGTCCGATTTGCAAAAACATGAAAGTGAAGCCACGCGCAGGTGGGCAAATCCTTTCTCAGCCACACAAGAGAGCAGATAGGAGCCCCCCCCCCCCCTTCGCCTCTCGAGGGGTCTCAGATCTGATGTTGTGAGAGCCATCGGAGAGCCATTAGACATGTTGTTAGTGGTCTTAACTATCAGACAGCGGCAGACCAACAGCGACAGATCAATACTGATATTATAGCGGCTGCGCCTGTGAAACGTCCGTGTGGCTGCGAGGAGCTGCGAAGCCACTCGTGCTGCCCAGCAACAGCTGAAAAAGTGCAGATGCATCAGCGGTGACATTACAGGTCATCTGTCAAAAAAACGACTTGACAACAGTCTGTCATTACGCTCATAACTGGCTGTTAACCGCAAATATAATGATACGATTCAGTGCCAAAAACGATGGGATAATGCCACCGATATCTCTGTTGGAGAATACTCATTAAAATCTTCTCTCTAAATACTGTTAATGTGAGTGATCAGACGAGAAGCCCCCTGATTCATACTTATTTCACCGTCTTTGTCGCTAGTGCAAAGCCGCATAACAGCTGGTGGATTACCTAACGACAAAACTAACGGTGGCGTTAGAGGAGCGGCTGATGGAGATAAATAGAGCGCGGCATCCCTCATTTCGGTTCCAGCTCCAACTTTTGAACTAGACACCGCTACAACCTCCTCAACAATTCAGCGTGATTGACGCCGCGGCTGACAGCGCTGTCAGCAGCCGGCCGGGAGGGAAGCTTTGTGACACACCAGGGCTTTATAACTGAACCATGTCGAGGATGCGCTTTTTGTTTTTGGGGTTATTTCGCTGCCTGGGAGGAAATGTCATGTTTTTACATCACAAACAATGACCGGTTGCATTAGGGGTGGAAGTCTTGCAGGTAAACTCCAGTGTGGGTGAGAAAAAACCCCAAAACAAAACAACAACTCTGCATGCGACCGGCACGACTTGAAGAGAAAGACGGAATCACAACTGTTGCAGAGAAGAAATTCAAAATAAGAGCGTGCACAACAAGCTTCGCCAGCCTTCCCCTGAGCCGAGTAGCCTGAAGTGTTGCTTCTGTCTGGACTCCTAAAATGGATCAGCTTATGGAGCTGACGTCCATCCACCCATCGTCCATATCCTTTGATCACCGTTAGTGGGGAGCTGGAGACTTTCCCAGCTGACTCACAAAGATTGCTATTGTACACTCTGGACAGGTTTGCCAGTCCATTACAAGGCCAACACACATCAACAGACAATCAGGCCCACTCAAAGCCACACACACACACACACACACACACACACACACACACACACACACACACACACACACACACACACACACACAC
>JASSRZ010000049.1:3730356-3751342 GCA_032164315.1 Malacoctenus gilli
GTGTGTGTGTGTGTGTGTGTGTGTGTGTGTGTGTGTGTGTGTGTGTGTGTGTGTGTGTGTGTGTGTGTGTGAGAAACTATAAAGCCCCATACAGCATGACGTGCGTTCGCATATAAGCCGTTTGTGTTGTGAGGTCTGACATGCAATCACACTGCGTCTGCGGCCTACTTAAGGAGACACGTGAGCACCGAGAGAGCAACACAACAACAACAAACAGTCGCGCGTCGTCTTCCGCGGGGTGTCTGCGCGCTGATGACCGTTTCTGCATGTTGCTGCACGGCTCAAGCGGAGCAGCTGATTGGCGCACAAGTTCAAACATCTGCTCTCCTCAGGTGAGGCGCGGCCTAATGAGCGCGGGACGGCGCTATCCATGTCACCTCCGTTTGTAAACAGATTATGTCGTCTCGATAATCTAATCGGCCATTTTCTCGCTTCCCCCGCCATGCGCACACACACACACACACACACAGTCTGTTTTTCCAAATGTCAGAGTTCGGGTTTGAATCGTTAAATTGATAATGAGCGAATTTCCTTCACCAGTCGCAGTGTCGAGGTCTCGTCACTGGTGATGCTGGTTGACTGTCCCAGCTCACCGGGGCACCAGAACACAACAGTCTGCAGTCACGCTGGTGTTTTTCCTGCAATAATACATCAAAATGACCAGTCTGGGAAAAAAAAAAGCCCCGGGGGCAGAAATTAAAAAGATGTCGGCAATTTAGAATAAACAGACGAGCAAATCGGTCACGATGAAATCATGTGATCGCTCACTTGTTCATTACATTATTCATTAGAATATGAGGAGTGGCTGTGGCACGCATGTACTTGTACGGCATTCATTTGCACATTAAAGATATCCATAAATGCTGATGTGGTTCACTTAGAAGCCAAGAGAGGGGGAGAAAGAAGTGAAGAGGCAGCCTGCCTAGTCCATCAGCGCAAATTAAGATAACCAAAAAAGAAGCCCAGAGACTGCAGACTCACGACTGGAATTGAAGTTTGTGATCAAACCGTATGGGTTATTGGCTTTAATTAGGCCTAACAGCCCGGGGCTGTGCTTGTAGTTTTAGCAGTGACATCTGGGCGCACAACAATCTCCGTGTGCAGGGATCATTAGCGCCCACCCTCAGCCAGCTCAGGCAAAGGTAACAGTGTTAGCTGCAGAGAGATGATGCTGTTAACTGCGCCTGAACAGTCGGAGATCACTGAGGCGTCCCCCCATGAGTCAAAAATGACAGAAAATTGGGTTAATTGAAATCCGCTGTTAAAAAAGCCTTTCTTGCAGAGAGCCGGCTGTGCGAGCGCTTCAGACGGGCTTGTTTTCATCCTCCCAACTTTTGTCTTACAAACACACCAAATCGGCGGGGTCACAGAAACCGCTAATCATCCCAACTGTGGACTCAGTAAAGCATTGTGTTATCTTGCATTAGATTTTGATGATACGTTTCGACGCCTCAGCTAAGAGCCTCCGTCGGGCTGCTGCAACACTGCGTTAACAGCGCGGTTGGGACGAACACAAAGAAAACAAAGGAGGCAGCATTTGGTGCACCATGTGACTCAAATGAAGTTCCTGCTGATATCCGTGGAGGGGAAAAAAAAACACCCAAACATCATACAAGAACTCGAGCGCGATGGCAAATCGTCTGTTGTGCTGAAAAGATCACAATGCATTTTTTCTGCAATGGGACAAAGCGTTTTATTCTCTACAGTTTCCTTTTGTAAAGTGTGTGATTATGAGTTTCCTACAATCCACACAGAGCTGCGCAAACTCCTGATAAGTAGTGATTTATTAGTGTCTTGACTTCTTTGAAAATAATTGAAGTTAGTTTATGACCTAAAAGAAAATGAGGCATCTCCATGAATAAACCTGCACCTCCAGTTGTATCAGTTAATTGTATCAGTCAACAAGCTTCAGAGGAAGGAGACAGTTTGTCCATTTTACTTCACGATTTCTTTTTAAACATAATCGTCGAGATCTGAGGTCTTCAACAGGGGGTCAAAGTTTTGATTGATGAGACATTTTTTTCTACACACAAAAAATTATTATGCAAGTATGTTTCAATGTTATGCAGTTGTTTTAAAAGGTCTTTGGGATTAGAGGTACTTCGTACTAAATGAAATAAGGTACATTTCTACAAGGCACTATAGGGCCAGTTTAATATAATTCACATTTCTGTACATAAGTAGGGGGCCCTTGCTCTATCTCTCCATCAGTTTGGGGGCCCGTGGCCTGGAAAACATCGAAGACCCCTGGTCTGGATTCACCAACAATGACTCGTTCTGAATACTTTAAGTGATTCCTAATAAACTGCTTGAACTGTATCTTAAAGTATTGTTAGAATAACAATAAAGTAATCCGCCTGACTTTAGACTGTATTTTCAACAGAGCCTGATACTGCCAAGAAAAGTGTGATTACAGTAATTGGATTTCATAAACACCAATATCCACACACTGGCAACACCAAATTTGGTGAGTGATTGGCATGCTGACATCGGCCAACGGCAGGGTTTCGCCTCTCAAGCATGAACCGCAGCTACATGATACCACCAGCTAATAAGTTCAGACCGAGGGAACCTTTTGTGCTTTGGTCAATTGTGAAATTTAATTTAGGAGCGAAAATCCAGATAAAACATACAATGAGGGGGTGGGGGGTGCTGGCTGCCCCCACACGGACACGTCGCGATGACCACCATCAGATTAGCACGCAAGCATCCGCCACCACGCGGCGCAGGACCGCGCTGTGTACGAAACCCGGTCGGCGCTGCGTCTCGCCGAGTTGACCAAGTCAAAAAGAGCCGCCGTCCCGTGGGGAGCATGTTATGAATTTCTTTTGTCGTGGAAGATGGTATTGAATTTTTGTTCTTCCATTGGTAGTCTTTTTATATCAATGTCCGCTGCCTCCCGATCTGTGAGCAGACTCGTAGTCTATATGTAAATATACATTTTCCATCACCTGTGCAACCTCATGTCCTTCCTTTTTGCTTTTTCGAGGGAGTGGAGCGCCAAAGGTTTGGACTTTTTCGCTCAACACCTGCCATGACTCCTTTTTGCATAATCCAAAGCCATTTCTCACAGCTTGCCTTACCTATAATGAGTGGAGCAGAGTAAAGGGCATATTCTAAATGTCATTTCATGCACTATTCAAACGGACAAGCTAAGGGTGTATTGGTAAACATTACGGTGTTGCTTTGGCAAGATGAAACAGTACGTGTGAGGCTAAGATCAATTTCACAGCCAACTATGCTCTTTTGCTTCATGAATTTAAATAAATCCAGATTTCATTTTTCGTCTCTGCCATTGTGCAGCTCAAAGATGGCTCGGAGAGAAGATACAGACCAAAATAGTAAAAAATTCACATCCAAAAACCTTTCAAGTACGCGGTCTGCACGCAGACACATTTTGCCTCTGTAGTCCATATAATGAGGTAATGTCTGATAATCCCACTGCCCAGCAGACATCTAATGAGAGGCCCCCCTATCCATAACCTGCATCTGTTTTCAGATAAATAAATTCAGAGCGGGTTTGGGGATTTACCATTAGAGGTCTAATACCTTTTTGGCCATTTCCTCACAGCCCATTTTTTATTGATTTCACCTCCATCTCAGCCCCCTAAGCTACCTCCCAATAAGCACAATACTCTGCTTTTCCACTTTTATTTATGGCCGCGCAAGAGTGCAAAAGAAGATTGCCAGCTGGCTTTTTTCTTTCGCCCAGCTCGCTTTTGACCGAAAAACAGCTGGAAGTAAAGCACAACTTGATGACGCACTACGTTACGAAAAACCCCCTCAAATTCAGCCCAAAATCATGACCAATAAGGTCTCACAGGTTGAATTTTCTTTTCCTGAAAAGCTTCGGAAAAGTGTGAAGAACGAGACAATAATAACTGTTCCTTTGGTTTCAACAGTATATATCACCCGGGCTGCAAAGAATGTAATGAAATTCGCTGTCCCTGGTTTATTTAATAAAACACACTGTGGGAGAACAAAAGCTCTGAACACACATTTACTTCATTTTCTATGTTTGATTGATGACGGCGACAGAAAAAAGTGGGGCAGCGGGGCCCTTTGGCTACTCTTACGCAACCCCGTACATTTTATTAACTTTATTTCCTCGCCGTCTCGCTCGTCGCCGAGGCCGAAAACTTACTCGGGGATTGATTCTGTGGTCCTGGTGATCCATTAGCGATGTTAATGAGCTAAGCTCAATTTGACCGCGTGGCGATTTGCATTTAAGCCGATGACCAGCCTCGCAGGCGCCCGCCTGTTTTTTTTGGCTTTTCCTCTTCCCGCTTCAAGTTTTGAGGACAATCTCATTTAATCTGTGTATTAAGGACATGATGATCCGGGCAGTTTAATAAGCAAAAATGCATTCTGGTTCTTGGAATATTCCAGCACCCTTACAGGGCTAATTTACCACTTATTTCCTTTCACTGAACGGGTGATGAATACGCTCATTTAAATCTTTTACCACAGACCGTTTTGTCATTCCTGATTAGTTAAAAGAAAAAGGCCGAGGGGAAGATTCGGCGGTGTCCCGAGGGTAGGCGTGATACATTTACCGAGATGTAGGCGAAATGTGACTCCGCAAAAAAAAAGAAAGTAAATGAAAACCAGCGCAAATTACCTGATAAGAGAAGCTTGCAGGCAGATATTTTTACAGCGCGCGTACAATCATCATTTATCTCGGTTTAATGAAGCGAACATCCTGATGCACACCAGTTTGTTACCTGCTAACATCAGTCTTCTGCTGCTTTGTTCCCCCTCCAGTATGAACCAAACCACTTAGTGGTGGGAAAAAAAGAGAGAGAAAAAAAAAAAACACAACAGGGTTTCTACTTGAAGCCGCTTAATCTCTCCTTGGGGATTCGAACCTTTGACCTCCTGGTCCCAATCTGGCTTCAGAGCCATTAGCGTATACAATTAAATGCTATAATTTGCTTTTTTTTCACCCCAACTCTGGCACACGTCTACAAAATATTCCTTCCCAGTCGAATGGAATGACACCACAGTCATTAAATATGAACCTCCCCACAAACACCTCACATCGGCGGAGAGCCCGACACACCTGTTTTTTTCAGCGTGACTGCGAAATCTGAGTCATCCACTGAAGTGAAGAGTAAACACCGAAAAATCTCAAGTTGAAAATGCCATCATGTGACATTAAAAGGGTAATAGTCAATTCCAGTTTAATGGAACTCAGTATTTGGAAGGATGATAAATAAAATTAAACAAAAATGTTTTCAGATGTGAGCGTTACTGCAGCACTGCTGCAGGAATGATAGGCGCTTTCAAAATGCACTCATATTCTTTTCACAGGGAACATTTCAGGTTTTTTCTCTTTTCAAAAATACTGTGTAAACACTTTTTAATCAACGAAAGGTCGTCGATGCCCTCACACAGAGGGTGTTTTTCACGCCAGGATTTTGGATGCAGTTCACTTTCATGCAACTCTTATGAAAGTGGACCAAAGCGCCCAGAAAATGTCACGCAAAATTCAACAGCTGCTCATTTGGGTGAATGTAGCTGAGAAAAATAAAAACACTGACCAGGAGTAAGAAAGCACGAGGAAAGAAGAAAACTCGACTCATGGATGGTTCGGGACAAAACGCGGATATTCAAGTTCATCTTGCACATCCTCCAAATGCTGCAATTTCCAGGCTGACAGCCAGATTATGTTACAAATTGAGAGCAGAGATGGATGCGGACTGAGTTTTCTGTTCTTTGAATGAAAAGCAAATGTTGCAGTACCAGCACACAAAGTGAGGGCAGTAGCGAGTTCAGAGGCCAATGGGTGGTAATATTAGAGCACTGCCTCTGTTTGTGCCTTCTTCTCAATATTCCCAACAGCAATGCCTCCCCTCCATTGCCATGATAGTGATTGTTGACATTTTTCTCCCTCAAAAACAAAATAAACAAACCTTATTCTTCTGTGTTCAACTCAAGGTGCCCTCTGCTGGAATGACTGTCAAACAATCGTTCGACGAAACGGGAGCACCGAGGCGTAAATGCCAGTGATGTTAACCCCATATGCAACAGTTGTCGTGCACAGGTCGGCCACGAAGAGGCTTTAATTCGGAGGAAACAAACTCTGGTTTGCTGCGCCGCTCGTGTGTGAATGTTTACCCAAGTTCTCCGTCACCTTGGTGCCGACACTGAGGATCTATTTATTACCGACGAGGAGCTCTTAGTGAGAATTAGAGGAACTGCTGATAACTGTGTTGTGTGATATCTTTCAGAAAGAGCCCTCTGTCATTTGGTTTCGGGCTACAGCATCCTCAGTGGAGTTTCACTGCTTAATGCCAGCGAAAAAAAACCCCACATCTCAAGGTTATTACTTATCCTCCATGTCTGCGCTTGTTTTCATGATTGTGTTGCAATTCTTTAATGGAAATAAGCCTCATTTGTCTCTGAACGACTAGTGATGGAATAGAAAAATACCCCTCTGTGATCCAACCATCCATACATCTATTCTTTACCTCCTGTCTGATTCATTTTAACAACGTGACAGTGTGATCCTGCTGAAAGAGGCCCTTTGTGAATACTGCCAATATAAGAGGGGTGTGTGTGTGCGCTCGCTTGTCTATGTCTGTAGTCCCTGCAGAAGTCTTCAGATGGGTGGCACGTGTCAAACAAAACACCCACATCAACAGCAGCACACAACATTTCCAAGAAACACGCTGTCCACAGGATCACACTGCGTCCACCAGCTTCCCTTTCTCCCATGGTGCTTCCTGCCAGCACATCCTCCTCGTGTAAACATGCACCCAGCAGGCCACAGATAAATTGCATCTTTCCCTCTTTATTTCATGAATCACATGCCCATTGAAGGTGGCGTCTGTGGTTAACGGGGTCAGCGTGGACATTCTGACCAGTCTACAGAAGAAACTGCAACGAATTGTGTGTTTCCTGACACCTTCAGGTCATACATGTGGAGGTCTCCTTCTGACAGTCACAGGTGCTGCAGCTCTGCTGTTGAATCAGACAACATGTGACAGCCTTCACCAGCCATGTGCATCTTTAGGACTTAGCAACTCACAAAACATCCACCATCTTATAGATTTTTTTCTTCTTTGAACTACTTATTGTTGGTTCGGACTCTTCAAAGACGAAGATCTCTTCACGACACCTGCAGTTTTTAGATGTTTCTATCGTTATGGGACCAGTTTGGTTTTGCCAAAGTGACTGGTGTACTGTTGCTTTTAGTACAACTAATTTAGTGATCATGGTGTTAAAGCTCATCAAGAACACAATCTCTTCCGTCAATGACATGCAGGCTTTGTCAAACCAAGATTTTACATTCAGTCAACTGACTAATTAGTTGTAGGTTTATGGACATGTAAAAAAAAGTGCAAGTTTTTTTTCTTCATTGTAAAACAAAAACATGCATGAAAGATTTCTCCTCGTTTCGAACAATGTTTCGTTTGTTGCAACTTCTTTTGGATGTTTGACCTTGGCTGTGCAGAGTGATGTATGAGCACAGTCTGAATCGTGAAAGATGCTTTCACATCCAAGGAGGAAAGTTTCTGCACACTCGCTTTAAATTGACGATGTGAATGTTCGAGCTGGGTTTGGGGACATCGTCCCCTTGGAAGCCAAGCAGGGTTCTTTCGTTAAAAACCTTCCCTTGGTGACAATAAATTAAAGAAATGTGTTTTATGGTGTTTGTCACCGATGAAACATGAGCAGATGTAAATGTAGAGGATGTTATTTACCGCAGTTTATAAAGGAGAAATCATCCCAGACTTGCTTTTACTTTCGATGCATTCAAATAGTCTCACAGAGATTATTATAAAAGTGGCAAATAAACAAAAGGCTGTTTGTTCGAGGATGAACGTCAGACGAGCACAATTCCGTGTGGCTGCTTCACCGACACAGAAAAATCCATGAAAACACAAGACGCAGTGGGAACATTTTGACAAATCTGAGCTTGTGTCTAAATTCAGATGAATGCGTCTTCACCCCTGTGTAACAGAAAGGGGTAAATGACCACTGTGTTAAACTCTCATGAGCGACGGTGTTAAGGATATTACAGACAACCCACCTGACACCAGCATTCATCAAGTGCGTCAGATCCCGTGTGGATTATCTGTTTTAGTCCCAGATACTTAACAAGAGAGCACACATCGCTGTACTGACTGCTGTGGCTGAGTGCGTGTGTGTGTGTGTCTTTCTTGCTGAAGGAGGGCTACTCGCAGCGAGCTGCAGGGAGGCCGTGCATGGATGGATGGATTTGTGTTATGGCACTGCTCAGCAGCACTGATAGGGACATTGCTCAGCTATTTGCTTTGAAAATATGTTTTGCAGCTCAGGTATCCCTGCAGTGGAGGCAACCTCTGAACATTTTCTGGAGTACACCTACCAAAAATAAAAACCCACCCCAACTGAACCCTGCATGTTTTTAGGAGGCAAATTCGCGTTGTTTTGCATGAATAAACACACATCAATTACACTGACTGAGAGTGCATGTTGTCTCAATCATTGGTTGCTCAAACACAGTAATTGTTTTCCCAGGAAGTAACGGGAAAGGGTAACACATAGCTCAATAACACTTCCTCCCTAATGTGCTTCGCTCCACTGATTATCCCCCCTTGATGACACTATTACTCTTCTCCCGTGGCAAAACTGATAGACAACAAATTGACTGCATAAACTAAACCTCAACCCACCACTCCCCACATTAACTGCAGCTCTCCAACCTGTTTTTCAGGGTGGGGGGGCAGGTGGGTCTAGCTCTCTGATGGCTAAATGAGCCAAGACAGTTGTGTGCCTGGATCTCAACGAGTCCTCGGCGCCGCTGCAACTTTTGCTGCTGTTCAAGATGAATCTTTTAGCTTGAAGCATTTGGGGCTCGGAGGAGAAGGGAGAGGGGCCTAATGCACTTCTCGGTTTAAACACTGCACTCTCTATTTAAGCGCCCTGAAGTCTGAAGGCACTGCTGCATGATTCACTCAAAGGGCTGTTTGGAACAGCGGGCGGTGTCAGAAAGGCCTTTAGCGACGGTTGACTTCGGGAGAAGTCCACACAGATTTTGATCCCTTAAAACTGACCACTTAGAGGGGGGGGGGGAACACAGCCTCCTTTTTTTTTTACTGCACTTGGACAGTTTGGCTTTGGGTGGAAACGGGGTCAGATTTTATGTACTATTTTATGAAGAGTTAAAAAAAAACTTTTAGTAGCACAATTATCAACTGGAGGAACAGCTGCAGAGGAGACCGGGGACAGTTGTTGCAACACATAACACTTCTGTCAAGGTCTGAGACCTCTTTCAAGCTAATGTTTCTCAAAGTGTTGCACAAATACTTACAGATGCCCGCTAATGAGTGGTGGAGCCGTTATCGCTGTGACTCAACAGTTCAGCCTCAAAACAAGGCTGAGATGTTTTAAATGAGCCCTTGTGAGCTCCAACGGACCAAAGGGTCAAACGTCCAACGCGGATTTAAAAGAGGGCCAAGAGTAATATTTTTCTGCTTAATAGGCTTTATTGACACACTGCTACATCATTAGTGGCTACTTCACAACTTACTTTTTGTGACATTTCACGGAAGCACAAAAATAACAGATGTTGTCCATCTGAATGGTGCAAAAGAAAAGAAATGCAGATGCAAAACTTTGCCTTTGTAGGTCAGATAAGAGACGGCCATGTTTTGTTTTAACAGACCATGTTACAACTGTCCACGGTCTCCCCTAATACCGGCTCTTTTTTAGCTCAAATGGACCGGCGCTTCAAGATTTCACTGTCTTGCGGAAGAGCCGATAAGAGTTATCTAGGAATATAGACACAATGTTTCAGTTTCCCAGAAAGAGCAATGGATGAAAATGTCTATGGGAAATATATTACCAAGTACAAGATAGCGGCACGGAATCTCAAAGCAAACTGGGGCAGAGTTGAAATCACTCCGAACAAAGATAAGTCCAATAATCAGGACAAATTTCCCTTTTTACACTTCATTCTTTCAGCCTGACATGGCAGTGGGTTTCCTATTTGTGTGGTGCAGGGTTACTTTGCTTCTTCTTTTTTTTCCCCCCTTCAACCATTTAACAGTGACTGCACGTATCTGTCCAGCTGTGCCATTTTCAGCCAACAGTGAAGCTGCGGCAGCGGCTGCGTAGAAAAAAAAAACTTCAGATTGTGTTTTTGTGCCTGGCGACAGCCGGAGGCCGCCGGCATTATGTTTTCAGGATGTCCATCCGTCCGTTCAACCGTCCCGGCTAAGACACGCCTGAAGGGGGGCTTCTTAAAATCTGCCACGCGCTCCCGCTCTCAATCAGAATACATTCAGATGTCCAAAGGTCAAAAAGTCAACAGGCACTGTGACCTCATGTTGGCGAGATTTGTCTTTATGCAAAAACACAGCCGTGCCTGCGAGGAATGTTTTTAGATTTTGCTGCAAGTTTTCTTGATTCATCTGCGCCCGGATATTGTCGGTTAAAGCTCCTCGGAGCTCACACGCTTCCAGTTCCTCCGGAACAACAACTTTAAAGCAATGTCCTCAAATCCTGCACACCTGCTCTTGCTCTGTTCTCGTTCTTGTTTGTGCAGATGGGTCGCCCGTCTGCGACAAACAATTGGAAAAGACAGCGAGAAGTGTTATTCAAGCCAGCTTTGGTCTTGTCTGTCATCATTCTCCGTGCACCGAGCTGCCAGTCGGCAACAGTTCATTGTGGAGGGAGTCAGAAAGGTTATCCAAGATTGTTCTGATTGGACGCAAAGCCCTCGATCAGTCTTTTCTTGTTCTTGCCTCTGAAGGAGAGAAACAGGATGCTTTCCACCGGAAACTAATCACTTAAGACATCATAACAACAAGATGACAACTTACTTTTCTCAAAAAAACACCAATACTCACTCACTCTCTCTCTCTCTCTTTCTCTGTCTCTCTCTCTCTCCATATGTTATACAACGCCCGCAATGAAGCATATTACAAGGCAGTGATTAATTACCAAGATATGTAAAACTGAAACTTGTTATTTCTGCGGGTTACCTTTGAACAACTTCAGTGACGGCAGTGATCCCGTCCACGCTCGTCACTTTGTTTCTGTCATCGTTTGTCGTGTATATAATTAGCGAGCTATCCGACGCTGACATTCTCATTACCGCCGCCGATAATAGACACAACACACCTATATGAATCACTGAACACATCTGAGGTGAGTGTGCAGGGGGATCAGGAACCGGGCCGCGCGCACCCGAGCCTCGGCCTGACATCTGTCGGACGTGAGTAATGATCGCACTTAAATAATCGCCCGCTGCATCGCCGTGGCAGTTCTGGGTGGTTTTTTCCTTGCTTTCTTAATGGCACATTTTTGAGACAAAAATGGAGGTTTGCATGGTGTGAAAAACTCCGCGGGATGAAGTCTGTCGATTCGAGTCCAATCGTGGTGATTGTTAATGATAACATTAATGGCAGATCAGAAGAATTTGGTTGGAAAATGAGATGAGGGGAGTTGATTGTGATCGTCCGCCCGCTGATACTGTATTCCTCCTTCCGCTAATGTATTCACCCTCTTTTCCACATTATTCAGCTCAGCCTCGTGATTTTATTCACTGCCGCTGCAGATTTATTCGTCTAGACTCTTGTTGGACTTTGTGTTAGCATCAGTACAGCAGAAAAGACAACGTCTCCCGACGGTTTTGTACATTAGACTCCAGCGGCCTTGTTTGACAGGGTGATATGCAATAATATCGGAGGAAAAGAACACGTTTATAGAAAGCTGACCTTTGCACATGTGGACAGACGTCGAGATCGCAAGTGTTGTTTTGTTCGTCTCCGCCCTTCAAGACGGAGCATCTCGCTCCGAGTTGCGCTGCCGTTAGGTCGACCTCCCTCCGAATCAATGCTCGCGCAAAAAGGCCCTAAACGCCCCGTCTGTTTTATCTGTTTCTATAAATTATACTTTACGATTCATTTACAATGCTGACACTAATATAGTTTCCTAACATTAAGGGCATGATGCTTATACATCGGCAGTGAAAGTGTGACACAACAACAAATGGGAGCATCTTGTGTAAACCCCTCTCTCTCCCTCTCCCTCTCTCTCTCTCTCTCTCTCCCTCTCTCCCTCTCTCTCCCTCTCCCTCAAATTTCTAGATGCCTATGAACATAACCAGGGTTCTTATTAGTGGAGCTGATATCTGATTGACTTCACTCCCAATTTGAGGTGCTTTTCTTCTCTCTCCGAGGGGAAGGAGGGAACGCAGGTATCCGTGGCCACCCCTCATGTTCACCATCACGCAAAAACATCACGCTTATCTCCTGATTCTCAGGTTTTGATTTCACTGCGTTTCATTCGGATGACGGCTGTGAGTGACTGCAGCCCGCCGCAGTCGCCTGCCATCTCTCCCATATGCCACGTTTTCACAATGATTTCATGCCCCAGTGCGTTGCTCATTCTATTGAAAAGAAAAGCGTGTTCCCTGCGATTTATTATTAGCTTCCATTTTGCCGAACAAACGAGTACAAACAAGCCACTCACACCTTGGTCATCGTATCACAGGCTGGTTTTTGACCATGAAATTGGGATTTTTACAGGGCTTTTGCTAAAGAGCTGGCTATTGCAGGGAGAAGGACAAGCACTGTCTTTGTTTGCACATGAATATGCCACGATCACCACGACATGCAGAGTATTTGTGACCAGGGAAAATCACAACAATTTCTACTGCTATTCTCTGATCTTTTAGGATGCAAGCAGTAACATTCTCACCTATTGATTCCGTTAATGACTCCAAAGAGGTTGAGAAACACTCGAGGGTAGACAACTGAAAAACGGGAACAGAAGGTTGCTGGTTTGAGTCCCTGGACTGTTGGGAGGGATCACAGAGAGAGTGAACACCACCACTGTGGGCGTTTGATCAAGGCCTCTGACTGCTCGCTGGGCGCTGCCCTGAGGCAGCCAACTCCATGTGTGTGTTTCAGTTAACTTTGATGGTCGGATAAAGGGAAGAAATCTCGCCCAAAGAAGTAATTAAACTAAACCTCACAAACACTTTCTCATCTACATGCGACCAAGAGTTACCAGCTGACCTGATCTGTGGACAGAAACCAGGAGGAAACCAAAGAACACTTTGGACAACATGCAAACTCTGCACAGAGTCCCAACCCAGGACCCTCTCACTGTGAGGCGAAAGCACGGACCACGACACAACCATGCAGTCCTAAATTATGTGTGTGTGTGTGATCATTGTGTGAACCAGAAAGAAATGAACGTAGCAAAGCATGCTGATAACAAGTTTGCACACACTTGTTGGCGACTGAGTGTCTCCATTAACCCTCGTTCACCTCTGAACTCATGGCGAGAGCCAACGAGGATGAGGGACTCAGTGAAGCATGTTGAGGCTGCGTTACATGGACCGATTGCCAGTGTTTAGTCACAGAACTTGGCTTCATTGCAGCAAATAATTGAACCGTGAAATGAAATGTTTCCTTCTGTTTAAATCATGTTTTTTGTTTCCATGAGAAGTCGATCAGAGTAAAAGTTTAAGTCAGGACGCAGAGTGTGAAAAGAAGGCGGCGAAGTAACTTGATCGGGAGTGCTGAAAAGGTTTAACGGTCTATCGTCGGGCCATAATTTCATTTTAAGCCTTGAATGAGTTTCCTTAAGTTGAACAGAAGCATCCACTAAAATCGAATTTCGAATACAGCGTGAGATGACTTTTCATAAAATAAGATAGAAAAAAAAAATCTGGCTCTCTGGAGAACAGGCGGAGGAAGCATTGTTGCCAAATTGGAGCGTTCACAAAGTCAGATTGTACAAAGAGAATTCTAGTTCATTAATTCAAAGTGGATGCTAAGCACTCTTACAGAAGAGTTGTCCAACCGGGGGTCTGAATGTTTGGAATGGGAGGCAGCAGGCCAAATGGCTTTAGACTCACTCAGCGGCTGTGCGTGCGAGCACGCGGGCTGCCAGTGGCACTCTCCACAGGGCAAAGAACTCCTCCGAGTGCAATTCACCGCCGCCTTTCAATTTGCATGTGATTTAGTTCCCCGCTCACGTGACTCCTTTCAGTCTGCCACATCACATGTCATCGTCTTTCAGGCTGAGGAGGGCTTTCGGTGCATCACACAATCACATTATGAAGCGTAAATACAAGCTTTAATATTTTTCCTCCTTCATGTGGCTCATTTCTCCGTTCATTTTTCCTCTAATGAGGCATCTGATTGAATTTACAAATGAATTATTGCAGAATGAGTCTTCCAGCAAGGAAATGTTTGAGATAAGTGTTTCATTTTATTGCGAGACTTAAAGTAAAAACCACATGAGACATCCTGCTTTCTAAATAATACATGGGATCAAATATAACTCGAAAGAAAGAGTAGAATGAGTCTGAGTAATTCGTCGGGGACCGAACGGGGATTTAACAACTCCAATGAAGCCGAAAAATACTGAAAATTAGGGACCAAACGAAGTACAATATGCAATTCGAATCAATACAGTTGTTGCAGGAAGCCTGTTTAAAGAAGAAAATTACACTGATACAGTCAATGAATGCAAATGAGCGTAGATACCAGTGATCACAACAACACAGCAGGGCCCACAAATTCAACCCAAATTTGCCTTCAAAGGACAAAATTCATTCTCTTTTGAAACGCAATTCGCCTCATTATGATCTGCGGGGATTTTTTGATCTGCTCCAGCGGAAAAGGCACAGATGTGTTTATGAAGCCTGAACTCCACAGAGGAGGAGGTCCTGCTACCACGCACGCTGCTTCACTGTCATGGCTGACTGGGATACTTAATGTATCGGAGCCGTCATTAATTCCACCTGTGCCGCGCCGTGACTGTGAGAGATCTAAATGTCTGTCGTGAAAAACGTTGGATATTAGCGACGGGGCTACGCGGTTAATCCAATGAATTTGCCGCTCAATGAGCAGAAAACATCCGGCCACTCTTTTGTTTACAAATCGCTCATTTTTAGGGTAAGCGAGTACAAAAAAAAGTCAAACATTCAGGTCAAGCTCATTAGATTTACAGCATTTCTTTAACATTATTTTAGACTAAAAATATCATTTGAAATGTTCCAACAACTGACTTTTAACCATTACCATTTGTGTTGTTATAGTGAAAAAATAAGTGTTATGTGACTCCAACATGGAACCACAGTGGACCTAACTGTAGGTGGATGTTGTTGTTTTTCTTTACTATTTTAGTCAACGTAGAGGTCATAAAAGAGAAATTAGAGTCAAAACTAAGCAGCAGATGGAACAAATATCATCGAAATAAATATTTGTTAAAGCTACATTTCAACTACCTATAAGTACATAAGTTTAATTGTGTTATTATCAGTTAAAGGTAAACATGTCACATGGTCCAGGCAACTTGAAATCGAGTTTGGCTGACCCCTGAAGTGAAGGAGTTTGAACCATTTGTAACACAGTCTTTCTTCTTCACAGTCAGGGCTCGTTTCAGGCAACGGCTCCTCTAACAAGCAGCTGTTAGAAACAGCACGACGTTGTTCAGGCTGTTTGATCCACTTTCTGTGGAGCGGTGTGAAAGTGAACCAAACCAAAGGCGAGGTGAACTATTCCTTTTGGTCATTCCCAGCCCCCATCGAACTGAGATCACAGACCACCTAGGCATGAAAGCACCCCCCTACACATTGGAGCCAACGCTGGTTTCACTCAAATGTTGGGACGAGACACGTCTGGGGAACTACGCTCATGACAGACAATGTGTGAATTCAGTCATTTCTGGCAGCTTCTCGTTTGTTGAATGCTCAGTTTTTCCTCTGTACATTTGAACAAAACTCCAAAAAAATCATTACTTCACAAAGATAAACGAGTTCCACTGTGTTCAGCAATTATTGTAGGAACACTCGAGTTTTGATTACACGTCTAAAAAACCCTTTTCAAAGGCCTGAAAAAGCAGAACAAAGTGGCGTCATTGTATGTTGTCCACACTTGTTTGGAGTAGCACATGAAACCAGTGAAAACACTGAGTGGTTAATTGGTATGTTGACTCACAGGAAGCAAAGGTGACACAGAGGTGAGACTGGTTAACGGTACGAACAGAGGAAGGCCGGTGACTAGTAAGATGTAACTGTCTGGCAAATTACAGTTCTTACAGAATAGACTATGAAGGGTTGTCATTTCCATTGAGAAAGAAACTACTTTCAATTGACTACCAATGACTTGAGGCAGACAGCATAATTTCACACAATTAGCTTTTGTGGAGGCAGAAAGAGGAGAAACATGACAGCAACTGTGGGATTGAGAAAATCGAAAAAAAAAATTTGGAGAGTGACTGAAGCCAGACGTTTTTTATTTTCTAAACTGAACAGGAGATGGGAAGTTAGGACTTTAAAGAGATGAAAAGAGTTGGGTCCTGTTTTTATTGACAGTATTGACGGGGAAAAAAGTACTTTCTTTTATCACCAGGAAGTGCCTCTTCAGTAGTTTCCTGCACCAGACTTTGTCCAAAAACGCAGTTAAATATGAGAGTGGAAGGCGGGGGGAGAAAGCTCTTTTCACGTTATGCAAACTCAACATGACAATCTAGATTTATTGCACAAAGCCCGTCCACCTCTCCGTGTTTTCCATTTGAATCGTACAAAAGAGTTGTTATTGAAAAAGGTATTGTGCATATCAAGCTGGGAGAGGAAAAGACACAAACAAAGAGAGCGTGGCTGCTTTTTCATCTGGACATGATATACAGGAACCAGACGACAAACACTTCACCTCCCCATTCTTTGGCTCTGAGCGAACTCGGGTCGATTGGGCCTTTCTTGCACCTTTCGGGCTCTTTTCTCCTTACTTGACTTTCAGAGCGCAGTGCCCGTCTGCTGTTTGTTCAAAGGCTTGTGTATTACATGGGTACAATAAAAAGTGAGTGACCTCGGGCTACGGTACATTGATTTTCGAGACTTTGCTTCTTGACTGCATAAAAGCTTTCTCATGTATGATATGGAGACAGCAGGAGACGACCATTCATTATTTACAGTCGGCCATTCAGGATCGGCGCCACGGCTACGGCGGGTGCTCGAGCTGGAGTGCACGCGCGCCGGTTCGACTCTCAATATTTAAATAGTGAAATTGGACGGCGAGCGATGAATAACATCGCACTTCGCACAAATGAAATGTGTCCAATTGTGGTATTTTGAGGTGAGATGGCGAACATGCAAAGCTTGATTATCGCACACACCTCTTGAATGAGCACTCTCTGTTCTGCTGCACTTGGCAGCGCTTTCCTCTTTCCATTTATCGAATCAGCTGGCAACGGAGGTTACCAAATCCCACCGGAGTTTGGGCAACAAACCCGGTTTGCTCTCAAACTCCTGTATTTCATATAGGTGAAACAAAAGAACTTTTTGAATTCACACTCGCATAAAGTGTTGTCACTTTATTCAGGGAGGAAACTTTAAAAAAAAACAACAACCAAAAAACAGAAAATAGCTGCTCTCTGGCTTTCAAAGCGTTTAACTTCTGCAGCATCTGTTAGTTTGTTTCTTTGGATGCCATCATATGATGAAATGCTTCCCCGTGTTCCTGCTGTCTTCTGCCAGGTGCGGCGTTGACTCCTGACTGAACTCGCGGCTCACCAGAGAGCGTTCAGCTTAAACGGGGAGTCTGCGCTCCGTCTTTGCGATCCGTGTCACTGGGTCACTGGGATTTAAAAATAGGAGCGCAACCAGGGATTCATTTAATTTTTTGGATTCATCTGCCAATTGCTTTTCTTCACTCATTTATTTTAGTCTATTTGATCCACCCATTAAGAGAGAATTCACTCATCTTTAATTTATTAAATAGACACTCCAATTTAATTTGATTTTAAACCTGCAATAAAAAAGTTATTTTTAATCCTTGATTTATTTAGTTAATAGTTTAAAAAAACATTTAATTGGGATGAGATTTTTGTTATCAATAGAATGAAGCTTCTCTGGATATTTGACAGAGTTTGACTAATCAAGAAAAAACAGAAAAAAGACCAATATTGATGTAGTTATATGATTAATTTTTCTAGAGTTTACCTGTTGGGCAGAACGAATGAATTATAGCTGAAGTATCTCTGAAAAATGTAACAAATTTAAGTCACCAAATGGACAACTTCACACTTTATAAATGATTAAATAACTCCGATTCCCACTCGAGTGAATCACCACCTTCAGTGTTAAGAAAATTTGCCAGATAAAAAAAAAAATCTGCATGAAAATGCAGGAACCACAGAGGGGGGAAAAATAGCTGGAGTGATGTCTGGGGAAATGCAATGAAAGAGAAGGACCCTGTAATTTCTGTTCACGCTGACAGGGAAGCATTTTCACAGACATATTAAAAAGGTAAGGACTGTGTCAGACAACATTTACCAGAAGTTAACCGCCAACGATCCCTCCAATTGTTTCCCGGGCTCTCGCGCGGCGCCTTCGTACAGCGATAGGTTGCGGCGGAGACGGGAAACAAACTCGGCTGAACTGACTTTGAAGAGGCGCTTTTATCTCCGCAGAGTTGCTCTTGCTTTAGGTAACAAACAGAAGCAGTTTTTCGCGAATAAATCATAAAGGCAGAGGAAAGACGAAATAACCGAGCCGCAAACAAATGGCACTCACGCAGAGACCGAGCAAATTTATCACAGATGTTTGGGAATTTATAGTGAGGCTTTAAAATGAACGTGGAGACAAAAGCAGTTTGATAAACTGTTTCCAAGAACTTGTAAATAACTCCTGACGAAGAAGATTTACTAAACTGTTACCCGTCTGTCTGCGTGTTTGCCCGGCTATATACTTCATCCGTTTACTGACAGAGTGTTTCACAAGGAATTTAGAAGGGCTTTTTGTTTTGTTGGGGTTTTATTTTTACAGTGCAATATGATACAACAAAGATATTTTCTTTGCTGTCCCCGTGGATCCACAGTCTCAGAGCTTTTTGCTTGTCAGGTTTGCTTTCAAAGTTTTGTAGTTCTAAACCACCGTACACAGTAACAGTGTACCACGGTGGCATTCACTCACCCAGGCGCTGTTTCAGTTTTGAGAGAAATTGCATTTTTCTGTTCTTTGCATAATCAAGAACTCATCCCCTTTGTTGATACAATAACGATTTGTGAAGGTTGAAACCCCCGAGTTTCTATTCTGGCGCTGCCACTCTGCATGAATGGCCCTCACCGCAGGTTTCACAAGCCCTCCTGGACAAAATGTTTTCCAAACGTTTAATGTTTAATAGGCTGCAGTTCTTGCTGAGTTCTCTGTTTTCTCGTCTTTTTCTGCAGGAACAAACGCCGGTGTTGTCGCCGCGCTGGGATAGTCGCGGCTCGGGAGGAGAGGGAGCAGGTATCTCGGTATGACCTTCTGGGAACGCGTCTTCATGCCTATAAAAACTTTAAACAGGGGCTGAACAGCTGCTGAAAGGCTCGTCCCCGGTGGTTTAACTCTTCATGTCGCCGCAGTAAAACAGAAGCGATGCTAAAACGTGTCGGGACACGGTGACACCGCACCCATCACTGATGCTGAGCAGCTGTGCAACTTTGGCATGGAGTTTTAATTGTGCAGCAAGCATTAAAGTCTAACCACGAACGTGTTAAGCGATAGCGTACACTAAGACATAAAGCGTGCTCTGCTGCACAGACGGCCGCTCAAAAGAGAATTATGTCTCATCCGTCCACCTTAAAGACTCGCCCTCGTGGCCGGAGCCAATCGGCTAACGCTAAGCCAAAACCTCCCACACACATTCGCTTCCTGCCGCCGCCTCTGCAGCTCCTTTGCTTGACACTCTGAAAGTGGACCAAACGTGGTGATGCAGTTACCACAGCCGGCAGAAGGTAGAACCGAAAGGTTCGACGTTTGGTCAGGATCGATCGCTGACATGGCCCGAGACAAGTCAACACGACCGGCATGGCTTTGGAGGCAGTCGGACGACTTGGAGAAGCCACGCAAACTCCACGCAAACAACAGATCGGAACTGGCAACTTTGTGGCAGCGCCGCACATCAGTGCACGACGACGCCAAACCTCCGCTTATTCATGCGCGCATCGTTGTGGAAGCTTAAATTGTCCCACTTGTGAAAACACAAAACAATGCTCAGAGTAAAATGCAAAGTGAGGGCTGTTGTGGATAACTGTCGTGCAGTTTTATGTATGACAGTTTTATCAGCTATTTGTCTGCGCTGTCTGCTGCCGCCACAATGAAATGGTATGTGATGAATCTGACAAATCGCCTCTCCCGCGTTATTGGGTGCGACTTTCACCAGTTGGCCTCCAATCAAAACGTGCCACAGCTGCACTGAGCTGTTTGTCTTTGCATCCACAGAACATCCATGATGTTAGCATCAATAGAAGCCCATTAAAATGTGGTCCGATGAATATCAAAGTGGACATTAGCCACTGCGGGATAAACACTCCGCTCCAGTGGAACATCCAAACCGCAGCAGAGGAAGAGGCACAGAGATCGATAAAACAGCGATAGTCAAACTCCAAATACTGTCGTGGAGAACAACATTGAACTTGTGATGGAAAGGGGAACGTGTCTCAATTAGCGACACCAATAAGGGTCGATGGAAACAATGGTAATGATAGTGCTAAATGATTGCTCTTCAAATAACTGCCTTCAGATGAGGCTGTAATGACTGTGTTGCGCCTATACAGGCCGAGAGCTGCAGGAAAGCCCTACTTCAGAAACACTCTGTCGGTCTGACTCATTCCTGTCAATTCACCTTTTTCTGTGTGGGTCTGGAGCTCCTCTTTTTTGTGCATTATCACTATACACAACTCACCTCTGCCTATTTATGTATCCGTCTGTGCATAAGTCAGCCTTCTGTCTGTCTTTTCGTCCACAGCTCATTGGGCCGGCCTTGGGAGCGCTCAAAATGAGCATCAGTCAGCGAGTTAGTCAGCGAGGGTCAATCACTTTTCTTTGCTGCTCGACCTTTGTCTCCAGTAAAAGTTCCACAGGAGAGAAATACCGGGGGAAGAAAAAAACAAGTGCAGGAGAATGTAAACGTGTGTGTGTGTGTGTGTGTTTGTGTGTGTGTGTGTGTGTGTGTGTGTGTGTGTGTGTGTGTGTGTGTGTGTGTGT
>JASSRZ010000049.1:3751377-3772861 GCA_032164315.1 Malacoctenus gilli
TGTGTGTGTGTGTGTGTGTGTGTGTGTGTGTGTGTGTGTGTGTGTGTGTGTGTGTGTGTGTGTGTGTTTGCGTGTGTGTTTGCGTGTGTGGTGGGTGGTTGAAAGTGCGTATATGAAATCACACCTCAGGCTATTTGATTCATCCAAAGGAGCCGTTGTATGAAATCACTGAGCAATGTGCATCATTAGATGAAGTATGGCCCGGTCTTGTAAATACCATGCAAAAAGAGGAAAACTCAACTGTAACAGCGCTGCTGTGATCCCCAGGTTTATTTAGAGATATTTCCTGCACTAACAAGTGCTGCAAGTGTACACTGAGCAGACACATCTCAAATCTCTGCTGACAAAAGGTGACACCTGATGACGCAAGGATTAGCAACAAAAGCGGAGACAAACTTTGTAGAGGTGCGGAGGCTGCACCTGCACCCACTGAATTCTGGGTACCGAGACCTTGGCTCTGACGGCTTGCAATAGGACCTCAATCTCTGTGAAACTGACAGTAATTGAAGGAAAGCGAAATGCGCGGCTGGAAATTGGAACAATGCGGTGAAGTCGAAGCAGACAATCGAGTTGGGTTGAAAATGGAGAAGTAAGATCAAATACTGGACTGTTTCGGTCATATCGTTTACAGCTTAAACACATTTTAGAGGTACATGGAGTTAAAAAAATATATATAGATATTTTGGAAAACCCTCAATACTCAGTCTAATCTCATTCAGACCTCAATTGCTTATTATGGACTGAGGACCTGTCCAGGCTCGGTTCCACTTCAGCTCCCCATCAACCCTTGAATGTAATATATAATGTATTTAATTGCTCTTCTGGTTTTGTGACATGTCACCATATTCTCACTTAAAGCACACTTCGATAATTGCTCACAGCATTAAGTGCTCAAAGTATGAAGGAGGTGAAAGCCTTTGTTTCATTTAGATTCAGCAAATCACACCAAGTCAGTTTTCTTCATGACATTTTGATCTATGTCAGTTTTGGTGAAAAAAGCACACACTTCAAAAACGAAACTGTGTGTTACATACTGCAAACCACAAAGAGCTGCATTAATTTGGGCTCACATTGTTTTCAAACACCTACTTCAAAGTGCTCGAGCTCAGAGTATTTTGTAATCTTTTACTCTTATTCTTATTTCGGTGTGTGGGCGTGTGCGCGCGCGCATGTGTGCGTGTGTGCATGCGTAAAACTCGCAGAGATCAAAGTGAACAGTTAAAACAATACTTCGCTTAATACATAAGACGCATTACGACTGGAACGAGTTTGACTTTGAAGGACAGTATTTTTCCTCAGATTACACAGGTTCAAAACTGCAGTGAAGTACAAACAGCAGATACACAAATGAACACTCCTGTTTGATTCATGGTGTCACATCAGAAACCAAGTCCCCCAAACCTAAAGGGAGCTGCACTCAACGTGACTGAAACATCTTCCCCCATCATGCCTGTTACTTCATTTTCTTTGGTTTGCTTCATTGTCTTTTTCTTAAAGTTTGTTTTTCAGTCATTTTATGTTATCTACTTTTAATTCTCAGTTAATGCATGAATATATTTTGCATTTATATTTAGCTTCTATTTCAGCAAAGCACATTTTGAAAGTCCCAGGGTGGTAAGGTTTCAAGTTCACTTGGCAAATCAACTTATTGTGAATTTAACACAGTCGATGATAACGCTAAACATGTGCACAGCAGATTTTTGGGGGCTCTTTGACTTCTTTTGGTTTTAAACTGATCTTGTGATGGTAAGAAAGCAAACATAAGGTGGATTTAGGGCATTCACTACGCACTCAAGTGAAACTATAATGACAAATTGCTACATCATGGGGAGAAACAACTATGATGTGATGTGATGAGACAAAGATTATGATGAAGTGAAAGACTCACTGAACCACGACATACTTGGTGGCTGTGGGCATCCGTCCTTATGGGCAGTTAGAAGAACGCGATGAGGAAAATATGCTCGGTCTAAGTGTATTTTTACGGTGGCCAAGAGATGTGTCAACACACACAACCTCCACACCTGCAAATCCACATAAACAAAACACCCCCAAATTCACAAAAGCCTCGCTTTTGCTACCCATTCATCAGAAATCCTCTGAACACAAGAAAGAAGCTGAATGCTTATGAAGACGACAACAGAAATGTTTGTGATCACTCACAGAGCTGCTTACGGACAAAATAAACACTCAGATGTCACAGTTTTAGGCCACACTTGGATCCAAAGACCAAATGTTAAACTTACGATCAGCTTCTTAAGGAAAGTCCAGCAAAAGTCCACAACCAGTAGGTGCGTCACTGTTAACAGTCCCCCTAGAAACATTCCTGCGTTCGTCTTCAATTTGCCGTTTGTTTCTGTTTCTCAGATTTGGGGTGTTTTCTTCATTCGCGTGGTGTGTGGATTTGTGGGTCTTTTGGAGTGTGTTTTGTGCCCCGACCTCTCGATACTTTTGCCGAGCCTCGTCTCGGGACCCCAGTTATGATAACTCCCCCGAAACGGACTCGAAACACACCGCAGTTGATGTTCTACTTAGAAGCTGTAAAATATAATGGAGAACATTTGCTCCATCTATCCCTGGTGTGCTGGAAGTCCAGGAAGAAATCAGTGCACTCTGGCATTTAGAGCAACATGCCTAATCAAATGCACGCTGTGTGAAAGGGGCGTGATGGAAGCATGCTGGAGACGGGACTTGTCTCATCTTCAGGTTGGATTAAGTCCTGCTGGTACAGTAAATGACCTCATTTAATGAGGGGAGAATCCACAAACCATTTGCCTGCCTTGTGCTGGTGCACATTATTAACATAAAAATCCGCCAGCACACCCTGGAGTTTAATATGTCCAGGATTATACGCACATATTGTCGAGCCGCCTCTCTCTCTCTCTCCCTCTGTTTCTATCTCTGCTCACCATCAGCATCTCTCCTATTCCTGATGACGGCCATGTAAACACTCTGGCTTGCATGTTGCTGTGATGAAAAGAGCCTCCCGTGGAGATGGCTTTCAGTCCGGCTCTGACATTTCTATTTGTTCGGAACATTGCCGTTTGCTTTGCTTGAGATGTTGGATTACAGCCTGGTCATGTTTCTGTTGCAGACTTAAGCACTTGACCTTTAATGGGAATTTGCTCTGTTTATTTGCTCGCAGATGTTTATTTAGGTTGGATGGATCTTGATGGGCCGCTTTGTTTTCCCTCGGGGTTTGAAGAAAGTCCCTCGTGCCTCCAGTCTGGCCATGAGATTAACTTGATTTGGGGTCTTTCTGGGATTAAGGATGTTGAAACATTTAGGATGACACATTTTTTTCTCTCTCTCTGGGACACAAACACTGTTGAGCTCTATTTACTCTGTCATGAAAATGTCTTTTTTCCCCCCCAATCAAGCAGATATTTTGCTTTCCATCCCAAATGCAGTCTCTAATCTAACCAGATGAAACAAACTGAGGCAGACAGAATCACGTAGTTGGAAATTATACCTTGTTTGTACGTGCAAATTCATTTTAAGGTTTGTTGGCTTGTCAGAACGAAGTATAAAGTTTGGCTGCAGCTTCTTTCAAACTGTTTAAAAGCAACAAACTCCTCCAAACATTATAATTTTGGTCCTTCAGATTGATTTATTCAGTAAGACTTTTCTTTGGGTTTATTAGACTGCCAGAGAACATAAAATCTCAAGACGACAGCAGCCTGACAGTAATATGAGGTGAAGATACTTTGTATGGATTATTGCCAGTGTACCACCATTTCCAAGCAACCTTTACTCTTCTTTTATCGGCATGATGGGTCACAAGGGCTGCAGCATGTCCCAGCTAACATTGGATTAAGGGCAAAGGGTCAAAAGGTCACAAGTTCCTCACATTGGCCGGTGATCCCAATGATCTCCTTTCATCCACTTTCATCCACTTCATGCCTGCCTGTGTGAACCAGGGTGAGCCAGGCCTGGAGCTAATCCCACCTGACAAAGCGCGGAAACCAGCCTGCGCCCCGGATGGGACACCAGTCCATCACTGGGCCGACGCCGAAAGAGACAGACAGGCCCCCACGCACACAGCAAGTCCCCAGTTCAAGCCAACATACGTGTTTAGACTGCAGAGAGGAACTGGTGTCCTGAGAGAAAGCTTCCGCATTCACAGGAAGAAAGTCCAAACAAGACTTGGGGAAAAAGACACAGATTATTAAAAAAAAAGAGAGTGGAATTACTTGGAGTTGGCGCCTCAATATAGATAATGCGTAAATTGCTGCTCGCCAGTTCTGTGTACTCAGAGGTTTTGCTGCTGCCCCATAATGAAGCTCGACAGCAGCGCTTCAGTGATTTACAGTGAACCAGGTAAAGGTGGCATGAAGAGATCTGCTGTGTGTTCCTTCACAGCGATCCAGGATCCTTCAGTCAAGTAGCCGTGTGCAATTCAGAGTGTGGCGCGTGCATGCATGCGTGCGTCCACTGAGGCGGTTCACCTGTTCACGTAGTCACAATCTCGCCTCTGTTGCATTTGTGCTGCTAGTTACAGTCGTGGTCCAGAAAAGCGACAGCTTGGAAAGGACATCAAACCCCGTCTTCATCTTCTGCACCATTATTACGAACAGCGGGAGGAATAAAAGCGCAACAACAAAACAAGCGGCAGCATAACAGAGGCCTATTGTCTCATGTATCGGTCCACAAATTAAGTCCGCCTTAACAAGGAGCCGGAGACAAAACAGCATCGTGCATCTGTATCACAGCTGGATGTGTGCGGTCTCTTGTACTTGCTGTGCTTTGTGGTTGCGAGTTCATAAAGTGATAAAATGACAGTGGAGATGCAGTCATTCCTCCATTTTGTTGCGATTGCAGCTACTTTGCGAGCACATAGGACGAAACACACCAAATATGTGGATTCAAGAACTACATGAAGATGTCACCACTCACACTTTGGATGCCAAACTCAAGTGATTAACTCTAATGTCGCAGTCATACTGCACAACGCTTCCCGAACACCAAAGTGACGGACTCCCAGCAGCTGAAGAGATTCCAAAACAGCCTGGCTTTTAATTAGGTTTGTGGTTTATGTTGTGAACTGTTATATATCGGTGTTATCACTATGCTTTTGTTTTATTGGAAAGCGTTTGATTTGTATCTGTTAAAAGCGCTGTGTAAGTACACTCGATTTAATTACTTTTGAAGCTGGAAAGAAGCTTTTACTTTGGAAGCTAAAAAGTAGAAATCTCATCAACCTCAGCAACAATATTGTGGTCTTGTTTTATATTTTGTTTGCATTACCTCATGACATTTATTACCTAATTTCTTTACTAAAACATTAGGCTGTAATGCTTTGGGGGTCTTGTTCATTAAAGAGAACATTTCTACCCTCGACTCAACTGTTTTGTCTGATAACCTCTTCTTTATTTTTTCCACCGACTCATCGAAAACGTCTCCCCTTTGCATTTATTACAAATCGCACCCTGGATGTAAATGAAACAAACAGAGTCAGCCATTCATCCTGCATTCATCACTGAAATAACTGCTTTTATTTTATCCCATTACCATGATATAACGATTTCAATGCATTGCATTTCCAGCAACTATTAAAAGAAAAGACATCATAATTCTGTATTCGCTGTGATAAAATGGCCTCATATGCGCTCTGCTCTTTTCCTAATGTGCCCGTAGGAGGCTTTATAATTATCTCTGGTGTTTATCTAAGCTGGGAGTATTTCTCGGTCCTAGACAAACTTTCTGCAGAATACCTTTAAGTATTTCTGGGCCATTTGATGAATACGCAGACAAATCCCAGGCTACAGACATATCTGAACCCCATGAAAAAAGCCCGAATTATCCTTTAATTAATCTCCACATTACACTAATCCTGATTGGTATCTTGATGAATCTACATGCGAGGCAAAGCCTGCAGAGTTAGAGTGAAGGGTCAATGATTCTCTACAGATGACAATTTTTCTCCTCAGCGGGTTCAAAGAGTCGAACGGCGCCGACGCCTTCTGCAAAAATCAGTCAAAGTTACTCGACTCGGTGTGATGGTGGTGGGTTTATTGAGTTAGGCTGACAAGACAAGTACAAGAGGTCAGAGAGCAGCCTCGATCTGTTTAAACGCCCACTTGACATCAAGACACGGGGGCTTGACAAATCTCTTTATGGGTCCCCGAAGAGGTATCACTCCGACCCGCCGAAGCCACCGGGCTCCACTTCTCTGGGTATAGAGCAAACATTCAGCATTTATTGTGGCATTTTGATTTATTCTCTTTCTATGTCCCCTTTTCCCCACAGACTTCACTCTGTCTGGAGTTCAATTTCATTGTAATTCAATAATACTTTTTCACTCCCAAAAGCACCTCCTGGGACGTCGTTGGAGAAATCCCTTCCACGAGTACGAAACGAGGAAGCAAACTCAAAAATGTAGAGGGTGAAGACCCCCGTCGGTGTTTTCTTTTTTTTTATTATTATTAATATTTATTGGTTCAGTACTTTTTCTCTGGGACTGTTCAAACTATTCCAGCAGTGACCCCGGTCCTAATTGACACACTTGAAACGAAATTGAAAAACAAGAAGAAGGGTGGGGAAAAAAACACGACAGCGTAGGAGCTCCAAACCATCCCGTTACTGTCTCTGGCAAAGCTCGCCATTTACAATGCGCTCCGTGCGTCCTCCCACACAACAACATCACGTTCCGTTAATGAGTTTCGCACAAGAGCGGCACTTTATCAAATGGTCACCTCGGCGCGGACCCACGCGGCTGGGAAACCGAATCTGCTCCTCTGCGTGGGGGAGTTCTCCCCAGAGAACGCGGGGGGCGGCGCGGAGCGCGGCAGAAGCCATTGACTGCGGATTGTGATCTGATACTCAACACAAGCAGTGTGGGCAGAGCATGTCTGATAAGCCTGAATACATCATAAAGCCGCGCAAAGAGCTTGAATTAAACGCAAGGCATTTAGCGGCTGGGGTTTTTTCATCCACCTAAATGGCATGACTTAAGTATAAAAGGAAAATATTGTGTAAATAATTGATCAGCCCGTAGATGGGAGTGCATTAGGAGTAAATTAAAGCACAACAGTCGTGTAAACATTATTCTCCAAGGCTCCCGCTAAACATCTTGCCTGCTCTTTGTCTCCGAATCTGTCCATCGGTTTGTCTTTCCGCCCTCACTCCTCGCTCACCTCCTCTCGACGCCAACTCTCTCCCCTAATACACTGCAGCAGTTGTAACTCTTACATCACCCGCACCCCCCCCTCTCATCATTTTGGAGGTCGGTGGAGAATATTGAGCAGTCACTTACCCTCATATTGACATGACTGTAGAGAAAGCACACAATATTTGATCTGTTTTTCCTTCTTTTTTTCCCCCCACCCTCCGCTACCTCACCATCGTCGACTGGCTTTTCATGCGGAGGCGTGTGTGTGTGTGTGTGTGTGCGAGTTTCCACCCAGGGAAGAGGGCACGCTTCCTCTGACACACGTGACAGCGTCGAGAAGAAGCTTGATTTCACCTTGACTTATTTCCTTTTGCATCCCTCGCTCTGACTGCTCGATGATGTGCAATTTTCACTCGCAGCGCCCGTCTTGAGTCATCAGGAGACATTTCGGCAGTGGAGATCGGTGTGTCTAGAATTCACAATACCATCGCACGCATTGATTTTTCTTCAATGCAGCCAGTCAATGATATTGACTCGGAAAGAAAGACGGAGAAACGGATGTGAATATTCCAACATCTGTCACGCCGCGCTGTAACGCCCGCCGGTACCCATGTCATCCGATAACAAACAGGCGGCTCTGTGGCCCTTATGGAAATATACTGTCATATGAAAGTGGCAGGAACCACGATGACGAGCAAATGCAAATGTATAGAAGCCGCGTCGAAGCTTCATGCTGCACGTTATCATTAGTGATATCATCAAAGTACAGGAAAATGCCCTGTTAGTGAGGAATAATAGGCTCTGGCATTAAAGGCATCCAGACAAATGAGTAAAGCAGACCTTCCCACTGACTCATTTAATTAGATGTTATCATCCTGAGCTCAAAATTATTCACACACTTGGAAATGTTCTGCTTCAGCACAGCCCACACGTCATTCGGAGGCACAAAGCCAGGAGCCTAATGTGTGTCGTTTCAACACATTGTACATATTTTCTTGTGTCCTGAAAATCATACGTGGGGGCATATTAAATATGGAAGTCGAGGAGAAGGGGGGGGGCGGGGGGGCAGCTCGCATCCCTCCCAGTTCTGGCAATTACCAAGACTCCCGGGAAAGGCAAACAGTTCTGACATGTGGCTCCAGAAGCTTATACATAAACAATGCCACGTGCAGCACGGGAAAGTCTCACTTATAAATTAATACACGATAGAATGTAAACAGCACGCGTTGCGGCGAAACATAAATCAGTCAGACGCTCTCGCGGGGTTTGATTTAAGATGAAAAGATGGATTTGTAAAGGGGAAGACACAGTGTGAGCCGGTTTTATTGGCTCATTTCAACTTCCAACGATACAGGAGGAAAATAAACTGCAGAGAAGAATGAGGGGTCTTGTTTTACTCGCCTTTAAAGTTTAGCTCCAATGATACAAAGAAGAGAAAAATTGCAATGTTTAAAAGTATTAAAGCCAAGGTGCAAAATCGCTAAATGTTTTGTCAAATACTTTCGTTCCTGCTTTTGATCTGGAAGCTTCATCTCCCTCTGATGTTTTGTGTTGACGAAGACAAAAGTTTTAATCTTTTTCATTCATCTTACAAACTCTCGGCTGGGTGGAATGAGTGGGCTCAGTGTAATGTGATAACGTGTCAATCTCCTTTTCACTGGCGGCAGCAGCAGAGCTCTTTGTGTTTATCAGTGAAAAGTGAAGATCAGAACAAACTGGTAAAACATTGAAATGACTGGATCCAGATGACTGTTCAAGCTGGCTGGAACTGGTCGACTTCCAAACCTGGTTTAAAAAGGCTCAACTGACATTTAGAACGTTACCAGTTGACCTCATACACACATTTTTAGACCCACCCCTGACAAACCACTGCAGAGCCATTAAACTTTTAAATTCCAGAGCAATCAAACTATTATTCTTAGTTGGCCAGTTTTCTGCGTCTTTGTTCGATACTCTTCATAAATTCTCAATGGCACAGTGGCACTGCCTACTGGAATTGGCTCCGCCTGGTGAGTTATGGGAACCTCGCGGCCGCGGCTGCTTGCTCGCGGGTTAGAGGGGCAATACATTCATTAAAGATCAATTTCCCAGCAGTTTGCCACCTTATTTGGCACTTTAGTTTTCTCTTTAAGGAGAATATGTGGATATAACTTTTAATCTTCCCGGATCAGTCGAGCCGCCCCGCAATCCTTTCATGTAGCCTCCAGGGGGGGAAAAGCGCAACTGCTGGTTGGGAATGACTATCCCTTGGATTTGCATTGTGCGCCGTATCCACGCAGTAATCAGTAATATCCCCTTTTACCCCCCTCTCTGCGATCTATCATCGGATACGTTTAGGGTCATGTTCAATTCGCTCTCCCGCTGTATTGATGGCCCACCTGATTTACCTCTCGAGGTGTCAGCTGAGGTGATGCATATTGAGGAGCTTAGCACGCCGTTGACATCGGGGGCTCCGTCGCATGATCTCTTTCGGTTCAGCAAAGCGGTGAACCCCATTTTGGGATCTGCAAAATAAATCCTATAAATGGAATATTCGCTCAGGAGGGTGTCGAGTTGCTAGTTTATGAGGGAGTCAGTAATCCTATAAAGTCTGGATTTGCCTTTCTTTATGGGGCTCAGCATTGTGTTGGACGGCACGGGCTTACGAGCTGTCAAACAGCGACAAATAATTGACGAAAGCAGCGGTCTGATTACTGATTGAGGGAAATCAAAGATAAACAGCTTTTCCTATGATTGTGCCCCTCCACTATCTTTGCCCTGCAAGGTGTTTTGTATTGCGGAGCACCCGAGGGGAACGGCGGCACAGTCAGGCTAATTCTCCCCCGTCTCGTCGCTTGTATATTTTTCACCTCCGCCCTGCTGCAGTAACGTTTCCCCTCGCATCTCGTAACGTCCCTCCGTCGCCGCGGCTTGTTATTGTGCCGTACTTGTTTGCTGTACGGCCAATAAACCCCGGCACATTTCGGACAGCGCGGCGCGCGTCCACTGACTTTGAGCAAGGTCGGTGTGGATTTGTGAGCATCAGCACATGCTCTTTTTTTTTTTTTAAGACACAAGGCGGTCAGGAACTCCCCTCCCACCGCCCCCCTCTGCAGCGGTGCCACAAGTCCCTTTAATGCCTGTTTACATCACAAAGCATGACATTCTCCACATTTTGCTGCGTTGTTGACAGCACAAACACGCCAAAAGCTGTGACGGACCACAGGAATACGAAATAGATGTTGACTGTAGATTTGTTTGGAAAGAAAATTTTGATTGTGTAACCAGCTTGCAGGGCATATTTGCCCACGAGCCGAATGAAACACACCCAGGCGGACCATTTTGATCCACATCTAAACACACCACCAACTGCGAGATGCATCCACATACATTTTTACGGAGAAGATATAATTGAGGCAGTTTGTTGGCCAGTGAGCTGCTTTACAGTGAGATTCAATAACGCGTGGTATCAAATACGAACATGACTCCACAGGAAAACTGCTCTGCAGCCTACATTTAGGTGCTACAAGGAAACTTGTGCTACCTAAACCCCCAGCCTTTATTATCATGCAGACTTGCTGCTTTGTATTTCACCGGCGTCATTTCTTCTATCCTCAATAACCTTTTTCTGCTCTCCAGCTGCAACAGCAATTATTAGACGCTAAAAAACAAACACACACCATCATTTGGGGGGTTTATCGCATTGCAACCTGCCTCTATTTTTATGCATTTTGCTCCCAGCTTCTTTTAATCAGCATAGCCATGTGTCCATCATGGCAAAGCGACAATGAAACCAGAATATTAACATATTTGCCTCTGCGGCGCACATCGACGGCTTAAAGGAAATACTCATCCGCAGACAGGGAAGTAAGTGCATTCGTTTATTTCAGGTTGATTCTTGTCCTTGGTCACAGAAGTTGGGGGAATTTAAGCTTTCGGTCACGCGTCTTTAATCCACAGCTCAACAAACATCCTCTTCTCATCATGGAAACTCCTCAACCGATTTGGAAAAAATAAAAATTTTCATGTCAATGCAACAAGATGCAGACGCTGTGACTGAGTATTTTGACACAAAAAAAATGGTGCTAATAGATTAAACATGAGGCTCCCTGGAAGTTTCTGAGAAAGTTGTACTTTCTCCTGGATAACGGATGTTGTCTTTATACAGATGTCTTCCTAACGATGAGGTGAACATCGGTTTTCTTCGACCTTTCACACAGACGCTGAGACGCCTCTGACACGTCCCACCGTGAGGTGGTGGTAGATTAAAAATGGATTAGCGCTCTGGCCCTGCTCCGTCTTTCCTTGAAAACACTCTGTAGTTTTCATGAGTAAAACAAAGAAACAGTAATTTTATGTTTTTGTTTCCATTTCTACATACAAATCCTCTGTTTTTCTGGCATCTTGTCACCTGTCTACACATCCCATGAAAGGAGGAATCCTCACAGGTCGGTTATGTTGTTCACAGGTTTTCCTGCTAAACGATACACGAGCAGGTTTGAAACACTAAGGTGACTGATTAGTGATGATGCCAGCGTTTGCATGCAGCAGGCTCGTGCTGGAGCAGAATCTCAGTTCAAATCATCTTGGTGGAACAGAAAGTTATTCACGCCGTACACAGACCTTGAATAATTGCTTGGTTTTTACTACTTCTGTCAAATATATCAAATATTTATTCAGCTTCCCTTTTAGCATCTCCGAGTGTCTCTTGGTGTCGTTAGGATTAAACTGGTAAAGGTTAGTTAAATTGACTCCATCTGTAATTCAATCAAAGGAAGTTATTGGATTTCAACTGCTCCGAAATTCCATTAAGATTCATAGAAGTGAAAGTTAACTTTGCAAACTCCGGCGCCGTTTCTCCACGGCGGCGCTCGGTGACGTGTTAACCCGAGGCTAGGCGTGACCTTGGGCGCCCGCCCTTGGCAGGTGACTCTGTGTGTGAGTTATGACTGCTGGCGAGGCGCTATCAGATGGCCTGGGAAATAATGACGCTGACTGACCAAATACTTATGATTGTGCCTGAGGCCGTTACTTTTGCCGCCTCTCCCAGGAGGGGTTGTTAAGGTCTGAGGAATTATATTTTCCTCTTCTTTTTTCCCCCTCTTTCGGCTCAGGATTTTCTCTATGAGATGATCAATAGAAAGTCACTTACGCAGTCGATGCGTGGAGCGATTCAAAGAATGAAGAGGGATCGCATGTGTGCTCACAGCGATCAGAATCACAGATTAATGAGCGGATAACGCGCATTGTGTGTTGTTTATTGTTGAGCTCGCAACAGATTGGAGGAGCATGTTTGAGATAAAGAGTGAGATATAGGAAATTAAACAGAATGCAGCAGCAGACTGTAAATGAATATGGCTTCATAAAGATCTCATTTGTATTTTATGTTTGACTTTGATGGCCCTCTGGCTTCGAAAATATGCACACCAAGCGGGGAACATCTGAATAGCTCATAATGATGTCGAAATTTATGGGCTCCATTGTTTAGACTGGAGAGGTCCTTCTTTGGGAAGGACAGCGCTCATCTCAGCTCAGAGCGCACAAAAGAACATATCAAGAAGTCAGAGAAATCCTGAGTATCCACTGAAGTTATTCTGTGAAAAGTTCGGCACGGGCCCAAAACCAATCTGCAAGTCATTGTGCGCCACTTTTTATCACAAAGAGCCCATATCCAAAGACCCTCGGCTTGAATGTCGGCCGCACAAAGCCTCAAACAGTCAAATTGAACACACAAATGCCTTTCAGCCACACAGGCGGCGTTCGCCGGAAGGTTGCGGCTTTCTCTCGCAGCGTCGACGCTCAATGATCTCATTTTCTGACATGCGGAATCTAATGTTAGAACCTAGCGCGTGAGGTTAGCCGTCCAGACGTGACAGATGTCACTGAAGAGGGGGTAAACGATAACAGCGGCAGCGACGTCTCCCAGCCTCTGAGTGCCTCACACTTAACTGTATTTATTCGAGTGAAGCTTCGCATTCATCATGGAAGGATATAATTACTTTACGCTCTTTAAGCACCTCCTCACTCTTTTGTAAATGCACGACTTCATATCATGCAGGAATATTTCCTCCGACATTAAAAATTCCACACGATGCTGTGCCGGTAGAAATCTGCATTTCCTCCTCTGCTCCGGTTGACGACGGCTTATTTAAGGCCGTGGGGGATCTTGAGTGAAAAGCATCAAACTTTATTTTGAGTGGCATTGCGACGGCTGTTAGCCACCTCTGTCTCACTTGTGTAACACGACGTTTTCCGAGTGAAAATCAAGGATATTTCTGAACTGTTACCTCACTGAAAGACAGATTGTCAGAATTGAAACAAAGCCTAATGAAGCCCAAGCTTTCATTTTCATGCACCCCTGGAGAACAGCTGCTTTCTCGCTGAAAAGCTTCCATTCTCTTCACACCTTGTGACCCGCGCTGCTTTCCTCTCCAGAGCTACACGTGATTGTCAGCTCACATGGATAAAAAAGCCTTCAAGAGCAGAGAAAGCAGTGAGTCGATATATATTTGGAAAGTCAACTAAACGCGAGGAACCAATTGAAAAAAACATGGTAAATAGGATGTACAGGATCCATGTCTGGAGGGGGGTTTCTGCATTTTATGGGTCCCTAAGGTAAAAGTAATCAAACAGTAATAAAACATCTGGTGTCCTGAGGATAAGGTAGCAACAAAAGCAGGCTGTTTAACTGGGGTCAACCCGTGCAACTCTGTCTCCTCCCTTTCTCGCCTCCACCAATTACGCCAGACCACAACCTCATTGGTTGGCAGGGAGCGAACTGACTGACAGGTAGCGATGACGGCATCACCAATGTTTCCTGGCCAGGTAGAGTTGACAAGGCAAGGCCAATTCAATTATGAACTATTCCAACACATATCAGTTCACACTGTATTACCTCATGTAATTACGTTTCGAATAAGGTGAAAGGAGGTAAAAGTGGAAAGCAGAAATCCAAAAGTTCAGCCATGCAACACTTTCTGGTCGTTACCATGATTTAGCCAAATACAGGGTCATTACCTTTGCTGAAAATAAGGGTGCGAATTAATATCAAGGGCGACTTGTTACAAATGTTCTGATTAATTACAGTTTAAAATGATGTTACGCGTGCTGACCTCTATTTTTAGAGCAGCGACTGAGCTACGTAAGGTCCCCCGCAGGCTGCCGGCGAGCACCACGCTGGCCACTCCTGAGATCCAGTATGCTGCCCTGGATCAGGAGACAGAAAACATCACGTTTGAACACGTAGAAAACGCGTGTCTCTGACAGTGGAAACAGCGTGGGCAGCATAGGTCCAGCTATGGAGGAGAGCGGGCTGCCGACAGACTCTGGCACAAACCGCAGACACATTGTCTGATGAGAAAACTCAAACGCAAAATCTGTAATTAGGTGGTAATATAGTGGTGGTATCGAATTAATGTTCAAATTTTGTAATGACTTTTAAATTAGTAGACTCTACTCTTGTCACATTTTAGGACCATTTGACAAATAGATAAATTAGCCTCATGCAGTAATTTACAGCTTTTACATAGCGAATGTCTGAATCTGTGGGGAACACTTTCAATCACCGCACCTCTAATACACATGGTTTTATACGACAAGCTCAATGCATCACCAGGGGAACTTTAATTGTAAAGCACAATTTAGACACAATAAGGCAATTTGCTGACTTTATAGGCATCAAGAAAAGTAAAACAAAAAACAGTGAGACAAAGTAAAAGGAAAATACAGTAAAAGCTTTCACAAAACTAGGTAGAGCGCATAACTCTGTTAACCTTTCCTACATGAGCCTCATGCATGCCAGCCTCTCTTAAAGGGCCACCCGCTCTTAAAATGCCACAGAAATTACATTTTTCACCATTTTGGATCAGCGGATGACCAGATAAACACCAAAATTGAATCACCTATTCCTCATGTCGCCTCCCATCCATTCTGCAAATGTCATCTAAATCCGTTGAGAAATGTTTTCGTTATCCTGTTAATCAGATGAACTAACCAACAAATGAGGGTGAAAGCAGAACCTCTTTAGCGTATATAGCGGAGTAAAAAACTCGTATATTATCGTCAAGAAAGATGGAGAAAAATTATGTTGTATTAGGAGCGAATATAAAATGATTCTGAAAATCAGCAGAGGTACAGATCAAATAAAATTACAAGAAAAACACATGGGTGTTGTGAGCAGTGGTAGTCACTTTGTCTGATAATGAGAGTGACCTCACTGACTTGACCTCAGCTGCAGGGAGAAACCCTCTCCACCCTGATTATCCAGGAAATCCTCGCTGAGAAAATCCCAAACGCCGTGAACATCTGGCACGGAGTACAATCAAGCTGGCAGTTTTAGTGTTCGCTGTGGGTTTTTTTACACTTTACAGTCGGTCCACTCTCACCCTCAGCATTTCACCCTGTCCACATGAATCAGGGCACACAACGCAAACAGGCCCGTGGCGCAGTCTTGCGATGCTAATAAATGCATCATTAGTGCTCAACTTCATGGTGGGGGAGGAAAAGGCATTAGGCAAACTGGAAGAACGCTGGAGGTTAAGCAAATGAATGAATGACTTTCACACAAAATGCTACCGCTGCCAAACAGAAAACTATCTCGGGACTGCTTCCTGGTTGTTGTCTCCAAAAGTAACTGTAAGCTTACAGGACAGACTTATCAGGAGGAAAGCAGTGAAATGAGCCTCATCCTGTACTTATCTGTATTCTTATTGACTCAATAGAGTTTCATATCTGCATTCTTGGGCTTTCGGGTAGGGCTCTAATAGCAGGCTGTTTTGTGTTCTTTCATTTGCATGACAGTCAATCATTTCTAAGGGTTTGGGTACGAGCTGCACAAGTGATTTCAAAACCAAAGCAGGTATCAGGAGCAGCGTGAAGCAGTTTTCAAGCGATTTAGACGAAATGACAAAACTGCAGAGATTTTTCTACCGTACTTATGCCAAAAAACTCCAAACAGTTACTGTTATGTTACCTTTGTAGGAGAGGTGAAAATATGCACAACGTCTTGTTTTTGACTTGGACGTCTTCAACGTGTATCAGGGCCTCTCGCTTGCTGATCTTTGTGCACATCGATGTTCCAATGAAAGTCGGAAGAAATAGCAGTTCCTTGCCAGCAGCAAGGCTCAGGCCTCAAGAAAAGACTAACTTTTTACTGAGATGAGAAAAAAGGCACATTTTTGGTATCATCAATAATGTATGAATCCATACATCACCACCGAATGGGCCACCAGGACACCCAGAGTCCACTCCTGAGTCTTGCAGCTCTCTAAATGTTTACCAGAACTTCCCCTCTACCAAGCATTTGATGGCTTAAGCAGCCTCATTACAGGGACATTCACAGTCGCCCATTCAAGCACACAAACATTAGGACAAAATTGACGACGTTAACGTGTTTGCACACCACTGGGAGCAACTCGGGGACTGTGCAATTAAACTGAAACACGAGGTCAGAATGAAGAGGGGAATCAAACTACCAACCCACTTACAAACTCAGTAACACAGGTTCCCCGTCTCGCTCAGCAGTGATAATTCCCACGACGTATATAGATACTGTGGGCTGTGCTCTGAATGAGAATATTGCCTGGTTCTGTCTTTGTTATTGTTTCATGATAAATTCATAGAACGCCCAGTGACTCATTCGGAGACCGAGGAATACATGTTCCATACAACTCTATGCGAACTGAGCTTTTCAGTACATCCATACTAGTTTCCGAGTCATATCAGGGAAAGAAATAAATCCAACCTTGTTGGGCCATAGTGAGACCTTTTATTTATAACATAAAGCTCATGAGCTAAGCTAAGCAAGAGAAAAAAAAAGCGTTCAGTCCAATCTGGGAGTTGAGAGTATAACAAAAAAGCTGCTCTCATGTCGAGCAGAGTTCACACATAGGGCAGATTATCTCCAGCACAAGTACTGTATTTACGGGGAGCCAATGTCACGAGAGCCCACTCTTAAGTTCCTGCGCCGAGGCAGATTGCGCGCGGGTTTGTTTTTCGGCGTCCGCGTGCCGCGCTGACCCGCCGCGGTTGGCGAGGTGGCGGACCTGCATTGATGTTCTCCAGACCGGACACAGCTGTGTAAATATTGAGACAGGCCAAGCTGAGGCATGGCCATAAGCCATCGCTGCTACTGCATGCCCTGGCATCAGGTTGTTTGACCAGCGGCTCTATTTTCAAATCTCATGCCTCCATAATTCCCTGCCTTTCATTCTCCAGCCGCCACAGACGATAGCATCTTGGGAATTATGTTGTGATGTGTGTGTGTGTGGGTTTGTGTGTCTGTCTGTTGACACAGTCATGAGAACACAATCACTGGAGAGCTTCATACTTACACCGCAGGATTCCACTACAAAGTAGACTATTTGACTTTGGAGCACCTTTTTTGCATACATTTGCATGTTAATCACAAAACGGATTGTCTTTAAATCTCTTTGTTGCTGTTAGAAGCCTTACAATACAGAGATCATATTAATACCACTCGGGATATGCAAAAACAAGGATGTTGACACAGAAAATGTTCAGATGCACGCATTAATTAGCTTAATGAATGTGCTCGTTATCATAACCGGTTACGTTTGATATATCGTGGCGATAATGGTGGAACAGTAGGCAGCCGGGGAGCCTGTTTCTTTCTTAAAGATTCCGGGTATCGTCTAAATTGAGGCAGAGGATTTTGGAGACAGACTTTCATGAATTATTGCTGGTTTTTTTTTTTTTACAACAGGCAACTTGGGTTGATCTCCGATAATTAGGCCAACCGAGTGCATCGTGCGCAGCAGCTCACACAGCGCTGGATCCGTTTAGGAGCGCAGCGGGGGGAATGAATTGGTCTCCGTCACACCCTGTTACAAAAGGGTTCATTTTCAGCCCCCCCCCACTCCCTCCGACTTGACCAGTTGGCTTGGTGCGTCCCGTTGCACGCAGCCAGGCAGCATCTATTAGTGGTCTCAGGATGTCTGCAGAGGCACAATGAAACACCATTTCCAACTCCGCAAAGCAATTTGGATTGTGCAAGGAGAAGCGGTGGCTTTTATAGATGTTTGTTACATAAAGCAGGGAGTGACAGGAAAACAACACATACAGGCCTATTTTACTCCCCGGTCTGTCAAAGATGTGTCATGCTCGATCCTCTGCACTGTTGTCATGGCAAATGAAGACTCAAACATCTGAAGTGATGGTGCGCCTGGAATGGCAGGCTATGTGTACTGAGTCAGGCTGTTGTGTAAAAATCCCTTGATATGCCTATTATTTAGGAGGTCTAGGACCAATTTACTATATGATGGTTGGGGACAGGCACAGAACAACCTCTATTACCGATGCACTCTGCACAACACAGCTCAGATATATGTGCAGAAATGTAGCAGTGGAAAATAAAAAAACAACAACACTGGTGTCTTTTTGTTTTTTCCACAACCAAAAGTTCTTCCTCTTTTATTATTAGCACTCTAATTAGCATTTTTATTAACTGAGCTTTTGTGATTTGGATACTAATGCCATTTTGTTGCATGTGTGGGTTAAAACATCCGTATCATCTATAATAAAATCTCTGGTAAATAAAAGCACCGGCTACAGAGCACGGCAATTTTTATCGTCAAAAAGGAATATCTGTGTTCCACCGAGTTTGATCTTCTAATAAGTCTTTTTGTTGGGGAGAAAAGCATAATATGATTCAAACAGATATCAGTAGTGAGCCTTTCCTAAAACTCCATAAAAGATGAATAACTAAGCGTTGGGATTAGTTCATCCTTAAACACAAACAAACTGCGGAACAAAACGCAACTATAAAAGAGCTGCTGGGTCGCTCTGTCTCCTGCTAACAGAACTGACTGTTAGCGTGAGCAAGTTCTAGTGATTCACACATTCCCGATTCACTTAACTTAACTCGTTACTCGAGTATGAAAGCCCCATCATTCCCTAACAGTTCCCCAGACAGTTGTCCATTCTCGTCTAGTTATCCGACTGTAAGGGATCTGCAGATGACATGAGGTGGATTCAGTTAGCAGCCTGGTAGAACAGCTTGCTCTCTGACTGAGCTGTTTGCTCCCGTCGACTTCGTGAAATCACCTCGGTTGTTTACGAGAGCATTTTCCCCCCCAACGAATTGAAGTAGGTAAGCTTGGACTTAATTAACCAAACTAACCCACACGGCACCTAACAAGTTGATCAAATGATCTCAGCAACACAACCTGTTGGTTGGTCAAGCTGCTTCCTCAGGTTACTGTCGGTTTATAAGTTAGCAGCCAAAAAAAGCTCGATTACTCTGAGAAGAAAGTACTTGTAACTTACCGATTTGCAGTAACTTTTCCAACAAAGAAAACAGCGTTTTACACAGTTTGCACTGCGGCTCTATATAATCTTGATTCAAACCTGCTGGCAGCACATTGTGCAAATGTGAAGTACTTTATCAATATAACTAATTCAATTAGAACTGTGAAACAGGGCCTCAACGAGCGACAGAGAAGATCTTATAGTTCGTCCTTTTGTCGAGTTTCCACTGTTTGGAATATATTCTGACAGCGATACTCATCTGACCTGTTCTTCCTCTTGAAGTCCTACAAAGAGCATCTATGCGAGGATCAGACAGTCAGGGGAAACTGACCTTTTCGTGATGTTTTGATATGAGAATGTTAAAAAAAAAAAAAAGACCTTTTAGCAAATATATTACATCCAAGAGGTGCAAGCAAATGATGGATAGTTTAAAATATGATAAAGAACACAACTCCCTGCTTCTGTAATTTATGAAAGAGCCAGACTGCAGGCAGGACACGGAGGTCTCCTCCAGGAAGTCTGATACCTGATATAACATTTATCACACTAGATTCATCTGTAAGGCTTTGATAAAGCGGGAGGTGCATCGCACCAGATTCATAATGGCCTCAGTAGAGATCCGCTGCTTTGACGCATACTCGCAGGATAACACGCAGACACTTAAGGTCAGACTTCTCTTTTGGCAGCTACTTCAGTACGCTGTAGTGCGAGGAATCTCCCTGCTGAGGTATGTGGAGTCAAATGAGTCGCGTTCAAATGAAAAAATACTTTGGAAACGGATCCAGGGGACTAATTTTGAGCTAAATGAAGAACCTGCATGATACAAAGGATTTGAAAGAGACAAACAACATTTGTCTATCAATCTGATTTATTGAGCAGTCACGGCAAATATCCGTCAGTCAACATCCAGTCAACCACAACGCGCCGGCACAGTTTCACCTGGTGTCAGGACGATTATCGGGCTAAAAAAAACACCATCTGCGCTGGCCATTAATGGTGGCGTTGTGGTTGCAGCCGAAGTTGCAGCGGTTCTTGGGTGCCATAAAGAAAAATCATTGCAAGTTCTGCAAAACACCATCTGTCCGACGCTTCTGTTGTGAACCAACACTATAGTTTCCCCGTTGCCACAAGAGAGGATCGGCGCACCGTAATGAAAGTGACATCTCGTACCAGAGTTTATGCCTTGTTTATGCGTAAAATATACGACACAATCAGCAGATTGTAATCGTATTTCCCGGAGTGAAAGGTGACGCTACAGCTCCTAAAAACTGACCACTGGGTGTGGATGACCTTCCACAATTTGCAGGAAGCAATGCGATATGAGATCACCTTGTTTTATTGGGGTGAACTTGATAAACCATTAACATATGCTGAAATTCCATACAGGCTAGGTGGAGGCAATTAAAGCCTCTCGAGAAATGAAGCCCTAATCTATATCACATTACATCTGGGAAATAACAATCCTATTACAAAGTAACAAGTCTCATAAAACGTTATAGAGGCCTCGACAGTTTTTGAACGCTGTGACAGTCAAGTTTTTACTTTACACAGGTTCAGGGGCCGCCGATGCGATTCCCCCGGTAAACGTGCGAAGAGGAAATCATTAAATCTCCTGTTTGTCTGTCGGTCGACATGATGTGATTGCAAGCGAGCAATTTACGCCACAGATGTTTGCTGTACAACACTCCGCCTACACCTGGGAGTCATGATTAATTTATATGTGTTTGGATAAGAGCATGTATCCCAGCACGATTAATATTGCTCTTTTGCAGAATAAGATCGTATCAGTGCAAACTGAATATTCATCACCTTAATGAGCCCAGAGTCGAATCTGTATCCCACGGAAGTTGGGAGACCATTCGAATATTAGCTACAGGTTGTAAATCTCCCTCCTTCCCTCTCTCTCTCTCTAGATTCCAGATTTTGAAAACGCCAAGTCAGCCTGTGAGGTGGAAAGGGCTTCATTTAAATAATCCTTCTATAAATGGCTATATAAGCGTTATAATACATTTCGGTCTTAACACAAGCAGGGGACTACTCACGGGAGGGCTGATCGGTGTGTGTGTGTGTGTGTGTGTGTGTGTGTGTGTGTGTGTGTGTGTGTGTGTGTGTGTGTGTGTGTGTGTG
>JASSRZ010000049.1:3772961-3784592 GCA_032164315.1 Malacoctenus gilli
GTGTGTGTGTGTGTGTGTGTGTGTGTGTGTGTGTGTGTGTGTGTGTGTGTGTGTGTGTGTGTGTGTGTGTGTTACTTGTTTTTCTAGCATCGTGGGGACTTGCGATCTGACTGTGTACCACCTCCATAGGCCTTGTATTGCCGTGGGGACCTCCATAGAAATCAATAAATTTGTAGGTTAGGACTAAGTTTATGTGCATTTCACTCATAGCTTAGTTTGGAGTTTGGGTCCCACAGGATATGAATTTAAGCCAAAGCACTGTGTGCAGAAGGCAGGGAAACATGGTTATGTGCATGTGTCTCGGTGTATGTAAGCCTGCTGCCATTCACTCGTTTCATTATCGAACTACAATATATATTTAAGCATAATTATCCCCATTATTGGCTTGAGTCTATACTTGTTCACCTTCAGCCAGTACAATGTTAAACTGACTGTAATGTTATCGCATCGGGGCCCTGGCCTTTCCAGCGGCTTTAAACCCCCCTTTGTCTAAATCCCTCTGCCCATATCCCTTTGTTATACCAGCCACTAATGCGACAAACTGATTAAGCACTATTAACTTGCAAATGAGTTCTTTTGTTCTAACTTTATCCCCAATCAGCTTTGTCCATTTTAAACAACCTTTGTCCCGACTGCGGAAAGCACTGTCCTGTCGGTGATGTTTCTAAATTGTCCACTTCACGTTTCACAAGTACGTCTGCGCAAATTATACAGGAGATAGCTCAGAATGAAGCGCCGTTTTTGGCATCCGTCCATTGCGATGCAATTGAAAACGCAAATTGGACTGAAAGATCCGCGCTGCTTCACCACACAATGGCGACGACAACAGACGCAGAGGCGACGTCGGCGGATTGATCAGGCGTCCCCAGCCAGTGGATTTTCACAGAACTACAAACACAATTCTTGTGTGTCGGACAAACGCAGATGATGAAATGCATGTGGTTTGGAGTAGAAAAAAGGGCTAAAGCATGCAAAAACACTGGTCTGATGCTGTAAAAAAGCGAGAGGCACAGACAACTTCACCCAAAGGAGACTAATTTGTGAGCAACTCCCCGAAATAATCCCATAGACAAGACAGAAAAAGAGCTTTGAATGTCCCCAGGAAGTGCTGCTCATTTTTTTTTTTACTTTTTCTTTTTTCTGTGTAAAAATATCTCAACATCTTTGACAGAGTGGCTGCTGACTAAAAACTGGTTTGAGCATGCTCATATTTTGATGTATGTGATGAAACATGAACTCTTGTTACACATGTTATCTTGGACAGCCTCTAAAATATGCATGGCATCACTTCATGCACTGAACCTTTTCACAGTTAACCTGTTGTTTCCACAGTGGCTTGATGCATACAGAGAGTGTGTTTACTGAGGGGTGGGGTAACTGAGTTTTCTTTGTTCTGTGGGCTTTCTTTCTTTAATCTTTTAGGTTCAAAATAAAACCTAATATGATTCTTTTAAATGTTTTGAATGAAAAATTGTATTCATACCTGAAGCACAGGTTGCTGACCTGTGCTTCAGGAAAAGACTTGATTTATTATTTATCTAGTATTGAATACCAATATTTGCACTTCACATTTTCCCAATTGAGTCCACCGTGAGTCCATCACATCATCTGTTGCTGTGCGTGTGCAGGCTGGCAATCATGTAGGACAAGCAGATGTCCGAATATTATGAATCGAAACATCTGTTGTGGAGTTTTGACGGTTTGTTTGCAGAGCACTTGAAGCGTATTTCTATAGTCTTGAAAAATGTTGCACGGCAAACAATTTGTAATGTCGTCAAATGGTGCCGCGTTTTCCATTATCCCGGGAAAAGTGCGAGTCGGTTCCTTTTTCAAACACTGCAGTGGCTAATGCTTTGTTGGGTGCCCTATAAGGAATATGCGGTTGAATCCCTCCAAGAAACGCAGCATGTGTTTCAAGGATATAACCAGCATCGAGTTCAATGCATCGTGCAGCGGGGAACAAGCGTACTCTGAAAGCCTCGCGAGCTCTGGATCACTCTGAACTTCAGAATTGAACTAGTCAAGTGTTAAGCAGCGGGTCTTTGTCCTGACGAAAGTGGCTCGTAACAAATCAGATGTTGTCGAAAAGCCTGGGAGAGAGGTGCAATACTCTGTCCAACAAAGATCTAAATAATTAAAGGTGGAGAAAGCCACAGCATACTGCTAAGTAAAGGCTGAAACAAGGTAGCTGTCACTTACGATCATCTAAATGGATGCAAATGTCACAACTGTGCTTGTAGTTGTGAGGGAAACGCACTTGTTTGTCTCCGCCCGAGCCAATCTCGTTGAGGAAACGCTTTGGATACCAGCTCTTACCTGATATGCCCTTCATTTCGGTATGACTTCTGTCTGCTCAGCCTGAGTGGCTGCTCACTAAGTGCAATCTGTGCAGCTGTCTCGGGTTTGTTTGTTTGTCAGGGGGAAGACGTGGCATGAACACAGGCGCATCACACAATAAAGGCCCGTTTTCACGGGCTTCCTCCGATAACGGTGCGGCTTCTCCGAGCTGACTGCGCCACATCACTGGGAGGACTTGACATAATTCAGATAAGAGTGTTCTACCCGAGAGGCTAATGTTGGTGAATAACAGCTCTTCCTTTTATGACGTATTCCTCATGAACAGATATACCATAGGATGACAGGTTAATGCAACCGCGGGACGAGAGAAAATATTCTATTTTCTGCTGTACGTGCAGATGACTTGTCAAAAAACAAGGGGAAAAACAAACTGACATGGAATTGACAGTGTATGATGGCAAAGGAAATGTTACGGCAGGAAAAAAAAATTGATTCGACACGAGCTCTCAACATGCTATGACATTTATCGCTCGCTTACTGGATTGTAATAACGACATGCTGTAGTTCATGCGATTCATTGCTCGCTTGATTACTTTCTCCCAAATCAATGCATATATTTCTGTCAAACAGCAAGGTAACTCCTCATGTCGAGGTCAAAGGTGCCGCTTTTAATTTAGTCCACTTGGCGGCAAAGCGTTAAGAGGTGCGGACAGTCACCGAGTCCAGGCCCCGCTCCACCCGGGGCCACCCAAACATTCTGGCAACATTGATCTTAACGTGTTTTGGTGTGGCTGTTGTCAGTATTGATAGATGGATTTTACAGGAGCGTTCACAGATCGCCTGCAGCTTACAGGGCCAGTGCTGTTTCACAGGGACCTGGCTATGAGACCTGGTTGCATGCATGCAGGCATGACTCATTTGCTGCTGCAGGCGTTTGCTCCGGCGTACGAGTGGAGCGGTAGCATGACAAGGCAGGCACGAGGGGAAGCTACACTCAATCTGAGCCTTAACGACCACGGCTGTCTGGCTGAGGGGGCCTCTTTAAAGACTTTTTTGCCACTTTTAACAAGAATTAAAGCATATATTCTTGGTATAATGTGCCTATTCTGTATGCACCACAACAGCAAGCAAGCAGCACGTCTTCTAGCAGCTTAACGGACACTCATATTAACTCTGGAGAACTTATTCCATGCCAGGGAACATTAATTTACCATGGGGACCAGATGAATAGAGGTAAGTGCCTTCTTTCTGAGAAACATTTTCAAAGAGCAGTGGCACCTCGGGTTTTTCAGGGCCCAGTCTCACAGGATCTGAAATGCCTTTCAAAAATGGGTAAATATGGAAATTAAGTGGCTCATTCTATTATTGTAGCACGGCACACGATTACAGTCAACTGAAGCAGAATTATCAGTCAGTCATTAACTAAGTGATACAACAGGTTTTCTTTCAGTCAGATGCTAGTGGTCATTTAATATGTAAAAGCATTAAAGTCCCGATAGTTATGTGGATATGTCTTTGAAATTATACGATCGAGCCGTTGAGTTTGTGGTGCAACACAAGAGAAAAATGGCCGAGATTTCAAATGTCTTCAGGCCGAATAATAACAGACACATAAAGACCATCCCAGATGCAGATGATAGGACAATCCAGAAAGTGGTTCAGCACATTATTACTAAACAAAACATAGAATTATGAATGAAGTTGTTTGGCTGAAGTGTGATCGTCTATTGAGCTAACAGGGATTCTTAAGACTCTGAATTGGTTGGTGGTTTTTTGAATCATGTTGTTTCCCTTACGAGTTCAAACATTGAGATTATTCAAACTTTCAGGACACAGTGTCAGAAGTGACCCTCTTGATCATCTAGTGCTGTGACCATCACCGGCAGCAGCACCTTCTGTCGGGCTCCGTGAAGCCCCGGAGCCTCTCAGGATCAAATTGGTTTGGCTTTATGTTTTCCAGGCGACATATTTCAGATATTTCAAGGACCTGGAATTAATTTTGGAGCCGAGTGTGAAAATTTAATTAGGTAATGATTTGGAATTAAAGTCGTCTGATCTAACTTGAGATAATTTATTTTTCAACACGATTCATTTTAATCCAATTAAATTTAGCTTGATCTATTTCAATTGAGTTTGATTTACTTCAATTCATTAAATTTGATTAGGGTTAAGGTGTGGGAGTTAAGTGAGGAGCTGATATCCATCAAAGCAGTGCGATACAAGTTTGGGTTCGTGAAAGCATCTGTGACTATTTACATATAAGCAGGGTGGTTAAAAATGTGAAGAATGTCTGACGCCGCACGGCGTGCTGCGTGACACACGGTATCTTGACTGGACCTTACAGGGGACCTCTCGAGTGTAGATAAGCCGCTCATACGGAAACGCGGCGCAATCTTTCATCACGCTAAATGCTGAGAATAACACTATGAATTTCAAAGTGTCCTGTCCTGTGAGTAAGAGCAGGTTAATAGATGAGACATAGGGCACGGGGTTTTATCGTCTTCAGAGATAATGCTCGCTGAAGTCAGCACACAGCATATGTTGCTCAAACATTATCGTCCAGGGAGGACAGAAAAAAAGTGCTACTGAGGTCAATACACTGATCAAATGAGAAAGGCCACCAGCTGGCCAAAGGACACATTAGTCAGGAGACATTAAATGCAAAGACCGTATTTTAGTCTGAGCCTCAGGAGTGGCCATTTATTGCAAATGCTTATACAATTAAATTTATCAGAAATAAAGTGCTCTTTAGTGCTTTCAAGGAACAGCGGCAAGGAATCTGCTGTAAGATCGGATCCACGGACCACACGAACAAGAGCTGCGGAATATATAAATCAGGAATAACTGGAGACAAACAGACAGAAGCTTCAACACATGCCAAAGACATGGGGGGTGGTGAAGGGAGCACGACTGCTACAGTTAGCATGAAGGGGACCAGGAGAGTAATGGTGGAGCATCGTATTGTCCTGACCAAGCAGCTTACATGGATAACTCAATCTAAAGAGAAAAAAAAAACCAAAAAATAAATCTGCTGATGTAACGTCTCGTCAAGTCCAGACCGATTTAATGTCATGCTAATTAGCCCTGATGCTAATGTATTCATCTGAGAATTGATCCGTTTTCAAGGCAAAGAATTGTGTTCACATTTAAGGGCTGAAAACATAACATATTTTGGGGTTTTTTCCCAGGTGAGGGCTCGGGTTAACTTACAGAAGGAATTCATTTCCAATCGCAGAGGTTCAGATTTCCTGCCAGTGCTCATACAACAAATCTCGTAACCTCACTGAAGGTGCACACAAACAGAGGAGATCTACATCCTCAGAGGGTTCACATCCTTATGATGCTGCTTTGAACTTTACAATCAGCTGAGCAGACACGATTAAAGCAAACAGACATGTGCTGGTGCGTCGCATCAGCTGAAGCAAACAAGTATTTGAAAGTATTTCCAGTCGGATTCAAAGGTGTTGACACACTGAGGAAGCAATGAGAAATAATTCCATTGTCTTCAGTTGATGCAGATTCTCATGACGTTCGTCAGAGTGCAATGAAGCTGTTACATCGCCATCAACAAAAAGATACAAAGATTCCTTTGAACAAGCCAGTAATTAAAAAAAACCTGTGCACGCAAATCGAGAACCAACAAAAGCACAATCAAAAATGGGTTCAGAGTTTGAAAAATCGTAACTTGGTTTTATACGTTTCTGTGATAATATGTGCTGATGTGCAGTGACCTACCTGCACGCTGCGTATGTGAGAGTAAATCCTAATAATGACTGCGTATCATGGCATGCTCATAAACATGGCATGAAGCGAGGGGGAAAATGTGAGTGATGGATGTTGTTCAAGGACATATCCATGATCATCGAGACATAATGCCCTCAGTACTTCAAATAATCTCTTCTATTAGTGTAGTCATATGGCTGGAGCGTGTACAGTCATGGATCTTTAACTCAGGCTATAGTAGGTTTAGCCCTTTCTCTCTCTCCCCCCTCCTATATAGCTGGCCATTGCCTTGAGCTCAGCATGATCTCTGCCTCTATTGTCTCTTGGTATCAGCGGTCAAAGCCAACATCATGCAGAGGTTGGAAAGGTCAGCAAAGCAACCACTGAGGCTACAAAGCCCGAGCACCTTTGTTTTATGCAACACGGTTTCCCCTGAAAGCCAACAGATGTTTTATGTTTGGAAAAGAGAGGAATTAATTGATCCAAGCCAGAAGAAGTTTCCCCAAATGCTGGCCTGATAATAGGGGACCCGTCATCATTAGGATTGATGGCACCAATTTATTATTAATGATTCGTAAAATGAGATCCAGTAGACCCCATTTTAAATACATTTTCCATTACGGAGGAGCTGACAAGCAACACTGCTGATTTCACCACCAAAGCCCTTCGCTGTCTCTCCTTCTCCCTCTGAAATACAGTATCTCTACCTCAGCCAGGGCAATGTCTCACTTTGGTGATGCTTGGATTGTCCCAAATTGAAAAGCATTTGTTTTAAAGTGGGGAGGTGAATTTCAAGCCTTGTCACGGGCACCGCGATAGGAAGGTGTTTTATTTTGTTTTAAAGCGCGACGAGCAGCCTTACACTGGATCCTAACAGGTATTCTCTTGCCCAGAAATGTCCTCAGATGGCCCGAAAGCCCACAGCCATCAGCTGCGATTTGATACTCCGTCAATCAGTGTCGTCGTTACAACTCCTGTGGGGATCCAGATGCTGAGATGTTCCATCATCGTGTCCAGTCATTTCTGTGGCTTATCAACAAGGATGTATTTTTCCTTTGGGTTTAAAAAAAAACGCAAAACAAAACAAGAAGAGATGGAAACTGGACCAAAATTACCGAAGTAATAAAGTAGTGGGAGTAGATTAGTCCCTGCACTGCTGTGAGTCACCAACATCTGGCTCAAATGTTTGCCCGATTGCATCAAAAAGGTCTCGCTTGCCAGCTTGGATGTAATTGCAATTTGAACGGACTCAAAATTAGGGTCAGACAACCTCCCTAAAACTTGCTGAGACATTGCAGCTGATTTGAATACAGACGGTATTTAAACTGCCTGTGGGGCCACAATAAATTATTACACAGCCTCCCAAACTAGACATCTACCTTCTTACAGTAGATAAAGCTTCCACTCCAAAAATACCATTAGCAACGCCTAGAGTGTGCTTAATAATTGATGACTTGAGCATCCATGATAATTAAGAGTTAAGTGAGCGTGTGCAACAGCATGTGTGTGCACTCGAAGGCCCCGTGAATGTGTGCGGCGATCATCTTTGTATCTGTATCCACAGTTGGAGTTTGCGTGCGTGTTGCACTCCCGTGGAATTGGTGGAGATTCCCGTTGAGCTGTGAAAACAGCACTGTAGCATCCTGGTGGCTTGCCACTCATCCTGCTTTACACTCATGCTGATGTAAGGGGAGTTCTAGGAAGCCATTACTCCAAATGACTCTCATTTTCCCGGCAATGTGCGGGCTGCAGTGGAGAGGCTGTCTTCCTGCGCTTTAAGCAGAGATGTATAATTTTTTGAATGCCGCCGTTCTCTCTCCAGCAGCGTCAAGTTTACAGCAACGGCTGTGAAATCCTTTTCACATGCAAATGAAATGGAGGGCTTCACGTAAGTAAGAGCTGGAATACCTCACTTAGAAGGACACATATGTTGTTGCAGGATGACGTCGGCTTATTAGCTCTGATGCCGTGAGCTAATCCTTTAGCGCAACGTGTCACCAAACGATAAGTTTGTTTGATTCTGCAGACACAGTCGAAATTACTTGTGCCACATGACGCTTCAAATGTGCTTGTTAAATATTCCTGCCACTGATTAGAGACATGAGTCTATGAAAGCTCTTGTTTTACTGAAGGCAAATCACTTTTCTCCCAGGTATAATCATCGAATTAATGAACTTGCCAATCACACTTTGCAGGTGACTGTTAATGACTTCCTGTGCCACCAACACACCGCCTACACAGATTGGAATTGCGAGCAGCTCACACCCAAAGATTAATACACTGAGGTCCTGCAATCGGTTGTTTATATTGAAGGTAGAGTCAGGAGGAACTAGCTGAACCTATTCTAATGTTATTGTTTCTTATATATAGATCAGTCACGCATAAACACAATTCGCGAGGACGTACCACACAAACAGTTATGTCTCACATATTATTGAATTTCATTGCAGTTGAGAAAAGTTCGTATATCCACAGGGAAAAAAGCCAGTTAAAAAATTAGCCACCATTCCTTCATCATCTGCCTATCCTATTTGTCTGCTTCTTGTTGCCCCCCCCACCCCCATTCCCAACACACACACACACACACACAGCTGAAGCATGGGATGTAAATGCATGAGAAGTCCAGATGTCGCTGAGTCACTGCGTCACTTCGGCTCACTGTGTAGGAAGCTGGTTAACAGCAGCTAGCCGTGTTCACACCGCAGCTGTCCCACAGTTTCCATTGTAATTCCAGAGTAGGCCTGCTTTGTTTGAACCTAATCGCGCCGTCCCCGAGTGAGCCCGGAGCAGCCATAACCCAACTCCCACTGCAACAGGGCAGAGATAAAAACCAACGCTCGCTGCACTCCGGTGACATCCAACTGTATTTAAAACACCATGCGCGAGGAATAATCTGTTGAATAATACAGCACAAAGTGTGTAGCTATCAGCTCTTGTGGGCAATTGAGTGTTTCCTGCTTTGTTAGCGGAGCACTCCCATGAAAAATAATGAAAAATGAATAAAGAAAAAAAAATTGAGTTTCAGCCTGGAATTACAAAATTATCCCCTTTACATTGAAAACAGAGGGGCAAAAAGAATTCGATGAAATTGATCGCTGCTGTGAGAACTTTTCAGGGCAGGGAAATCTTTCCAGACGGTACTTTCATAAGCCGTGAAGGACTGATGAGCCCTCAGACTCATGAATCTCTCGCTCGAACCAGCTTCTCTGGGCTGCGTTTCATTATCCGACAGAAAGCGCGCGCGCACCCACCGACGCTCCCGCTTATATGCGTTTCTCACCCTGGGCTGTTTTCAGCCAAAACACTCGGTAAGTAATAAATGACTGACGGATTTGAGGCAGGAGCCACATCAAACTCACATCACGTACAGATGTGTTATTGTTATTCCTCGCGTTGTGACAGGAAACAGCTTTTTTTTTTTTTTTTTTTAACTGGAGCTATTTCAGTAGCACAGACCTCACACACAAACACACGCACACACAAATGCGCAGATGCTTAAAATAAAACACTTAGGTTTTGTGCCAAACTACTTTGCATACCAAATTAGTGGGATTACCATATCAAGGCAATTAAGACCATAGTTCACTCAAAGGTAGACAGGAGGGAAAAAAAAAAAATCGAGTAGCTTTCGCAGTGCCCTACAAACAAACGGTGTCCATCACGCTCGCATTCAAACAAGTGCCTGGAATTAATGTGTTAATGCTCCTTGACTGCATTCTGACACACCGAGGTTTCCCTCGAGTTTCCACCTGACTCACACAGATCCTGCCGGGACCGGTTCCACGGCTGCCTCCTCCGGAGATTTTTCCAAGACTTTGTGGCATCGATTTAATGAGATACTGAAACATCTTTAATTTTGTAGTCAATTCTGACAGGTTGCTGGTTTTTTTTGGAAGGGGGTGGGGGGCCTTTCGTCTTCATTTGCAACAAATCCAAGAGGAGCGTCGATGGACGACGATTTAGTGACTGCGGAGGTCATTTGAGTACATCATGTTGAACAAACCAGCCTGAGACTGTATGAGCTTTGCGACATGGCACCTCTTCATGCTCAAAAGAGCCATTAAAAGACGAGCACTTTGTGGTCGTAATGGGATGGAAATTATTAGCAAAAGTACTTAGGTAGGCTGTAGAATTTAATTGGTGCTCAGATGGTCCTGAGGAGCCCAAAGAGTCTTCGCGTCCCTCCAGCAGCGGTCAGGACGGATCCAGCTAAATTCTCACTTTTCCATCTGAAGGAATGACGATGATGTCTTTCTGGCTTCGAGTGGAACACACGTTTGTCTTGAAACCAACTCGGAATTGCGGGATAACTGCAACACGTTATAACATGCATCAGATCAGCCATGATATTCATGACTTTGCCATCATTTTCCATCACCCGGTTCTGGTAAGCATGTGTTGTACCATAGCCTCATTTTTATGCTCCCAGCTGCCAGGAAGGGGGACCTGGTGTGGTGGTGGTCTGCTCCTGCAGCCCACCACCTGCTCCGGGATTAGACGCGCTGTGCATTCAGAGATGTGTTTTGCACACCTTGGCTGTGACAAGCAGTCATTTGAGTTATTGTTGTCTTTCATGAGCTGCAGTTCCAGGCCCCGGCCGCCTGTGCTGTGTGGATTGTTTGTCGCTTCGTCCTTTGTTGTTGTTCTCTCTATTCACGATCCCCCCGAGGCAGATGGTCACCCCCGAGTTTGTTTTATGGTCAAATCATTCTTATTTTCAATTTTTTTCCCCCAGACTGTAAAATTGGTATAGACAACATGCACAGAGCAGCCAAAACATTGCGACCACCTGCTTGATATTTTTCTTGTGTGTTCCAGCATCTTTCTGTCTGAGCCAACATCAACCTCCACAGCGACTGGAGCTCCAGTGACAGCGTTGGATGGACCCCCAGAGTACAGCCTTCAAAATCAGACCCTCGATAGACATCAACCACTGTCGACCAGGAAGGCCAGTTTGGAGAAAATCTGACCCGATTGTCAGAAATTTGCCCCTTGTCAAATTATTACACTTCGCCAATTTTTCAGCTTCAAACAAACCAACTCTCAGGGAAGAAGTTCACTTGCTGTCTGATGTTCCACCCTGATAATCAGTGTTATTCACTTCACCTGTCACTCACCGGGGCGATATAAATAAAAATTGAAGTGTGTTGAAACTGACTGTTACACGAGCTCGAATCAGTCTAGACATTCTCCTCTGATTCCTGCCACCAGCAAAGCATTTTCAGCCGGAGAACTTCTGCTTACTGGATGTTGTTTTCGCTGTAACTCCCCAGAGATAGCTGTGCCTGAAAATCCCAGTAGATCAGCAGTTTCTGAGACACTCAAACGAGCTCGTCTGTGACCGACAACACTCTCAGGCTTTCTTAAATCCCTGTACTTCACAGTTGTGTTGCTCAGTTTAAACTTCAGCCAGACAGCTTGGCCTCGTTCACATCTGTAATGCATCAGTCCTCGTGATTGGCTGGGAAGATATTAGCTTCTAAAGAGGCGATTGAAGCTGATAAAGTGGCCGGGCACACAGTCTTAAATATTTACTTACTTACACACACACACACACACACACACACACACACACACACACACACACACACACACACACACACACACACA
>JASSRZ010000049.1:3790693-3801585 GCA_032164315.1 Malacoctenus gilli
CACACACACACACACACACACACACACACACACACACACACACACACACACACACACACACACACACACACTACAGACAACATTACAGATACTACAACTACTAGTATCACTACCTCTCCTACGATGACAATCCCCACTAGCACTCCGATAACTTCCAGCAGTTTACCACTATTACAGCTATTACTACCACCGATTCAACAACTACTACTTCTGAAACTACCACTCATATATCCCTTTCTACTTGCAACACTTCAATTACTCATCGCTTCCCATGATAACAACTAACAGCTACTAATGCTATTGCCACAACTACCACAACTACACCTAGTACCACTAATACTACTAAGAAAGTGAGGTTTCGGTTGGAAAGCTTGTACGTTTCATAATTTGTCATTTATAAGTTGAAGTATTATAGGACAAGTCTAAAAAAGGAAACTAATCACAATTTGAACACCCCTTTAAAAAAAAACCACCAATAAACAACCTGAAAGGAAACTAATAACCAATTAAAATTTAACAGAGTCAAATTAAAAGGATACTAAAAGTGTAATAACAACAATAAAGTAAAAATGTTGTTAAATGCCTAATCAGATGTTAATACTTAGTTAGTTCTAATTAAAGTAGTAAAGATCTAAATGTAGAACTTGTAATGCTGTGTTTTTATGACGTGGTGTAACGACTTTAATTAAAGTGAAACGTCCTGGTTCTGCTAACAGCCCTCTTGAACCTAAACTGTGTGGTGGGCGCGGACCCCATCAGAAAACGTGGATCAGATCCCAAACCGGGTTTTTAAAGAGGGTCACTTGCAGAGCAGTTCACCAAATTGCACTCCCGCTTTGTTTCCCTTTACGACCCAACTGTTAGTGCCGCAGCAATCCAACATATGTCGCGCTGAATTTTCGCCGACGCACTTGGAGCTTTGAATAAAAAGCAAACACTTGTCTGCCATTACTGGCGAACTGTGAGCTCCATCATAACGCTTTAGACGTTTCACTCCAAAACCTTTTTCAACCTCAGTCGGACACGCTTGCGCTTCGCCACCGACGACGGTGATTCAAGGGTCCCAATTATTGCAACATCGCAGGCCAAACAACACAACAGCAATCGTGGGACCATAAAAGTGGAGCAGCTAAACTGGATTCGGCAATCATTCATGAATAAAGTATATTATTTACACCTGTGGGTTTTTTTCCCCTGTCTGCAACATGTTAGGATATCCTCTGGGCTGTGCGAACAGATGGAGGCCCGGTGTATTCGGTGCAGCTGGTGTTTTGGTGTGAAACCAAATTATATGAATTGGGCAATAAAATGGTGGAAAAAGTTAATACAATGGAAAGAGTTTGCTCGTATGAATGTTTTAAATCAACAGTAAAACCTTAATTTTTCTATAAAAAAGAGAAAAGGTAGCAGGTACGTTTACAATTAAGTCTCGTTTTTCTTTAATGAGAGCTATAAGAAGCAATGATTCATTTATGCTCCGCCTCAGAGTTCTCATTAGAGTAGGGGTCTCGGGAACATGTGACCCGTTTCATATCCCACCTTTACATGATGTTCTTCCGTGTGATTCTTTATGCATGAGCTGACCACGGAAATCACATTCAGATTGCTGTGACACAGTCTTGAATAAATTAAAGAAATGGAGAAACACAAAAAAAGTATTAATGTACATCCTCTATGCAGGGAGGAAGAGGACTGAAACACCTGCTCAGCTGTGACCGGGCGCTGATCCCGGCCTACGGTGTATAATAGACGCTTTACGATGGCGCCGCAATTCTCCAGCTGATTTGTAGCTGTCATGTTCTTCCACTAGAAGAGAGCCAACTGTCGAAGGTCAGTGGATTTAGATGTTTTCAGTCATGCAGCATTTGAACAGTGTCATCGCCACGTCGTACATGCAACCGAACGCACCGGGTGGGTCCTGAAGTTATTGTTTAGGTGACATGAAGGTGCAAAACCTTGAGCAGGAAGTAAAAACAGAGAGGCCGATGAGAAAGCAGGAAGTGAAAGATCCAGTACAAAGGGACAAACTTATCAAACAAGACAAGCCTGACAAGCAGAACAAGAAAAAACACAACTGATTATGTCACACAGCCACTGTCAATATAAACTAAGCTTTAAAAATAAGTCTTTTGTTGTCTGATTGAGGCATAATTAAAAATGATTGGTCATTTTTTCCCCAATGAAAATGACAATGAAGTCCACCTTTTACCACAAGTTTCTAATGCAGCCACATTACCACCATTTAAGCCAGACGAGTAAGTAATAAGGCTTTAATGAAGGACGTTATTTAAAGTCGTATAAAACACCGACTGAAGCCGCTGCCTGCTCTCAGGTGGTCCAAAATAATCATCCCAGTTCAAAGACAACTAAAAGGAGAAACTTTCCAAAAATTCAAGCAGATCTTGCAAAGGTTTGTTCTTTTGGTATGTTTGAGAGTGGATGTGTTTGGCTTCACTATAATGCTTGGCTCCACCCTTTTTTAGAGGGAGCTGAGTGGGGGTTTAGGGGCAAATAACAAGAGTTTCTTGGTGTTGGCTTTAGATGATGCAAAGAGTGCAATCATCTCCAATATAAAGAATATAAACCAGGATAATCTTTAAAGCTACAACTCAAACCTCTAAAGTAACTTCAGTTAGCCGACAGAAAACAAACTTCTATTTCTAAACTCCACATTTGAGGTGAGGCGCATCCTCTTCCACCGCAGGAGCAAGAAGAATAGCTGGTTATTTCACGGAGGGAGACCTCATGACACACTCAACAGCAACGACCGGTGTTTGAGAACACTTAAGTTATTTAATCACGTCGGCCCCCTTCGCGCCCTCGGCAACTTGCGATCTATTGAAAACACTTTTCGGTTCAAAGTGTGTGTCATTAGATGCGTTATTTAAAACCACATTACATTTTATGGGACCCCGATGAGCTTTAAATCCAACTCACAAACATCCTATTGAATTTAATGCATTAATACATGATTAAGCCGATGCCCCTTCTCAGTTATTAGTCAAAGGCGGACTGGAGAGACTTTGCACACGTGTGGGATCTGAATTGCAGTATAAATTCACGAATAATCAGAGGCTAAGTATGTAGAACTGACCAATTCATATTTTCCTTGGGCTCCTAAGTGTCTAATAATTCTATTAACAATTGTGAGCTGCTGCATCTCTGTATCTCATACGAAGCGGCTGAAAAGATAAACTACAGTTTAAGAAAAAAGCTCATGGGGAACATGAAAAAGAGTTCAGACAAAAGGAGGAATAATAGCAAAAAAAAGCTGATTTTCTACCTCCTGTTAGGGGCTTGATAGACAATAAAATCGCCAATCTTCCTCGAAAAAACCTTTTTCATGGTCCCTAAAGCAAGAACTACTCATATACCCATGTGGCCAAAGTGGTTTAAATAGACCGTCTGATATTCAAATTGTTGGAGCAGCGAGTCTCAAGATGTGAGCCAGGTACTGCAGGCAGGTGGGCTGAAGGAGGTCATACACAGCAACACATCAGAAAGTTTTCATTACTGCTCTTTGATATGGAGTTTCCAATTAATACCAGTCTCATAGAATACATACACTCTCGTCTGTTTTTTTTCTTAAAGCTGGTTATGCAGTGTTGCAACTCCTCTGTAAGGAAAGTAGCTATTGGCTGTCCTCAAAGTCGCTAAAAGTCGCGAAATGACATCATCAACTAAATAGCAAAATTCACCACGTGTATCATGTAATGTTTAGACATGTCTGGTTTCACTGAGAGGGACACACACTGTGGACGAGCTGAATCAGTGACTGAGTGAAATTCAATTATTGATTTTATTGCAGCGATTTGTTGGAGAAGAAGAGTTTTATATTTAGTTCTTGCCCTGCTTCAACCAGCGGCGACTTCACGCATGCGTCAATCTTTGCAGTCTGGATGCGCGGGAGTGCCCGTCTGCTCTGACAGCAGCTGTGAGGGGCTGCTGTGAGGGCTGGGCTGCCTGTGAGTGCCTACGTGCCTCCACCTCCAAAAGTCTCCAAAAACACCCCAAAAAGTCGCTAAATTTGTTGCAAGTTTTATCCTTGAGTTTTCGAACCGCTGCATTTAAGCATCCCACTACTGGGTCAAAAGGGTAAGAAAAGAAATGCACCGGGGAGGCACGCTGGTCCCCTCTCTACAGCAGAGCGACACTCTCCAAGCCCCCCCTTGGACATTAATTCATGTTGCAGACTGCCAGCGAGCAGCCAAACTGGGAAAGCGCTGGCCAGTCCCAGGAGCACATGGCTCAGGTGGAAATGGGACTTGGAGGGGGCGAAAATTCCTCCCGCATCTCATGGCTGCGGCCAAGAAGCTTTCCACCTGCAGCCCGGACATGCATCAAGCCGGTGAAACACTTCTGGGACAAAACCCTGCTGGCAGCAGGGATCAATCAGAGGAGCGCTCACTTTCCTCCCAGCTTCATTTAGGGAAAGAATTCATTTCCAATTACAGGATAATGTGGCACAAATAGGTTAATAGTTTCGGTTCGTAAAATTGAAAATACCTGCAAATACATACTAATTTGTTATCAGTTGATTAGTTTCAAAAGTGGAATGAAAAGCAATTACATTTGGAGGTTTTTCCATCAAAATTATTCCTCAATAAAATGAAAATTTAAACAATCAACGTGTCAAACGCAAAGCCATGAGAAAGTGGGGGAAAAAAAGGCTCCAACCCATTTCTGAAAGAGGCACAATGTCTCCGTTTCTCCGTATTGTGTCGCATTATCCGAATCCTGCAGATCTGAGAGAATTCCTGCTAATGCTCCTGCATAATGAGCACCACAGGAAAAGCTCTCGTGTAGGTGATGGCGGCGCTGGAATGCTGGCGAGACTGCATGTTCTGCATTTGTCCCGCGCGCCCCTCGCCGCGCTCGCTGCTCCTAAATGAGGCGTCTGAAGACATTAAATAAACATCGTTTCCGCAGTTAGTTATTTTGAAGAGAATATTTTTGCAGCGAGCGCTTTATCGCGTGCGGCGAAACGCGTCTGCAAAATTTGAATTTCAGATCAGCCGCCTTTGAAGAGGGGGGGGGGGGGATGAAAAAGAATCCTCTTACGTTTGAAAGAAATGGATATGTCCTAGTGGGGACTCTGTGGTGCTGCCAAGTGATTTTCTGTGGTCAGACAACAACTGTGGGTCAAACAGGTACCACACACACACAGACAGCGCGTGTGCTCCCGGGGTGGAGAATAATTACAGAATCGTAAGCTTCCATGTATGTTAGCGTGCGGGCAGATTGAAGCGGTGACGGGTGGAGATCGAGCATGGGCTTTCTTAGGCGGGGAAAGTTACCGTGCGAATGGAGAGAGCGGACACTTCTTGATCTGATCGTGCTCCCGCCTAATGGAGCCTGTTCCAAACGTGGCCCCCGAATGAAAGCAAGATTAAAGCTTTGATAGAAACATTTCTGCGGCGGTCGGCACGGCCCCGCCCGCCTCCCTTCTGACAAGATTACAGTGGCTTGCGCAGGTAGAAGGGTTCTCCCCGGGACAAGGGTCACTTTGTGTACTGCGCCCCTCCGGTTCTCTCTGCGTGCGCGGCAGCCGAGATGAGGAAGAGAGGGACAACGGGGGTGTTTCTCGGGGTATATTGCAGCTTCAAGTATCTGACTTTGTCACTCCGCTGTAGGGGGGAGTACTGTCAGGTTAGAAGATAAAGAAAACCTCATTTCCGGTATAAAATTGCCGTATCTAAATTAAAAAGGTAACACTTTTGGACCAAAATAAAAGAAAGATAAAGCCTAAAGTGAAAATTAAAGATCCGAGTCTTCAAATTACATGTCTGATGATACAATAGGCAGTTAATAACATGTTCAGGATTACTGGACTGGATTGTGAATCATAAAAGACTGCATTTCTTCCTTTTTTTCCCCCCACTCTTCCTCAGAGAAAGAAGGCCACTCCTGACCTGAGATGTTCCAGGGAAGATTTAGAGCCGGTGGAGGAACGGTGCGTGAGAGAACATAATAATTAGTGGCTAAAATGTCACCGTCACCAAGGAGCGACTGATTTAGCATGCAGACATCATGTCCCGCTCGCACTCTCGTTGAGACGGAGGCGAGAAAAAAAGGAAGAAAAAACAACGCTGGATATGAGATCGCTCGCTGAGAGAGAGCAGACAGAAACAATCACGGACAAAAACAACGTCTAAAGGGGATGTGACCCCCGTACGCCCCTCCCCCGGGAGCTTCCACAGCCTCCCACAGGGCTCCAGTCTGCAGGCATGGCTGCACTTTGCCCGTCCTCCGGGGCCCCTCCCCCTGCTGCCGCCCACCGGAGGCTCCCACAACAATCAGCCTGCGGCCCGTTTACAGTCGGATCCCCCCCGTGACAACAAAAAAGTTGAATAATTCAATGTTATCAGTGTAACGTGTCGTGTTCTCCATTGGTCGTGATTGAAGTGAGGACTTAATGTCGGGCTTGCGAGGCGTGTGGCCCGTGTGCAGAGGAGTGTTGTGGAGTGCTATCAAACAGCACGGCTCAGCAGAATAAACTGCACTCAGGTTTCCGCACCGAGCTCTCATGATTAGATTCTCTAAGGGCTTCAGCAAAGATAACACTTGTGAAGATAAGCATTTGCATGGAGGGATATGTATTTGCATGGGGGGGGGGGTGTATAGACGGAGAGCAGCATGAGAAGCTGGGTGGTGGGGATGTATGTGCGTGTGTGTGTGTTTGTGTGTGTTTGTGCATGAGGGGGGAGGTGAAGGAGGGTCAAACACCTCACCGGTGAGCGTATAATGTTGTTGTCAAGGCCAGGGACACATCCACAGAGCTTGGTGAGGATGAAGGCTGACGCCTCTCTCCCACCATTTCTAAGCTGATTATTTCCTCTTCAGCGTTGAACCCTTCCCGTGTGCCGGGTGAACTCGCGCCGACACACAAACGCCAGACCGAAGACAACACCGTTAATCTGCAGAAGGTTAAAACGTCGCACTTGATAATGAACAGAACCGCATCCGCCGTCTGCCACCGGGGTCCCGCGCAGGCGCTCGGTGACATTGCGCCTCCGGGCTGGATGAATCCTGGAGTCGCATCGCGTGAAGCTGCTACAATCTGAGACTATCAGAGGGACCGTTTCCACTGTGGCAATCAGCTGAGGCAGCGAGGCGCCATTCACTACCCATAATAAAGCTGTGACAAGGGGGGGAAAAAAAGCAAGAGACACGGTTACTTTTTTACTCAAAAATTATTCCTCAAACTGGCACACTGTCCTGTGCCTTTACCGCCTTGCACCCATTGTAGCAAAGATGGCTCCCATGATGCTCCTCAGGGTAAACTGTGTATAGAAGCGACGTTGATGTTAGGACGGAATAGCTTTTACTCGCTGGATCGTTACGCGGGGAACAGATAGCCACACAGAGCTGCAGCTGTATAGATTTTCCAGTGAAAACATTTGTGCATCACAATGCTGTGAAACGCTACGGCCTGTTCGGTTTAACAAGAGAGAAGCTGCACCGACCCTTTTTTTTTCTCCTATTGCCCCAAAAGATTTAATACTTCTTTTCAGCGATTCTCTCAGAGCTCTGTGACCATTGTTGACAAGTAATTTATGTTCTCAAACTGGCAAGTGGCACCCCCGCCCCCCCCCACCCCCCTTCTTCTGCTGAATAACACTGTGGGAAAATGGTGTCCATTAGCTGCACAATCAGAAGGGAATGCAAAGTTCGCACAACTGTGGGAATTTCTCTGTGCTAATGCATTTTATCACTTTTAGGTGGAGCACTGGGGGAATAGAGAAAGAGGGGGGGGGGCAGAGAGAGAGACAGAGACAGAGAAAAGGGGAAAGAACGACTCGAGGAAGGATTAATCAACAGATCCAGACATCGATAGAGACAAACCCAAACTAGAACGTCAGACAGACTGAGTGTAACTCTGTTCATAGACGGATAACGGATGAACAAGTAAGAAGAGTAAAATGCGATAGGCTGAAAATATCTGTGCATAAACTGTGATCAGCCTTCAGCTCTACAGGGATCGGACGGCCGAGTCATCATTGTCCCCAAGGGGCCCGAGGCCCCTCTCTTGAGTAAAGGAGTTTTCTGCTGCATCCATTTATTTATTTATCTGCTTAACCTTCATGACGCAAAGAGGGAACACAGTTTGGCAAGAAGTTACACAGAAGTTGGACACGTTAAGAAAAAAAAAAAACTCGCCATGCTCACAGAGAGGAGTGACCGGCTCAGTTCAGGTGGGAGAAATTATCCAACGGTGGGAAACAACCAAATGCTTTGCTTCCTTTTAGGAGTTACCTGGCAACAGCTTCTCTATCAGCAGAAAAAGGACCATGTTTCATAAAAAAGCAGCTCCGTCTCCGTCTGGTAACACAGCTTGGAAGACACAGTGCTCTCAGTGCCCCCCCACACTGCTGCCTGAGCACTTGTCTCCCAGCGAGGGACCAGAGTTAGGAAGCATTTGGCTGCAGAGCTCCCACAGGAGCCGTTCATTTCTGAAGTCCTAACCAGCAGAGTGCTCTAAGTTGACCACGAGATAACTTTAAACCTAATCATGCTGAAAGTCAAAGGCAGACCCTCCTTCCCTACCACACTTCTGGTGACCCTCCTCTCTGGAAAAAAAAGAACTCCACAGGACCTTCGGGCAACTATTTATTAATCACGAGCCTGTTGGATTGTCTCTTTCCCCGTGCAGGATCTTTGGAACTGACGGTAAAAGAGATACGAAGTGGACTCGTGCATGCTCCAGCAGCTCGGGCGGCCACGGCTGGTACATCTACACTCCACGCCTCCACGGCAAGGCCCCGAGGCGGCACTGTTAGCGGCAAATTGACAAAGCAACTCGATGTGACAGGGGGAGTCATAAAATTGCATTTTGTAGGATCAGTGTTTTCTCCTCCTCTGTTGTCCCTCAGCACTTCGGAAAAAATTTGATCGTATCGCGGTTTAAGCTGATCTGATTTCAACTGGATCCACGTTACCCGCTTGTTGAGTTAAGATGGAAGAGGGAGAAGCCCGCAGCCTCTGGGGAAGGAGCATGTAGATGTGATGTGGTTGTAGTCACTGCAGTACAACACACTCCCTTGTCTCGTCTTTGACAAATGCACATCGCCTTTATGAGTCTGTGACTCTAAGACATATCATCGGGGTTGATGTTATTATCAGAAGCCTCGTTTCAGGGAAATTGTTGCTTTCAGGTACATTTTCTCTTCTTTTTTTTCCACAGCTATCATCAAGTGAGGTGATGACAGCAGAGCCAGACCAACGGAGAGGTGCAAAATCATTTATAGAGAGATTGAAATGTTTGCCATCGGCATCAGATGTGTTCATAATCTGGAAGACGGTCAGGCTGTGCGCCACACCATGGTTGTGCATGCATTCATTACAATGGAATAATTGTTGCTTCCCAGGGAATAGCCTATAAAGCCCCGATGGCTTTGCAGAGATTCATTGCTTTTTCTCCGCCCCCCCCCCTCCTCCGTTTGCAGGCCACTCTGGCTGCGAGGCCGCTGCCTTTTAGATTGCATGACAGAGAAAGAGACAGCCCTCTAAGCAAAGATGAAATGTATCAATGCTACTGGAGCTCCCTCCCACTCCTAATTTCTCGGGTTGCTACCGAGATTGCAGAGAAGCTCTGTGAAGCATGAAGCCCGGGCTGAATACTGGGTCAGCTAACAATCTCGGACCACACAGATACAGTGGCCGGGGCTTCATATTGGTCCACACCTACTGTCCGGCACGCTGAGACTGGACATAATTGAAAATGCGAGACTGGCACGTCGTGCGACTCTGGCGAACTGGCCTTGAAACCTGACCTCCAACCACTTTCCTCATTGGCTTTCCACGCGCGTCCAGCTCAAATTTCCTTTTGCAATTAGCCTTTTAACAGAAAGCCGGACGGCCACTTATAAAGGTTCCAGAGTGCATGTCTTTGCATCGCTTAAAGAGCTCATCATGCAAAAGGGCAAGTATCTCTAGCCTTCAGTGATAAATGGTAGCATAGTCTGATCATGTAAATAATCTGTTCTCTATGCAAATCCTGGGCCGCCTAATAGCGGCTGATTGCCGCGCTATTACTGATTGTTGCTGTTTTAACATGATCACAGTAAAATACTGCAGCGTGCCATTTCGCCTCGACCACAACCACCTCCGAACAATCGTGCGCGGGCCGAGTGCATTTTGCCACATTAATATCACCAGGCCTAATAAAAAAAGAGTAATGTGATGAATATGATGTCGACACATTCTCCTGGCCGCCAGACAAAGAACAAAGCCGTTTCCTATAGCAGCGCCGAAGATCGTCCATGGCTGCAAGCACGCATGAGAGGGATGAAGTAACATTTGGCTGCTCAATTAATTTTAAGGCTTTTTACACTATTAAGCACAATTTATCCAGCGGCTATTACAGCCTCCCCTTTCTCTTAACTGGCTTCCCTTTGATATTTTTGTGCACAAGCAAAAAAAAAATCCGATATTTTAAATCCTGTGTATTAAAATGCTTGGTCCCGAGTGTCGCACCATTCATCAGGCGGGTCCATTTGTGTCGGAGTGAAATTGCACTTTTCGGCAATTTTCATATTGCGGAAGCGCCACCGCGACGGCTCCTCACGCTGCAGCTCCTCATCATCCCGATAATCATCATAACAAGGATAATCATAAAATAAAAAATAATTCAGAGGCAGAACAACTTTTCGGGGGAATGAACACTTAACTTCCCAAACAGATAGAACGTGCCTTTTCTATTTATGGTTGTGTATATTTAGGATCATCTCACTGCTGTTTCACTTCGGTAAATTGCTGTTAGACAAATACGCATGTAAGGCCGTGTAAATAAGCGCAGATAAACTTGGAGAGCAGAAAAAAGAGAAAACTTTGTAATTCCTCAGTAGTCTTATGAGAATCCATCAGAGTAGCACGACGGGGCCTCACTGTGC